>JAVUPR010000183.1:12347500-12770000 GCA_036785695.1 Gentiana straminea
ACATACTTTGTTGTATTTAGAGACTTTCAAAGGCCCTTTTATGTCCATTCCATGGCTTCCTGCATAATACAATTCTGCCAATTGCACAAAGCTATACACCTGTATAAAACCACATCATCATTTTTTATTTAATGCATTTCAAAATACAAGAAATAAAACAATTGGACGTCATACAATTGAATTTTAAGACACTTTTCGGGAAAAAAAACAGGAAGACTGATATATATTATGATTATGATTTCATCCGAACGAATGCGTCATGAATTTATCCGTAAGATATATATATATAAGAATAGAAATTAAAAATTAAAAAAATAAATAATAATTCCTAATTATTTACCTTGTCTCGGCATCTTCCACTGACTATAGCAGTGGGGAAAAATTTTGCAACTTTTTTCACAGTTTGCCTCATCTGTTTTAATTAATTACAAGAGAAATCAGAATATTATCCATTTAATTTTTTATTTATTCGGGTAAGGAAAAAAAAAATTAAAAATAAAGAATATATATAGTTAGATAGAAGATTTTGTGTTAAAAAAGGGAACTAACCGATTCAGACATGAAAGCACGATCCGGGTCCGCCACTATTGGAGAAAGGGTACCATCATAATCCAAAAACATCACTATTTGCTTTCCCTTTGAAGCATTTATTATCTGCTCAAACATGTCCAGAGCCGATGGATGCCTTTGCTGTTTCACAGTTAGTAGTAATATCCCATAAGATTAATTTCAATCTTTATAAATTTAAAAAAAAAAATTTAATAATAAAAAAGGGTTCTTACAATCCATGAGGAGTTTTGTTCATCAGAAACAAGAGAAGAAGGGGCGGATTTGATATGAGTAGGTGAGGAAGCTTTCATGGAGTCTACCCAAGCATTGATTCTTGCACCAGCATTAATATCAAGGTTCTGCAAAACCTGCTTCTGGGTTATAGTGATGTATTTTCCGGGGACAGTGGGTGGCTTCTGGGGGGTGGTGGTGCCGCCGCCGCCGCCGCCGGTAGAGAATAATGAAGATGATTCTGAAACAGTAATACTTATTGCCATGTTCATAGCTGTTTTTGTGTCAGCCACTACTACATTTTGCTTAGTCATTTTTAAATTTCCCAACCCTTACCAAAAAAAAAACCCACTAATTTAAATTACGCAAACAAGATCCAATTATCTAAAAATTCAAGAATTCGGGAAGAAAAACTTAAGCTTTTCTGCTAATAATAAGAGAAAGAGAAAGAGAGGGAGGGGGTTGTTTTTAATTTCTGTGAGAAAATTTGAAGGCAGTTTGGCAGTTTTATAGTTAAAGAAAGCAGTGGGCACTAAGAAAAAACGAAAGCTACACCCTCCCCCCCACCACCAAGGTTCTTGAAGGGTGGGGCCCCTATGGTATTTTGGAAAAGGTGACCCTTCAAAGACGAAAAATACTTGTGTAGAGAAGGATTTTGAGATGAAGTGACGGGTGAAACGATAAGAATTACACAGTTTAAAAACAGAATAAAATTGTATGGTGTGTATGTCTCCACATCGTGTGGAAACACCGCACAAGTATTTCCCTTCAAAGACGGGAGATTTTTAGGTGGTATCTCTATATGGTGAAGTGATCACCTAAGTGATCTGGACCACACAGTTTGTATCCTGAATACAAACTATATATGTGGCCCGGATCACTTAGATAGTCACTTCACCATATAGAGGTATACCATCTAAAAATTTCCCCTCAAAAGACAGGGAATCAATATCTTATTTTAACAGGGGGAAAGGGGGGTACTACAGCACCTTCAAAACCCACGTGGTCCCCATACCACCACGGTGATGGCATCTGTCTAAATAAGAGACCGACTTAAACCGTCACCACCCTACAACAGGGACAGGGGCTCCCTCCACTCCTCTTTGACAGCCTGGGATGGTTGACACCTATAGGGGTAATCTCCAAACCTCTTATTGGACGGCTCCCTGACAACTGACCATGTTCTGAATCAATTGTATTGGAACACTATTTATTATTTAGTCTTTTAGTCAAAATTGGAATCACACTCCTATCATGGTATTTGTACCTAAATTAGGTTGTTCTTATATTAAAACGAGAATTATAAGCATCATATAAGCTTAAGTTGATAGGTAACTATCCAACCCAAAACTCGAGTAAGTTTGGATCGGCCTATTCGGTCATGACCCGAGATTTCGTAATTTTATTTTACATCTTAAATCAAGAAGTCTCATTTAACGATAATTGCGTGGAAGCTATAACGATTAACCCGGCTTACTAAAACACCATTCATAAATCATAATACTTCATATCATATTAAGATCATCAAACGACCTTTAACGTTCCAATCATTATTTATAATAGTTTCAACGTACTTAAAGTATTCAAACAAGGAAACTGGAAATGCATAACATTGACCAACTCGTCGTAATATGTCACTAACACTAACCTTAGATCATAAAACGTCACAGAGTAAGTGAAGACGTCATGATACCATGCATAGTCCACAGATACCCTAGGACAAGGTGCCACTGCACATATGAGGTTAACTTGCAAAGGTCCTCGTGGAACGGACTAGAAGCTACACTGACCCATCTGCGAACCATTTTAGACCGTGTAAGTGGTGTGCTACTCATATGCTAAGATGTAAGATAAGGAGTGAGCTAAAAAGCCCAGTAAGGAAACATTGCATCAAAGGGAACTCAT
Source organism: Gentiana straminea (assembly GCA_036785695.1). Taxonomy (NCBI): domain Eukaryota; kingdom Viridiplantae; phylum Streptophyta; class Magnoliopsida; order Gentianales; family Gentianaceae; genus Gentiana; species Gentiana straminea. The sequence continues at coordinate 12,350,186 of JAVUPR010000183.1, forward strand.
ACCTGCTACTAGGATCAGAACAGAGTTCATAGTTCTTTTTCGCAAACAATGAATGCATAAGTACACCCAGGGCCGGCCCTGGAAATTATTGGGCCTTCGGCGAATGAGGCCTTTTAGTTCGGAGTTTTTTTCCCCCGAAAACATACTTGTAAAATATTACTTCAACTTCGCATTCTAAAATCTGTAGATACGAAATTCAAATTCATTGATGTTAGATATGTTTTTCATGTATTGCTATCGTTTGCATTTGGATTTCCGTAACAAAACGAGATTTGACCTGCCCGGTCAGGTCACGGTGGGTCCAGGGGGCAGCTCCAACTCGTGAGGGCTTGGGGGCAACGCCCTCGAAAGATAAACACCCTAAGCTGAACGGATGCACCTATAAAATTCAAATTGATGCATCTGAGTAATTATAAATTTGGGCCTATAATATGGGTCTTTATCAATTCAAGTAATTTTTTAACACATTATTTGTGAACTGATGACCAAAATAGTAACGACCAACCTTAACCGGCAGAGTACCGGGTCGGAAGCACTATAGTGGAGAGCAAGGTCGTATCCCACGAGGAATCAATCGAATATCAAAGTCATTCGCATACTTAGTTTATGCTAATCAAGTTTGTTCAAGTTTTGATTATGCTAAAACGATATTTAAACTAGAGATAAAAGGAGATAGAGGCATAGCCAAATCACAATCCAATTGAGTACTTTCGCCTTTAAGGATTTAACTGACCGAAACAAGATAAAACTAGAGCCGCTCGATTTACACCGACAAACCTCGTTACCCAATCGATCTGAACAACTCAGTCAATTGTAAATAATGATCTTAAAACCCCTTTTCCCACACCCCTTCGCAACATACATTTATAAAAGTGGTGTGTGACTTCATGAACTAGGTGATCAAGCTAATTCACACATTAAGAACAAGTTTTAAGTCATGAATTCATCGATATAACAGCAATTAAACAATACTCAACCCCAATTAATCAACTAGAGGGTGATTTCTTCAACTATCACATGATTTAGATATGTAGTAATTAGCTACTCATTACAACTACGAAAGCAAGAATCAAACAAGAAATTAAACCCATGAAATGAGAGGAAAACGAAATCAATTACCAAAAAAAAACGCAGAGAGTTGATGTTCTCCAAGCTTCAACAACACCCATGTCACTTTAGGGAAGAAGAAGATCCAAAACACACCAAAATCCAAGAGTTGAGCTAAGAATCTAAGCTAATTTGAGCTTAATCTAAGTAAATTAGGTGTAGAAATTAATCTAAGGGTGAAGGGGAAGAAGAGAATGGTGACTAAGGGTTTTGGGAAAAGGGGGGAATGAGAGTTCAGCAGGATATCCCATTTTTGTGGTGAAAAACGCATAACGAGCCGAGCTGCTCGAAGCTCGGCTCGACAGGTGGTTCGGTAATAGATTGTCTTCAGTAAATTGACCATAACTTTGCGTGTAGACCTTCTATTTGAGTGATTAAAAGTGCGTTGAAAATCTCATTCAACTGTATACAACTTTCATGAAGACCATGAGTCCAGAAAATGCTTTTATCTTGGATAAAATTGCTGATGAAGAGAACATATGGTGAATGCACCAACCACTTTTGATCCGTTTCCATTCCCAGGCTTCGGTTATGCCTCTCTAAACATCATGCCTTGTCTTCCGGGCTCACGAGTCACCTATTTCCTGTATCACAACATTCAAACACATACCGAGCATAATTCCACAAGATAAATAGGTCTCGAAAAGGGTCAAAAACATTGTAAAATGCCGAGGTTTTCCATCAATGTGACGGTTCACCTCAAAGTGAGTGTGCAATGCATTTTGCCCTATAAATGGTCTAAAATTACCCAATATAAGCCAAAAGTGTCATAAACGGGAGTTAAAACATGCACCGAAGCATAGTAAAGTTGACTCTCATCAAAGGGCCGTACGTTTTTCGTATTAAATTTGCTTCCCTCCCGCCTTATGCATTTTTCATCGATTTCATGTTTTTGGCAGAAATTTCTCTCTTGTTGTTCTTTAAAGCACACTCACTCACAAGCCTGTTTTATCCCGTTTTACCATTTCTTGTGTTCAAATTGCTTCCATTGTCCTACTACAATTGGTTAAAGCATATCCACAGATAAGTATCGATTCCCGGTCAAAATACTATATCATCTCACTCACAATTACTTCTCACTCAGATTACGTGCTCAAATAATTGAATGTAAAGGCAAGATAGTAATTAATAGTCACTACTTCATGTCACATAACACATGCTCATTCATCCATACTAAATTGAATATGTAAGTAGCTAAATTCAAATCTTTCTTGGGCCCCGTTCCCACCGATTCCGTACTCAGGTGGTTCACATGCAAACTAAAAATAGTCAAAAATTGAAAAATTACCCCTCTTCAAGCTAAGGTCGTCCCCTACCCCCTCCCCCCACACACACTTACTTTATACATTGTTCCCAATGAACCAGAAACAAAAGAGATAATAGTAAAGGGACTTAGCTCATTTCCCCAAAATTGAAAAATAGTAAAAGAACACCTCTGTCATGAATTAGTTCCAAGGCTATCCAAAATCCAAGATTCAATCTGCGCTTTCAAAAGCTTCAAAAAACATAAGTAACATGCAAAGGGAGATGAGAAAATAAGGTGGAAGTACTTATGCATACCAAGGGAATGCACAAAAAAAAAAATTAAGCCACTTTATTCCTTATTGACCTAACCAAGACGCGATAACTAAAAATGAGAAGATCACGTGGGAATCGCTAAGGAAAAAACCACGTATATCCATTGTCGAGGACATTAGATACACGTGATGAAAAAAACCTTCTCGAGTGCCATGCTACTTTATTGACTCGATAAACAAAAACAAATACAAAAAAGCAAAGAAAAGTTTGAAGAGGTAGTTCTGAATTTATATTCGCCAACTCGACCATACTAATAAAGCTCCATCATTCGTAATCGGGTCGTCCAACATGAAGACCTCCAATTCGGTGTCGAAATTGTGCTCTAGGTAATGCTTTAGCCGATGGACGTTTACTGTGAATACCTGTCCAGAGCTTACATCATGTACCTCGCATGAACCAGAACTGAAAACCTTTGTGACGATATAGGGTCCAAACCAACGCGATTTCCGCTTACTTGAAAATAGCTGAAGATGTGAATTGTACACCGACACCTTGTCTACAACCTCGAAGGTGTGGTTCAGAAGTTTCTCTTCATGTAGGCGCTTCATCCTTTCATTATATATCTTTGTGTTTTCATAAGTTTGCATCCTAAACTCCTCCAACAGTAATTTCCTAAAAGGCTGTGGATGTGATCGAAATCTTAAAAACCGACCATCGTTTTCTTCCCCTCCTCCCTGATGTCAATTGTGTGGAAAATATGGTCATACTGTCCAAGTCTAAAGGCACCAATTCGATAATACTTTCTAGTCTTCTTCCCTTCTAGTTCGCTTCCAGCGTGCTAATTATGCAGGCACCTGTGGTGACACTTTTGATTGGATACCTGACACTAGAGCCTTTCATCAAATGACGTCTCAACCTCAGAAATTTAATGGTTATGAACATATACATTCTGCCAATGATGCAGGTTTGCCTATAACACATAATGGCACTTTTTCCTCCTTTTTTCGATAAAAAATTTCTTTTATCTAATATTCTGCTTGTCCTATCTATCACTACTAATCTTATTTCAGTTAAAAAAATTGCTCATGACAATTATGTATACTTTGAATTTTAATACAATTATTTTCTTATAAAGTATTACTCAGGCAAGATCCATCTTAGACGTTTCGTTTTGATGGTTTGTACCACTTCACAAATCTTTCCATCAACCTTCCAATTATGTCTCTCATGCAGCACAAGCTTCTTCCACCTTGTGGCATCATCGCATTGGCCACCGTTCCTCCAGAATCACCAACTCCATCATTAATCATCATCAACTAGCTACCTTGAAATCCCTATCATATTTAGTTTATTCAAGTTGTCAATTTGCAAAAAGTCATTGTAACGATCCAAACCATAGGCAAGGCGAAAATGGTCATAGCCCGCTCGACACGTGCACATCTCGTGGTCAAATGCACATGTAAGCCATAGGAAACTGTCGTATCATACAAAAGAGCGGAATTTTAAAGAATATGTTCATGAGAACAAACAAAAAACGAATTAAGTATTAATTAACAGAACTGATCAGACACGGAACTGAACGGATGGAACACAAACATAAAACTAGAAATCAACCTTGCCGCAGATGCGGGTGCCCTTCCGCAACGTCGGTAGATCAAATTCCGAGAAATTCATATCTCCTAATACAAATGTATCTACAACTCCAAATAAATAAAAGGACAATCCAAGACATGTATAATTCATAATAAAACTACACAACTTTCAATTCCATTAAGATAAAAGAGATACAAATAATCTAGTATCCATTATCAAGTATGGAAACTGAAAAGACATAAATGTCAGAGCATTAAATGCGGTGCGCAACCGGAAGAAAATAAAATAACATACCATTCATATCAAAGAAAAACAACCTAAACATGACAAAATAAGAGGCATAATAACCGTCTTCTACGAAATCTTCTCATATATCCTCAATTTCAACATTATCTTTATCTGAAAATGTAAGTAAGGGTGAGCACGACGGCCTAGTAAAGTAAATATATTTAAAAGGGAACCATGGTAGTAACTGGGAAATACACTCATAGTTCTCTATTAATGCCAGTATACTTTCGAAATAGCATAACATAATTATTTCATAATTAAATGTGACATATTAATATTGGGAGTACGGATTTGGACATGCATAATTCAATGCATCCTAACATACTATTGCATAACTGTGAATCATCTTACATACCATATCATATTTACCGTATAATACTTACCATATAATTACGTACTTCCATAATTATCTTATCATACTTCCATTAACATAAATAGTTATCATATTTCCATTACCAATAATAAATTACCATATGTGATGTGACGTACGTGAAATAGTGTGTCAGATGATTCAAGGTTATTACGCATTTGTATATACCACAAGGGGAGGTCATAAATATACCATAGTTACACACATGGCCCGAATAATAAATATAGATATAAATATAAATATATCAGGTTACACCATTGTCGCAATAATAAATAGAAAATTTGATTGGCATGCTGTTACCCTACTCATTTAGACCTGCATGTCAGTACAAAAAAAGTTAGACCTGCATGTGGACACTTATAACCGTAAAAATAAAATAAATAATAATTAAAATACTGTGAAAATAAATGTTGACTAAATCCTGCATGATCGTGTACTGTGTACTGTGCACTGGACAGACAAAGTACTGGAAAAAATATCCAGAAACTGGAGCTACCGCTGGGGCGCTGGTTCTGGTTTCCCTTCTTTTTCTACAGATCGATTCAATTTTCTTAGTAAAGTATCAACTCAAGAATTCATAATTTAATTAATTGATTGATTGCATAATTTAAGTGTCAATTTAGGACAATTTAAATTTCGAATCAACCTTCCACATATGATCGATATCAGTTTTGAGTAATGGTTAGATTTTTCAAAAACAAACATAGCCCTTCAATTATATAATTGTTAGGAAGTTTAGTTTTGATGATGGCCAAAACCAGCTGTGATAGAATCCTGATAGTTTAGAGAAAAAAATATATAGGCTTTATTAGAGTCTGATATTGTATAAGTTTGACCAGACAAGAATTGTAATAGAAACTTGATAGGTCTTCACAAGTTAATCTTAGTCAAGATTCAGCTCATATCCGTAGACCAGACCACAATATATGAAGTCTGAGGGATCAAAATCAGAGTTCAAGATTGGAGACTGAAGACTAAGGGATCAGATTCAGAGTTGGAGACGAAAGACTGTAGACTGAAGGATCAGACTCAGAGTAGAAGATCACCAAAAGATCGAAAGAAAGCAACTTAAAAGAAGATTACTTCAAGTAAGTATATGATGACTTGAAGTATATATGTATGATGGAAAGTTAAAGTACAAAGACATGTGATGATTACTTCAAGAAATGCAAATATGGAGTACTTTGATCTCAGTATATATAAAGATCAGATAAAGTAAATCTGATCAGAAGAATTGATCATATCTGATAAGCAGAATCATTCAGATCAGATTCAAAGGATAAAAATCAGAAGTGAAGATTCAGTAGACTAAATTCAGACCAGAGCATTCAAATCCGAAGAATAAAAACTAACTAAGAGTTGAGCAGAATTATTGATATAAACAGAAGCAAAGATCATATACAAAGATTTAAATCCAAAGGCTAAATTCAGATTCAGTTGAGAAAAAAATTATCAGACCTGGTGTATCAAAGCTGAAAACTGTTAGGAGTAGTGCCCGAAAGACAATTTGTGTAATTGTTTTTAACAATGGATGACAGATTTTATCTCACCTTATTACTTGCTTTGCGCTTGTAAATAATACACTGCTGCAAACCCTAAGTATATCAAGTATGTAACCGCTTAACTCGGTGGCATGCACGTGAGGATTGAGTTAGTGGTGATATACTTAAAGCCGTTAGTCCGTGGTGAACTTAATCGAGTTTACGGTCTCTTGATTAAAACACCAATAATGCGCCCGTAACACCTTAGGGTGTGATAGTCTTATTCGACCGTCGGTAGAGGGTACCTACGTGGGGCATTTATATATGATGGCATTCATTTAGGATCGGACCGATTTAATATGAATTTCTCGGTATAATTCCGTAATCGAGGAATCTTATTAAATCATTAGATGATCATATATGGATCAACCTTAATCCCGAGGTGATCACGTGGTGCCGCTTGTCCCGGGGTAGTGTTTGATGTGTTAGTTACGGTTCACTTAAATATGTGTTCCAAGCCACTTCTCATTGGCACTATCTCCGGATGAGTGAGTAGTTCGATTTTCACGGACATGGAATCCATTCCTTCCCGCGGGAAGTAGAGAGACGATCCCCTTATTTGTTAGCCCTAAGAAAGTGATCGATCCCGGGAGTTCATATTAGACTAATTGATCACTAGTCGATATGTGAACTAATTGATCATCGGGGGTTGATGGTAAATAAGGATAAGATATTCGAGTCGGGTTCACGGAGACTTCCCGCTCGTAATGGACGATCATGGAGGGTTAATCCGTATGTAGTGATTATATCAATGGACGCTTATTCACTCTATGGGTTGAGTATAAGTATACATCTATAATCTGTAGAGTTCGGTTTCGGGTTTATGGTGGCGTAATCCCGGAATTAATAATTAATGTACTTATTCGTTCGATGAATAATTAATTATTGGAGCTACGGTTATAGGTCCATGGTCCCCGATGTGGCTTCGTAATTCGGACTAATAATCTTGTTATTTGGGCCTCGGTGATAATTAATTGTCCGGGCTAATTAATTGATATGCATGAATATTATTTAGTTGGGCTAAATAATATAATACACAGAAAAGACATTTTCTGTGGGCCTCGTGGGCTTATTGTGGCGCCAATATGTCGTGGATTTTCCAAGAAATTAATTTTCCTGGATATGACATATTGTGTAATTAGTTATTTATTTGTTAAATAATTAATTGGATAAATAAAAGAAAATAATTTATTTATTATTTATCTCTTAACTATAAGGATAATTATACTTTCTTATTATAAGATTGTAATTATCTCTTATTTTTATTGGATAATAATAATTAGAATTATCTCTTTTATTTTGGTAAACCGATTGGGTATAGGTTTTCTCTCTTGGATTTTTCCTATAAAAAGAGAGTTCTCCCCGAGCCCTAGGTGAAGAGTGGGCCACGAAATTTATAGAAAAAAAAGGCTAAGGAGTTCGATCCTTAGCTCCACCCGGTTGGAGAAAAACTTGAGTTTTTCTTGGAAGCATATCAAGGAGGTTCTCATATCAAGAAGGGTGTCCATCAACCACCGTTTGGAGAACACATTGGAAGATCAAGGCTTCTCATCCTAAGATCTTGGTTTCTCTTCCTACTATTGGTAACATGATCTTAACCCCCTTGTAGTAGTTTAATTATGTATTGTGATGTATGAATCGTGATCCATCCGCTGCGCGTAGATCTAACTCGTTTAGATCTAAGAACCTGCATCCTTCATGTGGTATCAGAGACAGGTTCCACGATTTATATAGTCATAATCGTAATTAAACGACTTAAAGGAGTGGAATTGCATGTAGGTAAATCTTATTTATTGTTTTATGCATTGATAGTGATAAATTGTTATGGTTGAAGAGATGGATTGGGGGTTGGCATCTTGTTTACCTTTTAGATCTATTGTAAACTCATATAAACGATGAAAATTTCGTTTACAAAGATATAGGAAATTATGTAATTTATTTTTATTGCAAGTTTAATTTCAAGAAAATAGATCTGTACAGTAGCTGTTTAGTCTTTTCGTTTTTTCCGTTGTTTGAGCCGTTAAAATGTAGATCCCTCCGGTCAAAATCAAGAATGGAAGTTGATGAACAATCCCACAAAATTTGGCGTCGATCAGAGTCCGTTTGGATGTCCGTTCGTTGATGAGAAGAGGCAGCTGTAACAGAAAAACGCAGGATTCACAGAAACCCTAACTGTGACTTCCTCGATTTTCTGGAAAGTATTAGACCGTTGAAACAAATATCCGACCGGTCAGATCGATAATCATGGAGTTTTGGACGTGAGATAAAATTTTCAGGACGATCGGGATTTATCTTGATCCCCGATCGGCCTCGGGAAGTAAATGATGTGCTGCTGAAAGAGTCTGTTTCAGCAGCAAGTTGGGCGGCTCACTGAGGAAGATTGACAAGTCAAAACTCCGATCCGACCGTCCATCTTGAAGTCCGAAGTATGAAGATCAGATCTGGAAAGTTTCGTCCCGATCCGAGTTCGTTTAATATGCCGATCGTCGAAGAATCTAAACAGCTGCAGATTAGGGTTTTAATTTATTTTCGAATAGATTAGTTACGGGGGTGCCAACGGTCCATCTCGGTATTTATTTTCCGCACTAGTATACATGTGTAGATTGTATGAGTAGAACCGGAAAATTTCCATGACATGCATCATATCATGAATTCCACTCCATATGCATACATGTAGAAATTAATTCGAGGAATTAGTTAGGCATGTATAAAACACACGATTAGTTTTAATTAATTGTTTGATATTAATTAGAAACTAATTAGGGTAAAAACCGAGGAACACGGGTTTTTTCAATCGTCGAGGTTGGGTGATGGATTCTCGGTGAATCCCACTCGCGAAAGCATAAGGAGTAAAATCCCGAAACCTCGTGGTTAAGGTGTTGGATTCTCGGTGAATTCCACCTTACCTAAGACGAGATTACGTTTTTGTTCCGTAGTGTCTACGTGAATGTTTGATGTTTAAGGATTGGATAATCACGGGCAAACAAGGTTCGAAAGTGGTTTAACCACGGTTGGGTGGTCAACGTAGCTACGGCTCAATCGACTTCACCCTCCACGTGTGGCGTTTGCACGGGGGTCTGGCAATACTGAGCCATCCGAAGAGCCACTACGGCTCAACGGAGCTCTCCTAGCCTTGACCCGCCCGACGGCCACATATGTTCTAACGAATAGGTCGGGTGGGCTAGCCCACATAACCGACAACATTCGGGCCTATGATTTATTGTTCCTTAATGTAACATCAAGTCCAAAAAAGTGATCAGTAAACCCACCACTTTTTCAAAATATTGAGTGGGAGCAGGAGAGGCGACAGCCGACCCCACGGCCTCTACTGTTGACACAAGCAACGTGAGAGAATGGTGACGCCTCGTGCCGGCTTTGATTTCGGCCCCCTAAGGAAGGCCTTCACCGCTATCAAAATTCAAGGCTTGGTCTCCGAAAGGATAGGATTTTGGGTACTCGGCCGAGTCACCGACCGACCCTAAGGCGGCACACTCGGGGTCTATCTAAAGATCTGAAACAGTAGGTCACACTCATAAAGGGTATTTTGGTAATACCTTGGCTGAAAAAGGAAAGGTGATTGACGATCACAAATGAGATGTTCGATTCTCAAGTTGATCTTCAATATTAATCGAAACCTCTTTGACCTACCCTAAGGCGGCACTAAGGCATTAGATTAAATCCTTGGAACGGTAGGATAGACTATAAGTACTTAAGTTATGTTCCTAAAATTTATTAGTAGTGTATGATTTGTATTTATTCTATCAATTTTATTTACAACTGTTATATATATCTCTCTAAGGTGCTAGACTGCTAGTGTAAAATTGACTAGTAATGACTTCGTTAAAAAGTGGTTAGTAACTAGAACGTTGTACGTATTAATCTCGCATGCGATTAATTTTTTCGGAAGAGATATTTCTCTTGAGCCTTCAAGACTTAAGTGACGTAAACAAGTATGTCACTGCTGTCACTCGTGTTGAACGAGAGACAACCATAATTAGTTTGAAAGATGATTGGGACGACAAAATTCTTCTAGTGAATTTTAATTGTGTAGTGTCTACACGAGAAATTTTCTAATTTAGAAAATTAGTCCCACTGGGTAACGCTTTCATTAGACATCCCACAGTTCACGAGTAGTGTCTACTCATACGAACTGCTAGTTCAAGACTATTTCCTTTTAAGGAAAGTTAAGAATGGGAAAGAATGTCTATAAGTGTTAATCATCTTAACTGAAGTTTTGAGGCTAAACCGAAACATTAAATAAAGAAAGTATAGGATAAGGAAAGTGATTTCGGATCACTAACCAATGAATCCTTAGCGACTTTCTTAATCGAGTAACTTGACTCGGTAGCTTAGTTCATTGGAAGAACAAGGAAGCTGTGCATTAACGATTAATAGAGTAACAACGGGCAGTAATTTCAGCTACAATAGTGGGAGTGATATAAGAAAATGAATTTCGGATTCTATCCTTGAATATCACAGAAAAATTTATTTTCTGTTTACAGATTCGTTGAAACAAATGGATTCACTTTCAACTCGATATATTGTTACCTCATAGAAAGTGAAAATGACATTTGTAGTACGAATCCGAGACTCGGACTTTTGTTTGATAAAGTCATAACCACTAAGAAATGCTGAAAAGGTATATGTAACACATCTTAAACTGTTATAGGCGAATGGTTTCCGTATTAAGATAAACGACCCTTCAATATCTATTAATTAGTGCATATATCCTAGAGATAAGACCTAACGACTGGCTAAGGGTGATTCCTATCTCCCGCCCTAGGAACACTATCTCAAAAGAACAATGACTAAGTTTCCTTTCAATCGGGGAGAGGGTAATAGATTTGAAGGGTAACATAGCTTGTTCATCATGACCTTCGGGGTCTAGTGAGAGATACAAGCTAGTGGGAGTTTTTGAGTGGTGACATTTTGTCTGATAACTACTCGAAACGCGATTTAGTTTATCAAAAGAATACGAGGAGGAGTCTCGATTTTAGCGAGAGAATAGAGTATTCCATGCTCGAAATAGGCTATAGCATAGTCTTGGGACGGATGCTCAGCCTGCCTCCTAGTGGAATGTTTCTCACTGAGAAAGAAACCATAGACTTACCCTATATAGTTATTGATGTACTACAATACACTCGCTAAACTCGATTAAGATAATTGGTTGCAAAATAACGGTTAACATTATTATGTAAACCGAGAAGTCTACCTAGAAGATGCTAGTGAATTTATGGATAAGGAGTGAATTCGGTTCACACCATTTCCGTAAATGTATGCATTTAGCATTTAATGCTTGAAGGTAGGATTTGGAGATTTTGCGCATACGTTCAGATTTTGACTGTTCGTGAAATGCCTTAATGAGACAAGTGAAGGTTGGTTGTAAGATTCTTGAGATCAGAAAGTGACAGTTGGACTGTCACAATTCTTCTGATAGAATCTATAAGCATCGGCCTTAGACCTTGGAGTACGGTTACCCAAAGGAAGTTACTATCTGATTTAATCAGACCACGTCCAACATCGGTTGTTGGTGACTACACTGATAAATACTACTAGATCAGAATGTCAATCCACCCAGAACGCAGTGGGAGTATGGTTTAACCATTGACCCATTATGGTTGTGTGGACTTTATAGTCTGGTAAGGTGATTGATAACCTGTGGCTCTTTGTGGGCTGTACAGGATTCTGATCAGAGAGGTTGGTTCGAAAACCTTATCCCTGTGAATGGAGTTGTGGTACTCAGGTTCGTTTCGACCTCTTGTAGAACCACCCGAGTGTCTCGGGCCCAAAGTGGGAGTAATTGGTCCTACGCCGAAAAGAGTCGAATGAATAGGAAAGTTTAACTTTCAGCACAAAGCTGAGTGGTCTAGGGGTGATTCCCTAAAAAAAAAAAGAGTTAACCAGACCTTGAACTCTATCACCACTCAATCTTGCTGGATTTCGTTAAAAAGCAAAAAATAAGGGTGATTCCCTGAGACTTTCTTGCCGAACAACGGAATCTGAATTCATTCAGAACAGAAGGGTTTTAGCTAAGAATGAATAACGGATTCGTTACAAAGCAGAAGATAGGGGTGATTCCCTAATAACTTTTTTTGCGAGACTAACGATATCTTAATTTATTCAGAAAGAACCATTGGTAGGAAGCCTGCCATGGCTTATATCCTTTGTGGATTTAAGAGAACCTCTCGGTCATTTAAAAGTCACATGTTTTAAAATATGTGGACTTGACCAAAATACTAATAAGTCTTTTGTAGACTGGATATCAATATTGGTAAAGTAGTTTATTAGTGATCATGAATGATAACACTGAAACGGTTGGAAACAACATGGGTGTGCTATCTGAAGTCGGAAACTGACACGCCAAGATTCTCTGGATGAGAGAATTGGACTATATTCTAAGAATTTGATTCGGTCAAATTCACGAGAATGAGTCATTGGCTATCCCACCTATCTTATTGGATAAGATGATCATGCATATACGTATGCAACATTCATCGAGAGTAGTCCTACCCTACCTCTCAGGAATGATTCTCTAAATCTTCGGATAACGAGAAAATGGGATAGAGTCTCTCTTGGATGACGGCAAGTCAGGTTGTCACAAGTCAATAATAGTCAAATCTCATATTCGAGCATTGAATAGCGGTTTTAGTACATCCTCAAGTATTTTTGAAGAACGAGGAATAATGTGCTTGTATATTCGGGTGCAAACTTAAATATGGTTGACTACACTGATTCTGACTTATAGTCAGATTAAGGATGATCGTTGGGACGATCTCGGACTCAGTGTCTAATCATTGATGGAGCTATAGTCTGGAGAAATCCAGAATCGCCAATTCGATTTTAGTTAATCGGATACGTAGCAGCTTTCGGAGCAGCTAGAGTGGTGATATGGCTTAGGAATTTCCTTTCTGGTCCGGGAGCAATTCCCGGTCTAGTGGAGCCGATATCACTTCATTGTGAAAACAGTGAAGTGATAGCTTAGAAGGATCTTCTCGATACCAGAGGTCAAAAGCATATTGAGAGAGAGTACCGCCTGATTGGAAGGACCGGCAACGTTTCAATCCTAAAGATCGTCTCAAGTCGACAACCTAACTAATCAGTGTACCAAGTCGAGTGCTTGGAGGGTACAGCATTGATGGATATGTCTCATCTGCTTTTAGAGCAAGTGGGAGAGTGTTGTGAATAAGATGAGAAAGGGTGTGCTCTAAAAGCAATCGTTACTTGTCATTTCGTGCAAGTGGGAGATTGTTAGGTGTAGTGCCCGAAAGACAATTTGTGTAATTGTTTTTAACAATGGATGACAGATTTTATCTCACCTTATTACTTGCTTTGTGCTTGTAAATAATACACTGCTGCAAACCCTAAGTATATCAGTATGTAACCGCTTAACGCAGTGGCATGCACGTGAGGATTGAGTTAGTGGTGATATACTTAAACTGTTAGTCGTGGTGAACTTAATCAGAGTTTAGGGTCTCTTGATTAAAACACCAATAATACGCCCAGAACACCTTAGGGTGTGATAGTCTTATCCGGACTGTCGGTAGAGGGTACCTACGTGGGGCATTTATATATGATGGCATTCATATAGGACTTGACCGATTTAATATGAATTTCTCGGTATAATTCCGTAATCGAGGAATCTTATTAAATCATTAGATGATCATATATGGATCAACCTTAATCCTGAGGTGATCACAGGGTGCTGCTTGTTCCGGGGTAGTGTTTGATGTGTTAGTTACGGTTCACTTAAATATGTGTTCCAAGCCACTTCTTATTGGCACTATCTCCAGATGAGTGAGTAGTTCTGATTTTCACAGACATGGAATCCATTCCTTCCCGCGGGAAGTAGAGAGACAGTCCCCTTATTTGTTAGCCCTAAGAAAGTGATCGATCCCGGGAGTTCATATTAGACTAATTGATCACTAGTCAGATATGTGAACTAATTGATCATCAGGGGGTTGATGGTAAATAAGGATAAGTTATTCTGAGTCGGGTTCACGGAGACTTCCCACTCAGAATGGACAGTCTATGGAGGGTTAATCCGTATGTAGTGATTATATCAATGGACGCTTATTCACTCTATGGGTTGAGTATAAGTATACATCTATAATCGGTAGAGTTCGGTTTCGGGTTTATGGTGGCGTAATCCCGGAATTAATAATTAATGTACTTATTACGTTCGATGAATAATTAATTATTGGAGCTACCGGTTATAGGTCCATGGTCCCCGATGTGGCTTCTGTAATTCGGACTAATAATCTTGTTATTTGGGCCTCAGTGATAATTAATTGTCTGGGCTAATTAATTGATATGCATGAATATTATTTAGTTGGGCTAAATAATATAATACACAGAAAAGACATTTTCTGTGGGCCTGGTGGGCTTATTGTGGCGCCAATATGTCGTGGATTTTCCAAGAAATTAATTTTCCTGGATAATGACATATTGTGTAATTAGTTATTTATTTGTTAAATAATTAATTGGATAAATAAAAGAAAATAATTTATTTATTATTTATCTCTTAACTATAAGGATAATTATATTTTCTTATTATAAGATTGTAATTATCTCTTATTTTTATTGGATAATAATAATTAGAATTATTTCTTTTATTTTGGTAAACCGATTGGGTATAGGTTTTCTCTCTTGGATTTTGCCTATAAAAAGAGAGTTCTCCCCGAGCCGTAGGTGACGAGAGGGCCACGAAATTTATAGAGAAAAAAGGCTAAGGAGTTCGATCCTTAGCTCCACCCGGTTGGAGAAAAACTTGGAGTTTTTCTTGGAAGCATATCAAGGAGGTTCTCATATCAAGAAGGGTGTCCACCAACCACCGTTTGGAGAACACATTGGAAGATCAAGGCTTCTCATCCTAAGATCTTGGTTTCTCTTCCTACTATTGGTAACATGATCTTAACCCCCTTGTAGTAGTTTAAGTCCTTTAATTATGTATTGTGATGTATGAATCGTGATCCATCCGCTGCGCGTAGATCTAACTCGTTTAGATCTAAGAACCTGCATCCTTCAAAAACAACTTATGATGATCATACTTGAGAAGATTCAGAAAATAAAAATTCAACGTTCAAATTAAAGTTGAAACAGAACTCTGAACAAGCATTTAATCCGGCCAGAATGTCAAAAATGATGCAGTCGATGTTTGACGAATTGGGCTTAAACCTGCTGCAAGCATTGTTCACATGTCAACATCAAGTCATGAATCTTCTCAGAACAAACGTCTATTTTATGATGAATCAACGGCTATAATTCAGAGATATTCAAAATACCATTAAGATCCACAACATTCATATTATCCAGGAATATGTAGACAAACAGATGAGAACATTCAACTGACTAGAAGACAATTCAGACGAGAAGATCATAGCTGAATATGTATGTTTCATGGACTATAAATAGAGGACTTGGACACACAGACAAGGAAGAGAAGAAGGAACTAAGTGATTTTTGGGAAATCAATCCACTCATTGAACATAAGGGAATTTACTAAGATTCAAAAGATTTAATGCTATATCTAGTTAATCAAGAGACAACAAATCAAAAGCTCATCAGAAACTATCTAGAGTTGCTCTTGAAATTGAGCAGTCATATACTTTAACGTTATATCAGAAGTTGCTCAAATCGGGATCCATCTTGATCCCTTGATAAAATAATCTTGTTCTCTAACCAAGGTGAAATACGTGAAGTTGTGCAAGTAGTCAAGGACAGAATCAAACAGTGAATAAGCCATAGGCTTTCAAGGACTGTGAGCAGTTGAAGCAGTGTGATATTGTCAGGGAGCTGAGAGGTTGTGATAGTTGTTGAAGATTACTTAGAAGGAACAACAGAGTTGAATCAGTGAAGAAACTTGGAGAAGATGTCAAGGACTGATAGCTTAGAAAGTGCAGCATCTAAGTGGTGTCAATGGCTTTCATACATTGTTGTAAATGAGTCTGTGTATAATAGTGAATTCCTCTTACACCATAGGAGAAGCGGTGACTAAGGGATTACTCCACAATGAACATCGATAACAAATATGTGTATTTTACATTCTGCACCTTACTTTCAATACCTTGCATTTGGATTTAAATAGTCATCATTTAGTTAACATCATTGAAAACAGATTTAAAAGCTTTAATCCGCTGCGTAATCTTTGATAAGAATTATCTAAGTTAAAAGAGTTTGAAAAGTTCTATAAACCAAAAAAGTTCATTCACCCTCCCGAACTTGTTGCAAGCCTTTTTTTTTTGGGACCAACAATAATCATTACCTCTAACGGATGCCAAATGCGATACAGATTCAAGAATGACTGCTGGAAAGGAATATCTACCTAATAGAAATATAAATCTATGATTAAAAACAATAAATTTATGAAGACAACGAAACCCTAAGTTTTTAAGGAAGCGAAAAGATGGATCAACTTACCAAGAGCTTGTAACCAAAGGCATTAAGGTGGTAGAACAGTGGTTCTACTCTATTGTAAAGAAAGGAAAAATGCAGATGAAGCGGCAGTTATTACTCGTAAATGCCTTGATCCCCGTGTGGTTGATCAACTGCGAAGATGGAACGATTAGGACGTGAAAGGACAAATAATTTAAGGGAAAAGTCGTTTGAAATTCGCAACCTCTGCTAGGGTTAGGAAAAAGAGGTAATATGAAATCAGATGATGTCATTTCAGTCTTTTATTGTGTTATAATTCAGTTGTAAAGCTGGAGTGGTGGCCTCACCGCTCCACTTTTTTGGGTTTTTTGTTTTGGCTAAAAAGACCCAAAAAAATTTGAAATCCCTTAATTACAAATATGTGGTATTACAGTTATAGACTGTCTTTTCGTTCTACTTCTTAAAACATTATAAATAATTTATTCGGATATTTGAGGGCCTTGTGCCGAGACTTCAATTTTTATGGTTCTCAATATTATGTGTGCTTTCTGATGATTGCATGAAGTCTATTTGGTGTTGTCGTATGGTTCGTAAATCTGATGAGGAGCATATATTTTATATATTTTCAAACATATGCCGAGCGTTTATTTGACACTGAAATCAAGGCTCTTCGGTCTGAATGAGATGGTGAATATCGTCATTTACATGCTTATTTTACACAAACAGTATTCGTCATCAGTTGGCTAGTGCACACACAGACGAATAAATGGATTATGTCGAACGGTGTCACTAACATATAGTTGAGACTGGTCTTGCCTTAATTTATCACTCCCATTTGTCATTAAAATATTGGGATTATGCATTCGGCACTGCTGCCTATCCCACGAAGGTGTGAGGTAATTGCACTCCCTTTCAATGTGGGTTTATGACCTCCGGATTGTCGCCTTTTAAAAGTTTTTGAGATGGCATGCTGGCCTAACCTTCGACCTTATAACAATCATAAGACATACGTTCATTCTAAGACTTGCATTTTTCTTGGCTACGCGACTGATCATGTTGGTTATACATGCTTGGATCTGATGACTGGTCGTAAATTTCTATCTCAC
The DNA here is from genome assembly GCA_036785695.1 of Gentiana straminea. NCBI lineage: Eukaryota > Viridiplantae > Streptophyta > Magnoliopsida > Gentianales > Gentianaceae > Gentiana > Gentiana straminea. The sequence continues at coordinate 12,368,080 of JAVUPR010000183.1, forward strand.
CATGTTGGTTTTTATGAGACACGAGCCCTTGCACAAACTCAGCTCCTAATATTTCCTTTTTAATCCTAGATTCCATCTTGCTACCTCTTAACTTAACTACACCTACTGCACTTAATACAACCTATCCATCTGAACCTCACATGGCCTCACCACCTCCCAAGGCCACAACCTCATCTCATTCAACACCCCTTACATTACTCAATCATTTGAAACCTCCTCTAACAAATCCTTGTCCTTCACATCTTCCTCCACACAACCCCAACCTTAATATCTTATGAACACCCGTTCGAAAACCAATTCCATACGTCCCACCAGGCAATTTTATTCACTACCCTCCCTCAAAAGCACGTCACACCTCCACTACTCTTGAAGATGACGAGCCTAGTTCTTCTTTCATAGCTAGAAAGAGTGAAGTCTGGCGCGATGTAATGAATTGTGAATTTAATGCTCTTATACAAAATAATACATAGACATTTGTTCCTCTTCCTCCATCCGGTAATACTATTGGTTGTAAGTGGGAGTATCGCATTTTACGTCACACGGATGGTCATATTGAACGTTATAAAATTCGTCTTGTTGCCAAGGGGTTTCATCAATATAAGGGTCATGATTATCATAAGAGTTTTAGTCCAGTGGTTAAGTCAGTTACTATCCGTATGATTCTTACCATTGCCTTGCAGCGCATCTGGCCCATCCGGCAAATAGACACTCAAAATACCTTGCAAGTTGAATTGAAGTCTCTATGGTTAAGCAGACTCCACAGGCATGGTTCTTTGCTCTCTTGGCTTTATAGCTAGCAAAGCCGATCCTTCATTGCACCTATATGCAAACCATGATGTTCATATTTTCTTGCTCATTTATGTTGATGATTTCGTTATTTCTGGTACTAACTTGCAGGTTATTCAAAGTTTTATCCATCACCTTGCACGGAGTTTTCCCGTCAAATATTTGGGGTCTTTATCATATTTTCTTGGCATTGATGTTCAACAAACTTCTAAAGGCATCTTTCTTTCTCAATATAAATATTAAATACACGCCGAGCAAGGTGATGTATAAGAAAGAAAGAAAAAAAAAGCATACCTTGACAACTGAAGAACTTTGGCAATAAAATTCAGAATGTTTTTGCCTCACTGCATACCCAACAATCAACCAAGTCGATGGAACAAACATCAGTAAATGTAGTGAAAATCCCATCTTGAAACCAATAGATTGGACACAACAACGAGGTGTAAGGTATTATTCTTCGGCACCTAATGGTTGGTTATATAACCGAAAAATGCCACAAACAGGAGAAAATCTAGTCTTCAACCGGGTAAAATCCACCATTTTTATGGTACAGTGTGAGAGATATTCAGAAGCCACACTAGGATCACACAATAATCCAGTGGATATTGAAGGATTTCACATCAGCAGGTTATTTAGCCGTCAATTTATGGTTCAATCAGATTTGGGTGACACAGGCGAAAATGGGAGTTTGAATTTTTTTTTTTTTTTTTTTTTTTTTGAAGTTGGGGTTTTTATAAAATAAAGCTCATTCAAAAAATGACCAACGGGGCAATAGCTCCTCGCTTTCAACTCTGAAAACAACCGACGTGGAAATCTCCAGGAGCCTTCATTTATTCCATTACATAAGATATAGAATAGAATTGAAACATTTGTAACATTCACCATATGATTACATGTGTCAAAATAATTTTTAAACAATATTATTGAACTCAGATGGATACATACAAATACACAAATAGGTCACTCGAGTAAACTTATTTTATATCGAAAAAAGAGTGAATTTGAAATGCAGCATCATAACACAACTGGAACAGTTGTATCAGATTGAATGGTCTTGGAAATACATATAACAATGGAGTTTGACAAACTTACCTTTGCATTGAACAGCTTAAAAGTAAAATTGTCATAACCACTGATTCGGTGGTCCACACCCCATCCTTCAATTTTCTTTTCTTTCCTTTTCTTTTCTGGCCCTATCATTCTTCCCACACTTGTAAAAGTAAACTTCACCTACCGCGGTTAGGGCAATGAGTTAAAAAGTGAGATGGATCACCACAGACAAAACACCTGTTGGATATAGGTTCCCCTGTTGCAGACACAAATGATGGATTATTTGCATTTCCTCTACCCCTATTGCCTCGCCCACCTCTCCTACTGCCATTGCTAGCACGATTAGAAGACGAGCCCCTAGAAGGATTTGTACGTGGATTTCTGCTACCTCCGCTCATGCTGTCTTCCCATCTACACAACACAGTAGAATTATGTTAATAGTACGAACGAACCAAAAAAAAAAACCGTGGATTAAGTGTCACATATAGCGAGAATTGAACCGAAGAGTGAAATAAAAAGATTGCTCATTACAGACAGGCAGGCAGCCCATTAAAGACTGGGCAGCTGTAATAAGAACATGTAATCATACAAATCTGAGGAGGACCTTTATCACTTGGGTAGAGGTAGAAAAGAATAGGAGAATCCATAGATAAGGACTAAATGAACATATAATTGCACATAATCCAACATATTATACTACGATGACATACACAAAGAAGTTGCAATCCTGCAATCGACAAGAGTAGAACTTTCTTCCTCTGTTATTTTCTGTGTTAGCAGTCCGCAATTCTAATGATGCACCACACACATTGCACGAAACCGAACCTCCTCCTGTAAAATTAGCAAGTAAATGTTATAACGATTGACCTTGAAACGTCATATTGCAGTATGAAAAAAGCACTATGCCATGCAAGTTATTATTGCATGGCGTCTTCTATCAAGTCAGAGACTCGGAGCAAATTTGTCACAATTGCTTCCTAGTGGTTATTATGGAAGTGTTTGTTATGTAGAAAACAAGTTGAGCGGCATTAAGCCAGCCAAAAAAAAAATGAGATTCGTCCAGATGGGCATGTGGACTCATTTGATATTTTGTTCGTTTGGAATGAAGAACAAAAAGACAATGATGATATAGTGTTCAAACCATTTTCTGCTGCATTGAATTCTCGAGTTCCTGCACGACGACCATTAGAAGCCTGTGAAGGACAAGCATCTGAAGAATGCCCTGTTTGCCGGCAATAAACACAAACCATCCGTCTTTCAGAACTACTTCGTGAAGCACTTGCTGTGCTAGAATTAGTTTGTCCTCTACCTGCCATTGATATTTCTCAATGTTAATTGAATCTTACTCCCGTTTTTCTGAATAGGGTTAGCAGAACATTATGACCAAACTAGACACAACCACTCATGAATGTTATTCAATCCTACCTAATATTAGCATGTATTACATCGATGGTCATCGGAAGAACTAAATTGCCAAAACCAAAATCATAGTCGTATAGATATATTTAAGTTGATAATACATCATCAAAAAAAGATCCGCCATTTCTTTTACTTGACTGCAAAGTCTAGCCCAAGTAATTCACTGCTTTAACTACTGCAAAGTTGTGGTTTGAATTACCACACCTCCCTCCTCCCTCATTCAGGGAGGGTGTTCGGAAGCAAGTGCTAGTCTCTCCCACCCTCCCTCTAGTTTTAGTGGGTGGTTTAGAAGGAAGCAATTATCCTTTTACACACAGAATGTAAATTCCCTGCAACAATAACACAAGTCCCTACCGGCCTAGTATACTATGATATGCTACAAAAGAAGTATTTTATCAATGGGTAGTAATCTCAAAACTTTCAGTTAAAGCAGCAAATTTTGAGTATTAAAGAGGGATGTGAAACTTTGAGAAATTTGTATAGATTGTTGAGATGGGGACTTGCTCATTCCATTATGCTTTTACTAGTTCGTTAGCATGTAAACACAAAATCAATACTTAGGATAGACTGTTGAGGTGGAGACTTGCTCGTTCAGGCTGCTGTGTTCTTCATGTAGGGGAGGATGAATCTCATGAATGCTTGTGTCCTCTTGCCCACATTCTAAAAACATTTGGAATGCTTTTCATAAAGCTTTGAAGATTAGATGTACTGCTGCAAGCTGGAGTGATGCACTAAATTAGTTGGTATCCAGCAGGTTTCTGAACAGGTTCCAGTATGATGTGCTTCTGGAGGGATTTTCAGTCGTGATATATAGTTTGGAGGGAGGGAGGGAGCTCGAAGGGTGTTCCAGTAGAGATCGAATCCAATGTTTGATGGTTGAGGCTAAGATATTCAGGACTATACGACTTGTGGTGTTAAAAGTAAGGGAAGATGATAAAATCTTGACCTCAGCTGGGAAATAGCTGTGAAGTTTTGCTTTGATTTTTGTATTTCAGAACAATGGCACGTGCAATGGGTGTATCATGCATTCTCTGACTCCTAGAGTCTATTTTTCTGTTGAGTTGTCTTAGAGATTGAGCTTGCAGCTTAGTGTTTGTTAGAAATTTATATTAAACTCTAACACAGATCGCAGAACTTGTTGATCCCATCCATTCTTTATTCCTTTATATAGAGAAAGAGATGCATAAGATAGACTCAATAGACTCCTAACACTTATAAACTCTTTGGATGAACTCTAATTTGACCAGTCTATTAGATAATACTAATAACTTAAACATCAAGGACTCTTCCATTGACCACTATCACGGTAACAATTATCCTTTGAACAGTGTTAAATTTTCTGTAGTTGGGTCATCTTCTGTTTGGTGTAGCTCAGTGTGTGGAGTCTGTTGTATTGCTGCTTGATGTACAGCTTTCCATTCTATAATAATTAATAAAACATTGTTTACTTATAAAAATAATTATAAAAAAAAAAAAAATACATAAGCATAGTACAGTAGCATCTGTACCCCGTAATAGATTAAAGATACAAAATAAGTATCTCATTAATTATACTCATACAGCCATAATACCTACAAAAGTAAGCTATACATACCAGGAATGGTAGTCCCAGTGCGGGAACCAGTCCCACATATTTCCACCAACTGCCTTAACGTATCATCGCAGCCGCCAATGCAACCTGGTCAAGAAGATGTAAAAAATATTGGCATCACACCAGCTACACCATAATGCTTTAAAATTTAAAAACATATATATATATATATAGCTCCCAGACTATGATAATATGAGTGAGGTAAACTATAAGCACCTGATAATATGTAATGCTTCACCTATGATTAAGGATGTGGTAAATCAGCAACATTTATCATTAACAATGTTAAAATATACTACTACTCATTAATATTTTAATGTCTTATACAAGAATCTTATTGTATCTTAACATTAATGTGGCTGTATACTTAACCAAAGACGGCTAGTTGGCTAAGGTAAGTCTTCCAGCTGTAGCATTTATTCTCCCGTCCATATTTCCTTCATTCTTTGTGAGGTAAACTAATTGTTGAATGAAATATTATTTACCTTATTCTTCTAGAATTATTAGGCATTTATTTCGATGGGATTTGCATATCAATTACATTTATTTTCTGGTTGGTAAGTGGCAATCTTTACTTTCCATTTTAGTTCTTTAAATCATGCAAGTGTGGTTTAACTCAGAATATTTTCATTGTTGACTTACCGCCATTAGAACTTTACTTCTTACTCCTAGGCACCTTGAGTAGGGCATTCGTACCTATTTATTCTCATTGTACATCGGATTGATGTAATAAGAGAAAAACTATTCTTCTCAAATATCATATGGTATCAGAGCATGCCAACTGAACACAAAAATAAAATAAAACAAATAAAATCTTTCAAATCGAAAGTCTGCTCCATCAACGGTCTTCTGCTGCACTATTCATATACATCTTCTTTCTTCTGCCAATTAAAACAAAGCTGCAATGGCTTCCGATGCTACTTCATCAGCCACATAACTTTTTTAAGGGAATTTTTTATTTTTTATTGACAGAAACTAAAAAGAAAATACGGATCCAACCCACCTTAATAAAATCCATACCACCTCAACACCTTATCCAGCCTCATTAAAACCTTTAAGTGGCAAAACCCAATGTGAAAAATCAATTAAGAGGAAAGGGTATGTTTGTTTAAGTGATGAGTCAAATGATAGAGAGAAAAAACTTCCTATCAAAGGATTCTAGACTAAGCTCTCAAAATCTATTACGCAGTGAGTATTTCTTTTGCTCTTCTCCTTATGAATCCATTTCTTCTCCTTGATCCCCTTGAGAATCGTTTGAAGTGTAGGGCTTTCCTCAGCATCTCTTGTTTTCAATTGTGGTGGCGTAAGCTGCACATCAATTTCCTTTGCAATCTTCACTAAGGCATCGAAAAGCATTGACTCAAATCATGTTCCAAGTGTCACTGACCTTATCTTCAGTTTCTTGTATGTCCTTATCCAAAAAAAGGATATTTCAGCACTTTTGTCCCCAGAAGGCAGTGACCATGGTAGAAGCGGTCTATTGATGTTTTGTAGATGAGCCTTTGGAACAAAGTTGAAATCATCTATAGAGTCCATAAGCAATTTATATCGATCGCCCCCACCATCCTTCTTACTATCCTCCATTGACGTGGCTGCCAGACAACTAAAAACCCTGCCCATCGTCCAAAACAGATTCGCCCCGCTCAAATTACTCTACCATTCGTTGATAATTATGCAAATCCTCATTGAGAACAAAATCATCACCCAAAGAATCATCATCCACATTAACATCAAGATTTAGGGGTTGGAGATATAATAGATTTTGATTTCTCCAAAGATAATTGTTTGGCCTCATGGTTTGTTCATCCTCTTCAACAATTGTAGACAAAACCAAAAAATATATATATTATTAAGCTTGATAGGACTTTTTACGACTTCAGTTTGAGCATGCAAATCATCAGCATCGTGTTCCTCATTTCTCTCTAAACTGTCTCTGGTAGTTGAACCAAGGTTCTCAACGTTTTATTTATTCATACTATCATTAGTAATGTTGTCTATAAGGACAGAGTTAAGAGCATCACCCCCATTTAGAATTTTCAATTTACCTTTATCCTTCATTTGTTACCCCAGTTGAAGCCTCTATCACTTCCTTTTTTTTTTTTAAGGAGAACTTTTATTAAATATTGGGAACAAAATCCGCAGTGTTACAAAAGAGAGACTTAGTCTATATCAATGGCCCAGGCTAGCCGTAGATTCCTAGAACGATTAACTGCATTAGAGCCTCTATCACTTCCTTACGCCTATATACTTTACATGTTCCCCGAGTAAAATTCATCTCACTTTTATGTGGAATTTGCTTGACACGACGCTAGGGCCAATCCGTTTACAAAATCCACAGTTCAGGCTAAATTTCCGCATTCATAGGCTATCAAAAACCATCATGCACATCCTCTCCTATCCAAATGGACCAAATCCATTGACACTTTTGCTTCAATAGATCGGCTTCCACTAATATTTTAGCCGCAGATGGACGGCGAAAATCCAAAGTCGCAGAATCAAGTTGTAAAGGATGCGGTTTTTATGGTAAAATCTTAATTGGAACATCGGGAGCAATTGGAGGAGCAAATGAAAGGCTCTCACCTTGGACAGAAGAGCTATTGGCGACCTGCATGTAAGTTGTACACACAAACTTTTTCAGTTGATCATCGGAATCTACAAGGGTTTCTCCAAATGCAACATGTACTCCATTCCCCTTTAGAGTATGGCGAGGGCGAGAAATCATATTACTGGTTTTTGCTGCCATCAAAAACCAACCTACTAGACCCCCGTTTGCAATCACTTCAGAAATAATCCGACAAAAAAAGGAGCGACTGAAGAAACACCATCTAACTACTCGGCCACAGTTGACAAACACCACTCAGACAACACATGCTCGCTCGTTGGCAATGGACGGAAGAAAGAAAGTGTAACTGTCAATAAAGCCATAACCGTTTTTCCGTGCAAATTTTTAGAGATTTTAAGGAGTTTCCCTAAGATCTATCAGGGGAAGATGAGTGTGCTCGGTGCTTTTAAAGGCTGAAGAATATTTGGATTGGGCAGCCAGCCATTTAATTTGTTTTCTCTTACACTCTTCCCCTAATATCTTTGTTCTGGATACGAAACTAGGTAACAAACATAACATGGGAAGCAAAAGCAAGCAAATATAAATCAACAAAAAAAGCAATGGAACTGAACTTTTTACCAGCAAAATCTTACCCAGATGATCAACGTTGTAATCTGGAGGTATTTCCTGCCGGCGAAATTTGAACTCAATCAAGAATACAGGTCCTGTATTTAGAACAAATACCAGCAAAGTACAGAAAAATACTACATTTAGTTGTATCATAAAGATTACAAATGACAAATGGTCACGGAAGGTCGCTTTTAAGAATAATGCAGCCCACAACAGTTAAAAATGGCAACCTGGAGTGCAGTTACTACAAGTATTTGTTGTAACGGTCGCTTGGGAAATTGATCCAGGAAGCCATACAACACTTCTACACTGCAATTAAAAAAATCACTGGCTTCACAACAATGAAATGAATTCCACAGAAAGCTTTTCAAACATACTGTTAAAATATAGGTTAATACCATAGTTTAATATAGTTTAATATCTTTTATCTCTTTTCCTAAGTGTCCTAATGATGTAATTTGGACCTTTTCCCTGTTTTTGGCCCAGAAAACACTGTTCATAGCCGTTGGCACTGTTCATAGCCGTTGGAACAGTGTTTTCTGGCTGTTGGAGGTTTTCTCTATATATTGTAACCTTCCCTTATGTTCTCCATAAGGTTCTATCAATAAAATATAAGTTTCCTCCTATCTTTTTCTACATGGTATCAGAGACTTGATCCATAATCGATCAAATTCAATTTTTTCTGAGTTTTTTTTTTATAAACCAGAAAATGTCTTCTGTTGAAAGATCAACCTCCACTGATGTTGTTCCACAATCTGAGGGAGCAAATCTCATTCAGGGAGGGAGTGATACCAACAGTCATCTCCTTACTAGCCACAAATTCGATGATAATAATTACCATTTGTGGTCTAGATCTCTGCTGATGTATGTGTCTGGAAGAAGCAAAGAAGGACATCTAACTGGTGATACTCCAAAGCCAAGAGAAGATGATCCTAAATTCAGACAATGGAAGGCAGACAACAACATCTTTATGTCATGGCTTATTGGATCCATGACTCGTGAACAAAGTGAGAGCTTCATGTTCTACAACACTGCAGCAGATAGAAAAGCTGCTGACTGGAAACTCAGAACTGGGACAGTAAAGGAGTCCCAAGGTTCCCTAGCTGCTCACATGAGTGAGGGTACTCCTAGGGAGTCTCCTGCCTTCAGTCATGAACAGATGGAGGTCCTGAAAAGACTCCTACTCTCTGTTCCTAGCTCTGCAACTCCTTCAAATACTTCCACTGCTTCTGTGGCACACTCTGGTAATCATTCTCATTCCTACATAATATCTGACCATGAACAACAACTATGGATTGTTGATTCAGGGGCCTCAGAACATATGACAGGAAATAAGGGGTTATTCCACTCCTTAATTCCCTGTAAACATGAAAGATTTGTGAGGATTGCGGATGGATCCACTTCCAAAGTACAAGGAATTGGATCTATTATTTTTTCCAAGGATCCGATCCTTGATCAAAGTGCTATATGTACCAAATCGTCATCCCGTAATCTCTTATCGTTAATAAACCGGTTAAGAGACGGAGAACTTATCCGTGATGTTTCATGAGAATACATGTGTCCTACAAGAGACCAACTCGGGAAAATGATTGGCAATGCTAGTGCTACTTCGGCTCTACATGTTACCTACTAACACTGGTTCTCTGAATAAACAGAACACTGCCTTTGTCACTGGTTCTGTTAGTTGTAATAATAGTGACCCTATTGTTTTGTGGCACTATATATTGGGTCACCCCAACTTCTTGTATCTAAAAAGGCTCATGCCTCAGTTGTTTATCAATAAAAATGTGTCAGATTTTCAGTGTGAAGTCTGTTGTATGGCAAAACAAAGTAGGACTGTGTTTCATACTAAGTCGTATGCTCCTTCCAAGCCTTTCCATCTTATACATAGTGACATTTGGGGACCTTCTAAGGTCAAGAATATCACTGGTACAAGATGGTTCATCACCTTAATTGATGATCACACCAGACTTTGTTGGGTGTTCTTAATGAAGGAAAAAGCTGAAGCACGAGCTATCTTCATGAATTTTTTCCTCATGATTAAGAATCAATTTGATACTGATATCAAGATACTCAAATCAGATAATGGATCTGAGTATCTTGAAAAACAGTTGGGAACTTTTTTCAAAGAAAAGGGTATCATCCACCTAACTTCCCGTGTTGACACTCCCCAACAAAATGGGGTTGCGTAAAGAAAGAAAAAAACAGGCACCTCCTGGATACAGCTAGGGCCCTCATGTTTGCCATGAAGGTGCCCAAGCACTTCTGGGGAGAGGCAGTCTTGACTGCCACCATACTTGTCAAAGCGCCGATTAAGCGCCGCTTAAGCGCCGATTAAGCGTAAGCGGCGGAACCACGCTTCAGTTTCGTGTTTTAAGCGTTTCTAATGGAAAAGCGTACGCTTAATGCAAAAAGCGCCGCTTAAGCGTGAAGCGTGAAGCGTCAAAAAGCGCCGCTTTTTCATGCTTTCGGCGAAGTGAATGTTAATAAAATCGGGGGTATTTTTGTCCTTTCAATGTTACTTTCACACCCAAAACCCTTATCTTTTGTAGACCACACTTTTTTTTTTCATTCCCTCCCTTCCATCGACCACAGGATTTGGAGGTAAGTTTCTTCTCTTCTTTCTTCTTCTTTTTTTTTTTTTTTTTCCTTTCATTTTTTCTGAAAATTTTCATCTCTAAAATGGTAAAAAGATTTATTTTTTTCGGTTTGTTGTTGTTGATTGATTCTTCTCCTTTCATTCTTCTTCTTGTTGTTGTTGATGCTTCTTCTTTTTCCTTTCAGATTTTATAATAAAATATAATGTCTAGCTAATTCAAAATATGTTGATTATTAAGTCTTTTTGATGTTTTAATTGTTGATTGTAGTGCTTTATCAAAGTATAATATTGCTTATACATGATTTATTTGTTTTTTTGTTAGTTTTTAATTAAAACAACATTTTTTTGTGGTTTGCAAGTTTTTTGTGAAAAAGCGGCGCTTTTTGGCGCTTCAGCGCCGCTTACGCTTTTCCTCCCCTCGGCGCTTTGCCGACGCTTTACGCTTTGACAAGTATGACTGCCACTTATCTCATAAATAGAATGCCTTCTAGGGTGTTGAAATTTAAAACCCCTGTGGCTGTTCTGTCTGAAAGCATAGCATCCAGACACTTGATACAAAACCTCCCTCCTAAGGTTTTTGGATGTACTGTGTATGTCCACAATCACCACAGGACCAAACTTGAACCTAAGGCATTCAAGTGCGTCTTTATTGGCTATTCTCCAAGACAAAGAGGGTACAAATGCTACTGCCCTCAAACCAGAAAGTTTTTTAACACAATGGATGTTAACTTCTTCGAAGAAAAACCCTTCTTTGATCAAGAAGGAATCAAACAGAACTTTATTTCCTCCTCTCAAGGATGGGATATGAGTCCTAGCACTTTGAATTCTTTGGATGAAGGAAGTATAAATCAAGAGGAAGTCATTACCTCTGATAGTATTCAACCTTCATCTAGTCTGAATCCTGAAAAAGGATCCTTGTGCCCAAGACCTCTATTCAACCGGTGTTTACCGGGAGAAACAGGAATAATCTTGAGGTCCAAAGAGATCAAAATCAATCGAGAATATTAATCTTGAAGTTCAAGAAGATCAAAATCATTCGAGGAAGTTACTACCTCGGAATCTCCGAAAAGATCCGTTAGCACCGTGAACTATGATGATAGACCCATTCTTTGTGAGAAAAGGAACTAGAGCTTGTACTCGTACCCTCTATACAATCTTTTGGCAATTGAGAAAATCTCTAGTTCTACCAAGTGTTTGTACAAAACTTGGACAAGCATCACATTCCCACATCTATTCGGGAAGCCCCGGGATTTCCCGAGTGGAAAAAGGTCGTTCATGAGGAGCTACAAGCTCTAAATAATAATCACACTTGGACCTTGACTTCTCTCCCTGCGGAAAGAAAACAAGTAGGATGCAAGTGGATTTTCACTTTGAAATACAACTCGATGTCACCATTAACAGCATAAGGCTAGATTGGTTGCTAGAGGTTACACTCGGACTCATGGCATAGATTACCGGGAAACTTTTGCACCGGTGGCAAAATTAAACACCATCGGCGTGCTCCTATCTATTCTTTGTGAATCTTGATTGGCCCTTACACCAATTAGATGTAAAAAATGCTTTCCTAAATGGTGACCTAAAGGAGGAAGTGTACTTAAGATTGCCTCCGGAATTGACTATCCGGGAGCGAGAAAATAAGGTGTGCAAATTGCACAAAGCTCTCTATGGACCGAAACGGTCCCCGAGCTTGGTTTGGTCGATTTACCAAAGTTGTCAAGAATCTTGGGTTCATACAAGGTCAAGCAGATCATACTATGTTCACCAAGGTGTCTCCTACTGGTAAAAGAGTCATCCTCATTGTATATGTGGATGACATTATCATAACTGGGGATGATGCCCCTGATATTGAATCTCTAAAGCATTGTCTTGCAAAAGAGTTTGAGGTTAAAAACCTTGGACAAATGAAATACTTCCTGGGAATGGAAGTGGCTAGATCTAAGGAGGGGATTTTCATATCCCAAAGGAAGTACATTTCTGACCTTCTTACTGAAACAGGGATGCTTGATTGCAAACCTGCCTCCACTCCTATTGACCCTGGGGTGAAGTTGGAAAAGGAGAGTAAATCTGGCCCTGTGGATGTGGGCAGATACCAAAGACTGGTGGAAAAATTGATTTACTTGGCTCATACTAGACCAGACATATGCTATGCGGTGAGTCCGGTCGACCAATTTATGCATCATCCTTGTCAAGAGCACCTTGATATTGTCCATAGGATGCTAAGGTATCTAAAGGGGACAATTTGGTCAAGGTCTTATTTTCAAGAAATCTAAAGACGAAAGATCCAAGTCTTCACCGATGCCGATTGGGCGTGGTCCGTAATTGATAGAAGGTCTACTACTGGGCTATTGCTCATTCTTCCTGGGAAATCTCACAACTTGGAAGAGCAAGAAACAACCGGTGGTTTTAGAAGCGAGTGCGAGAGGTAGAATTAAGGGCCTTGGCCCACAGGTATCCGTGAAGGATCGTGGCTCAAAAAGATCCCGGTTGACTACACATCAAGCAAGAGCATCCTATTCTTCTATCTTGTGATAATGTGTCTGCTATCAACATGTCCGAGAATCCCATTCATCATGATAGATCCAAACATATAGACATTGACGGACACTTTATCAAAGAAAAGGTTGAAGGTCAAGACATCGTATTGAATTCATACCCTCTCAAGATCAGGTGGCTGATATTTTCACTAAGGGTTCTGCTCTACCTATATTTACCAGAATGAGAAGCAAGCTTGGCTGTTATTCCATCCACAACCAAGCTTGAGGAGGGGTGTTAAAATATAGGTTTAATATCTTTTATCTCTTTTCCTAAGTGTCCTAATGATGTAATTTGGACCTTTTCCCTGTTTTTGGCCCAGAAAACACGGTTCATAGCCGTTGGCACTGTTCATAGCCGTTGGAACAGTGTTTTCTGGCTGTTGGAGGTTTTCTCTATATATTGTAACCTTACCTTATGTTCTCCATAAGGTTCTATCAATAAAATATAAGTTTCCTCCTATCTTTTTCTACACATACCAACTTTGGAGATGCTTTTGAAGATAAACAAAACAAAAAATAAAGCATATTAAGCAATCGTGAGATGCAAATGTTTTTACTCTTAACTGTGTAGACAAATTGTAGAGAAAGATAAGAGAGAGAAATTTATTTCTTATTGATTTAAAAACTGAGTACAAACTGATTATATAGGCTGTATAAGCCGACATATGCTGCATAGGCCAACATCTAAGACTTGGTGCCCAAGAAACTCCTTATTTTGCATAATGAAGGGTAAAACAATAAATAACAATAATAAATAAAATAGCTAAGCCTTAGGCCGACAGCTTCTCAACACTCCCCCGCAAGTTGGTGCAAAGATGTCAATCTTGCCCAACTTGCTCACAAACACTTCAAATTCTTTTCTTGTTGAGGCCTTGGTTAAACCATCCGCAACATGTCTTGATGAGGGCATGAATGGAATGCATACCAGTTTGGGGGTTTTCCATGGATTTCCCAAAAAGTCCTTTTAGTATCACTTCTAAAAGTCACCAAAGATGATGACTCAAAATAGGAATCAGGGTTCTTGCTTACCATACTTGGATCAGGACTTTTGGCATCACCCTTCGCCTAGATTCTTCTCTTCTCACCTCTGAAAACACCTCCCTGAGAGATGGTAGGGGTTTCCTTCCTAGGATTCTCCCACTTACCTCATCCAACTCCTAGTTCAACCCTGCCAGAAATGAGTAAACCCTCTCATAGTCCACTCGTTTCTTGAGCCTTGTACGGTCTCCAGGACAATCCTATGTGTCCTCATGAAAGATAACCAACTCCTTCCAGAGTGTGACAATTTCATTGAAACACATGGGCACATCCTTGGCCTCATGTTTCAGATTCCACGGCTTTGTCTTCAACTCACAGATATGAGATGAGTTTTCTACATCTGAGTACATCTCCTTTACTGCATCATGTATGTCTTTTGCAGTTGGGAGAAACATGTGTGGTCTGGCAATGGATGGCTCCATCGAATTGATGAACCATGCCATAGCCAGTGAATTCTCTTGATTTCCAAGCTCTGATCTTTGGATCATTCGCTCCTGGTTCCTTGGTCTCTCCAGTGAGAAAACCTAATTTTCCTCTTCCATCAATGGCCAACCTGATGGTTTGGGCTCATTCTAAGTAGTTTTTTCCATTCAGCGTTCATGAAACAAGAACGGATGGGAAATTTGCAGTATTCTCGTCTCCGTTAGGATTGACTCCTGATCCAACGACTGGGGGAGCATGAGTAGAAGAGGTGCTACTCAATTCTCCTATTATGGCAGCTCCGTAATTCATATTTCGCGCCTAGGATTTTGGAAAAACCTAAGCTTTGATACCATGTTGAAAGCATAACATGGAAACCAAAAGTATTTTATTATAATTTGACGATGATTACAATGTGGCAGAGAGCTACTCTCTTAAATATTAGGAAAAACAAAGTCCTAATCAGCTAGACTTCCTCTATCATAGGAACATACATAAAAAGAAACCTTAGGCGGCACATTATTCATTATTTAGCCGCTAATTACCCTAATAACATTTAAACAAAATAAAGACAAAAACATGCTTTATTCTCAACAATAATGAATGTGTGCCAAGGATCATACATGAAGCTGTTGATAACCTTAACTGGAAAAAGGCTGATAATGAAGAAATGAAAGCTCTTCCAAGAAACAAAACTTGGGAAATTGTGTCCTTATCAGGTGTTAAAATTGTAGGATGCAAGTGGGTTTTTCCCATCAAACATAAACCTGATGGCACTATGGATAGATATAAAGCTAGATTGGTTGCCAAAGGGTACACTCAGACTTATGGCATAGATTTTAATGAAACATTTGCTCATGTGGCCAAATAAACCCTATTAGAATCTTGCTAAGTCTGGATGCCCACAATGATTGTCCTTTACGCCAGATGTAAGAAATGTCTTCCTTAATGGTGACTTAAAGGAGGAGATTTTCATGCATCCACCTCCTAGTTTTGAAAACTTGCCAAGAAAGGTCAAGCGTGTAGATTGCTCAAGTCCTTATATGGACTGAAGCAATCACCAAGAGCCTGGTTTGACAGGTTCTCCATGGTTTAAAAACCGGGGTTATCCTCAGGGTCATTCTGATCATACCCTGTTCTATAAGCATTCTAATGCACGGGAAGTTACTATTCTCATTGTTTAAGTGGATGACATAATAATTACTGGAAATAATGAGGAAGAAATTAAAAGGCTAAAAAGTTTCCTTAAAAGAGAATTTGAAGTAAAAGATCTAGGACCACTAAAATACTTTAGGTACGGAAGTGGCTAGATCCAAGAAAGGCATGTTATCTCTCAAAGGAAATATATTGTTGACTTATTAAAAGTTATGGTCTTCTTGGATGTAAACCCTTCGACACACGATAATTCTGTGAAACTTGATAATGATGAAAACAGTAAGGATGTTAATCCTGAAACTTATCAAAGACTTGTTGGTAGACTCATTTATTTGTCACATACAAGACCACACAATTTTTTGCAGTTAGTCAAGTGAGCCAGTACATGCACAAGCCAAAAGAAACTCATCTCAATGCTGCCATGAGGGTCTTAATGTAGAAAGAATGACAAGTATTGAGGAGAAAAAGAGTTTTTATTAATTGAATAATACTTGGTAGATTACAATTAGAAAAAGAGAAACTATATATAGGACTCGGGAAGTCCCGATATAGTAAAAAGCATTCTAACGGCTATGTACGGTGTTCCCAACGGACACCGTTTGTACGAAAACGACCACTAGTCCAGGTAATATACGGAATAACAAGATGATAAAAGGCAAATATTAAGGGCCTAAACAAAGGTCCCAAAAATAAATCAAGTACACTAATTAACACAATTAGATCACTAATTAATTAGCACACTAATTTCAACACCCCTCCTCAAGGTTGGTTGTGTATAGAGATGAACGACCAAGCTTGCCATTAATATGTAGAAACCGAGCAATAGATGTCCCTTTGGTGAAGATATCACCATTTGATCATGAGAAGGAACAAAGGAGATCCGTATTTCTTTGTTCTCAACCTTTTCCTTGATGAAATGCCCTGTCAATATCAACATGTTTGGATTTGTCATGATGAATGGGGTTTTTCGACATGTTGATGGCGATTTGTTGTCACGTAACGAGTTGAGTAGGGAATTTTGTTGGAGCTTGAATTTCGTTAGAATCTTCCTTAACCACATGCCTTCACGGATCCCAAAAGATAGAGCTCTAAGTTCGGCCTCTCTCGCATCGCTTCTAGCTACAATGTACCGCTTCTTGCTTCTCCAAGTAGTTAGATTGCCCCAAATATATGAACAATACCCGGTAGTAGATCTTCTATCTACTATAGAACCGGCCCAATCCGCATCGGTGTATATATGCGGTCCTCGTTCTCATTTTTAGTGAATAGAAGTCCTTGATCGAGTCCCCTTTAGGTACCTCGGGGTTCTATCCACAACTTGAAGATGTTCTTCACAAGGTTTATGCATGAACTGGCTTACTAGACTGACAGCAAAGCATATGTCAGGTCTTGTGTGGGAAAGATAGATGAGTTTCCCAACTAATCTTTGATATCTCCCAACATCAACATAATTCTTAGAGCCTTCTTTTGTGAACTTCAGGTTAGGCTCTATGGGAGAAGAAGCAGGTTTACAATTTGCCATCCCAGTCTCTTCAAGAAGATCCAAGATATATCTTCTTTGAGAGATATGAATACCACCAGCAGTCCTAGATATTTCCATGCCAAGGAAGTATTTCAACTGCCCCAGATCTTTGACTTCAAAATCCTTAGCAAGAGACTGTTTAAGAATTTGAATTTCATCCAAATCATCACCAGTGATGATTATATCATCAACATAGACAATTAGTATCACTCTTTTGCCATGATTAGTGAATTTTGTGAACATAGTGTGATCTGAATGGCATTGGTGATAGCCATAAGCCTTTACAGATTTAGTAAATCTGCCAAACCATGCCCTAGGGGACTGTTTGAGTCCATATAGGGCCTTTTTAAGTTTACACACCAAATTTTCTCTTCCTGGGGTCTCATACCCAGGAGGAATCTTCATGTACACTTCCTCTTCAAGTTCTCCATTTAGAAAAGCATTCTTGACATCTAATTGGAAAAGAGGCCAATCAAGATTCACAGCAATGGACAGAAGTACCCTGATGGTATTAAGTTTAGCAACAGGTGCAAAAGTCTCTTGGTAGTCAATGCCATAGGTTTGTGTATAACCTCTGGCAACTAACCTTGCCTTATGTCTGCTAATAGACCCATCAGAGTTATATTTATTAGTGAAAAGCCACCTACATCCAACCACCTTTTTTCCCTTAGGAAGATAGGTGAGATCCCAGGTGTTGTTTTTCATTAGGGCCCCAATTTCATCATCAACAGCTTGTTTCCATTCAGGCTTTTCAAGTGCTTCCTGAATGGTACAAGGCACAAACTGACTGTTAAGGTTATTCATGAGGGATTGATATGCCTCAGAAAGATTATACAAGGGGACTTTAGTACAAGCCCTTGATCCTTTCCTCAAGGCAATGGGCCTATCATCAGGAGGATCATCACATGTCATTTCATGATTTTCAGGACTGGGATGTTCTATTTCAGTTCCAGTAGGAGAAGGAGACCTTACTGATCCCCTGTGCTTCCTGGTATAAACCAGTTCCACAGGAGGTCTGTCACATTGTGATCCTTGCTCAGGTCCAAAAGGATAACTAGTGATCCTTCTATCAGAAGTACTTAGATCCTCAGTAATAGGATTTTGTGATTCATTGTCTTCATGAGACTCGGTTTCTACTATGTAGATCAAGAGGTAATTGAACATTCCACCCTTGAGAGGAAGTCAAATAGTCAACTTCGAATTTGTAAGAGAATCATAATAGGGCTTAGATTCAAGGAAAGTTACATCCATTGTATTATAGAACTTCCTTGTAGAAGGACAATAACACTTATACCCTCTTTGTCTAGGAGAGTACCCAATCAGGATACATTTGATAGCCTTTGGATCAAGTTTGTTTCTGTGGTGGTTGTGAATATACACAGTGCATCCAAAAACCTTAGGATTAAGATTTTGAGTGAACTGACAGTTAGGATAAATATCCTTAAACACACCAATAGGAGTTTTGAACTGAAGAACTCTTGAAGGCATTCTGTTAATGAGGTAAGTGGCTGTTAAGACAGCTTCTCCCCATAGAAACTTAGGAACATTCATAGCAAACATAAGAGCTCTAGCAGCAAAGTGTCAAGTAAATGCCTGTTTTTCCTCTCAGCAATACCATTTTGCTGAGGGGTATCAACACAGGAACTTATATGAACAATGCCTTTCTCTCTCATGAATGTCCCAAGGGTTGTTTCAAAGTATTCTGACCCATTGTCAGACTTTAAGACCTTGATATCAGTTTCAAATTGTGCATGAACCATGTGATAGAAATTTCTAAATATCATACCAGCTTCAGACTTATCTTTCATCAGAAAAACCCATGTAAGCCTAGTGTGATCATCAATAAAAGTGATGAACCACCTAGTACCAGTGATATTTTTAGCCTTTGAAGGTCCCCAAATATCACTGTGTACCAGGTTAAAAGGCTTAGAGGGTTGATAACTTTTCTGAGGAAAGTTAGTTCTGGACTGCTTTGCAAGACAACAAACTTCACACACAAAATCAGAGGGTTTTTTATTGATAAACAGAGCAGGAAGTAATTTTTTCAAATACACAAAATTTGGATGTCCAAGCCTATAGTGCCATAGCATTACATTTTCACTATTGGTACTAGAACCAAGACAACGGATGCTTCTGTTTAGAGCAATCATTTCCGGACATGAGATAAAGACCGAATTGGTCTTAGCACCGCCAATCATCCTCCCGAGTTTGGAGTCCCGAAAATCACGGGATGTGGAGGAAAAATTAAGCACCATATTGTCTTGTTGTGCCAATCGTTAACGTAAATCGGATTGCATGACGGCTTTGGAACAAAGAGTACATCTTTGAGACATATGCCCTTTATGTTGATAGTTCCCATACCCTCTACCTTAGAGGTGGAACCATCAACAATTCTGACATATCTCCCTTGTGTACAAGGATGAAGAAAGGAGAAAAGTGTCCTGTCACCAGTCATATGCTCAGATGCACCAGAATCAATGATCCATTGGTGTTGAACATGAGATTCAAAGGCTTGAGAAATGATACCGTCCGTGCTACGAAGCGAGAGGATACAACGGATCGATTTCCGTAGTGGAATCGGGTGGAAGAGCCTTTTTAATGCTTCTATCCGTTCTTGAGAGAAGACTTCTTTACGAACGAAGACGATTTGCTTGAGGCTCCCTTCCATTTCCGGCCACTAGGTTTCCAATCTCTGGTTTTCCATGAAGTCTCCAAGCAGGTATCTTTGATATGCCCCGGCTTTCTCGCAATGATCACACCAAGGCCTTTCCTTCTTTCCTTTGTTGTGTTGAAGAGATTGAGATGCAAAAGTAGAAGTGTTTCTTTGAGAGATTTGAGGTAAATATTGGGATGCAAGAGCCGAAGTGTTTTTTGAGAGTTTTGAGGTATAACGGCGGCTTGAGTCTTTGCCCAACATGAGTTTCCTCCTCGCTTTCTTCATGCTTAACCTCAAAGCAAAGGCGGCTTTCAAAGTGGGAAGAGGGGATTTGCCAAGGACTCTTCCCCAACATCATCCAAGTCTGGGTTGAGTCCCATAAGGAAGGAAAAAACTCTGTCCTTTTCAATGAACAATTTATGGTTCTTATGATCTTCAGAACAATTCCATTTATGTTCATTGAAAAGATCAAGTTGCCGCCATTCTACCGAGCGATTGAAGTAGTGTGTGACGGTAGAATCGCTTGTTTCGGATCCTTAAGTTGGGATTTGAGCTCATATATTCTTTGAAGTGTTGTCCCTCTTGGAGTAGAGATCATGAGCGACCTCCCGACTTCTTGAGCGTATCGAAGAACATAAAATTCTCACTTTGTTCACGAGTCATGGATCCAATCGGCCCATGACATGATGGTGTTGTTGTCTACGCCTTCCATTGTCTGAATTTTGGATCATCTTCTTTTGGTGGAGGAATATCTCCAGTCAGATATCCTTCTTTGCTTCTTCCAGACACATACATAAGCAGAGATCTAGACCACAAATGGTAGTTATTACCATCGAATTTATGGCTAGTAAGAAGATGACTGTTTGTATCACTCCCTCCCTGAATGAGATTTGTTCCCTCAGAATGTGAAACAACATCAGTGGAGGTTGATTGTGCAACAGATGACATTTTCTGGTTTTTAAAAAAAAATCTCAGAAAAAATTTGAATTTGAGCGGTTTTGGATCAAGGCTCTGCTACCATGTAGAAAGAATGACAAGTATTGAGGAGAAAAAGAGTTTTTATTAATTGAATAATACTTGGTAGATTACAATTAGAAAAAGAGAAACTATATATAGGACTCGGGAAGTCCCGATATAGTAAAAAGCATTCTAACGGCTATGTACGGTGTTCCCAACGGACACCGCTTTGTAGAAAAGCTTGACCCACTAGTCCAGGTAATATCCGGAATAACAAGATGATAAAAGGCAAATATTAAGGGCCTAAACAAAGGTCCCAAAAATAAATCAAGTACACTAATTAACACAATTAGATCACTAATTAATTAGCACACTAATTTCAACACTTAAGGTTCCTAAAGAGAAGTCCTGGGTGTGGAATTCTATTCAAGAAAGGACCAAACCTATGTATTGAAGAATATGTTGATGCAGATTGGGCTGGATCAATCAATGACAGAAGATCAACATCTAGATGGTGTATCTTCATTGGAGGAAACCTGGTCTCATGGAGAAGCAAAAAACATGATGTAGCTCGTAGTAGTGCAAAAGTAGAAATCAGAGTTTTGGCTTTAGGAATGAGTGAACTTATATGGATTAAAAGAGTATTGGGAACTCAAGCAACCTATTCAGGGTCCTATGAAGCTATTCAGTGACAGCAGGTCAGCTATTGATATAGCCAACAACATTGTTCAACATGATAGAACGAAGCACATTGAAATAACACTTTATCTGGGGGAAACTTTAAGATGGGCTAATCAGCATGACTCATGTCTCTACCAAGAAACAAGTGGCTGATATTCTAACAAAGGGACTGCCAAGGATTCCTTTCTCATTTTGTGCTACAAGCTTGTCTTGTTGAACATCTACAAACCAGCTTGAGGGTGGGGGGGTGTTGAAAGATAATTACTAGTTTATCTTCCTATCTGTCTTTTATGCCTTGTTTGCTCAAGGTTGTAGCCGTTAGGTGCCTTTACTAAAACGGCGCTTGTATTTCTCCTAGCTAGTTAAGAAGGTTGAGATACTATCTCTCTCACCAAGTATATATTCTGGTCTTTCGCCTCTTGTAAATTATCTGAGATTAATAAAGATTTCATCTTCTCGATTCACTTTCTATACTTAGGTATCAAAGCACAGCCCCCCAAATCTTCATTAACAGAATACATTTGTGTGTTTGTTTGAGAAATAACCAAGAATGTATGAGAGATAAACACCAACCTGTGGAAAACCCAAGCATCCAACCATGAAATTTCCATCCTACAAAATGAGGAGGAAAAGAAGCTTTTTAAAGACAATTACCAATCCCCAACACTGTCAATCCAGAATGAAAAAAATAAATCATGAAATACTCATTCTAAAAGACAAGTGAGCGAAATAAAGTAGATATGCAACCATAGAAGGAGGAAGAACTTATATAGAACAGTAAGCAATAGCTCACATAGTATTAGGAGTACAATCATAAGAGAATTCAGAGCAACTATCATCATATCGAAATGTAATATTAAGCAAAGGATAAAACAACATCCTTTACTAAGACCAAAATTATTAAGAAAATCATTTCTATACTGGACTAATCCAAAGAGTCAAGCTATTCTCCCAAGTACTCTTGGTCTCCATGATCCATATAATACAAATGTACGGAAGTAGCTTAGCGTAGATGTTAAATTTATTCAGTCATGACCACAAAAAACAGGGAAAAGACAAGATTCGACCATCTGTTGTGCAGGACATGTTTTTCAACTCAAAAGAAGATGTTTTCTCAGAGAAGCATATCTCATTTTCAAGGTTCTGAGGATTATAAATGCCGGTCACAGATATGCTAGATATAATAACAGAGTCTTAAAAAATAGGGAAGCTCAGAACAAGGAAGCTTTCCGCCTATGCAGGGCCTGAAGAAAGCCAGGCCTTTTAGACCTATCATAGTATTACATTATATTTTTATAATAGGCGGTTTCCACAGCTAGATCCAGTGAGTATGGTGAAAGAAAAATTCCAGAACCAGGGGAAAATGTTCAAAACTTGTTTCTAAACAAGGCAACAAGCAACAATTCAGTTTCTTATATATTACCGGTTTTTGCTTAAGAACCATATCAAATTCCTGGCAAAGAGGACATCTCCGAACAACACCTCCCCCTGTATGGTGCTCGCTGTTGGGTCTGTTTGACCTGCACAAGTACGTCATTGTTACTTGTGTTGAATTTAGAGTAATAGGAAGGAAAAAAACAGAAACAAAACAAAACAAAACAAAACCACACAAAACAAAACAAAACAAAACAAAACAAAACAAAAAAAAAAAAAAAAAAAAAAAAAAAAAACTTGTTATTATTGCATACATAAACTGGGAGGTACAGCCTCTATAAACAAGAGGTGCAAGAGAGGAACTTTACTAAACTCCTCTGTCATACGAGCTAATCATAGAAACCCTAAATCACCTTCTAGAAGTCATAAGTGGCGCATTATACACACCAGTACAAAGTAACTTGGCAACCGTAGAATTATTACATTCGTTTATATCTTTTTTTTTATTCTGTAAAGTATTATTATATGATTTATGTAATTTACTAAGTAGTTGAGCTAATGGTTCATTAGTTAGACCATTAGTTAAACAATTAGTTAGCTGGGAAGCAACATTTATTACAGGCAGCTGCTTTGTCTCCAGCCTGTCTCTAGTCCAGCCGTTTGGACTCCTATGTAATCTATTTGAACTCTCTCTTGTATCTATCATAATTAGAAGAGTCTCATTCATCCCCTGGATATGGCCTAGTGGTGAAGGCATGGGTGCGTAGTGCAGCCTCTAACCTAAGCTGGAGGTCAGCGGTTCGATTCCCGTAATGGGGTTGATTTCCGATTGATAACACCCTTCAGTGCAGAGGTTTCAAAGGCAGCCCATGTTGGAGCTACTAGGTTACCTGATTAACCTCTCCTCACTTTCCTGTGGGATCGGGGGTGAGGGGACCCTTAATGGTAGGGTTTACCATTTTTTAGAAGAGTCTCATTCCATATTGTGTAGATTCTTCATGGTATCAAAGCCTGTTTGATCCTAAAAACTACGTCTGTTCATAATCCTTCATCTTCCTCACCTCTTCATAAGGAAAATGCCGATTACTGCAGCTTCAAAAATTGAAGGAAACACCTGTGAAAGTATCCATATCCCATCTTCTGGACCCTCTGAACCCATGTCAACTGTCATTTCAATCCACAAATCGAATGACAACAACTTCCTTCAGTGGTCAAGGTCTATGAAAATGTTCGTTACTGGACAGGGAAAAATGGAGTATTTAACTGGAGCTGCTGCTCAACCAGAAATTGCAGATCCAAAGTTTAAACTCGAGAATTCTGAAAATAACTTGGTCATGTCATGGCTCATTCGATCCATGACACCTGACACAAGTGAAAACTTCATTCTCTATGACACAGCACAAGAAATCTGGAGTGCTGCTAGGGAACTGTACTCAAAAAAGGATAACACAGCTGAGATTTATGAAATCAAAGCTCAAATCCAAAATCTGAGCCAAGAGACATGCATGTAACTCAGTTTACAACAACCTGTCAAGAGCTTGCCAGCTTGGCAACAGCTTGACCTATTTGAAGAAATCTCCCGAAAGTGCAGTGAGGACATGAAGACCTACAAAGAAATTGTTGAACATGAGAGAGTCTTCAAGTTCCTCATTGGGTTAAACCATAACCTAGATGATGTTAGAGGAAGAATCCTCAACACAAAGCCATTACCAAACCTCAAGACTGCCTACTCAGAAATATGGTATGAGGAGAGCTGAATGAGGCTGATCCTAAACACCAACCCTTCAGATGGATTCTTTGAAGGATCAACCTTGGTATCAAGAAATTCCACTCAAGGGTACCAAGCAGGAAAAGGAAGGAAAGACAAACCATGGTGTGACCACTGTAGGAGGACTGGGCATACTGAGGAAAAATGCTGGAAAATTCATGGAAAGCCAGACAGCTTCAAATCTTGTAAGGGAGGCAGGTCTGAGAACTATGGTAATGTTGCAGAATCATCTGAGAAAGGGGAAGATATTATTGGACCTTTCACTATGGCTCAAATGGATGCTCTCAGGAAGTTGTACATCCAGCAAACCATAACTGGACCTACTTCTGATGCTGCGACCCTTGCACACTCAAGTAACTTATTTTTTTGCCTTCTCTGTTTCATCTAACCTACAATCCTCTTGGATTGTAGATTCAGGGGCTTCCACCCATATGACAAGGAGTTTGGAATTGCTATGTAACTTTAAAAGAAATAAAGGAGAACATACTGTCAAGATAGCTGATGGATCCTCCGCTGAGGTCCTTGGACATGGTCAGGTTACCTCGCCTGACATAATCTTGACAGATGTCCTGTATGTCCCAAACTTGAATTGCAATCTCCTTTCTGCTAGAAACTTACTAAGGACATGAATTGCTATGTTACTTTTTTTCCCAACTCTTGTGAATCTCAGGATTCAATCTCCGAAAGAAGATTGGCAGTGCTAAGTTCACCTCTGGCCTGTTCATTTTTGAAGATAATCCAAGCAAGCATGTGTCTAATTCCATTGCTCTTAATTGTAGAATTGATGCTTGTAATATGGATAATATTAAGAAATGGCATTTCCGTTTTGGTCATCCCAGTTTTGTCCATTTATCAAAATTGTATCCTGCTTTATTTAAAAAGAAAATCCTTCAACTTTTCTATGTGAAGTCTGTCAACTCCTCAATCGAGAGGTACAGCCTCTATAAATAAGAGGTCCAAGAGAGAAACCCTGCAAAACTCCTCAATCTTATGAGTTAATCATAGAAACCCAAAATCACCTTCAAGAAGCCTGAGGTTGCACACTACACACATCAGTACACATTACCTCGAAAACTTAACAATAAAAAGAACAAAATAGAACAAATACGACAGCACTCATCCACCAATAATAACTTAGAAAATATTATTATTATTATGTTATTATAAAGTAAGGAGTAAATTAATCCTTAATTACATTATGGTTGGAGGATTAATTTACTTGTTTGTACCGTTGCATTTATCTCTTGTTTAGGCAGCTGTCTTGTTTAGACACAGCTGTTTAGACACAGCATTTATTGTTGTGTCTGCCGCTTTCTCTTTCCCCTGTCCAACCCTTTGGACTCCCTGATTGTATCCTATTTATATCTCACTCTTTCAGTTAATACAATATAGAAGAGTTTTCTCCCTTTCTCTGTTTTTCTTAAACTCTTCATGGTATCGAAGCCTTATGCGCTCCTCGTTTAATCTCATTCTTCTCTACAATGTCTTCTCTCTCTGATGTTTCCTCAGCCGAGAGCCACAGAATATCCAAAATTCTGGGCTGACTGATCAAGTATCTAACCCGTTCACTAGCCATATATTAGATGGCAACAACTACCTCATGTGGTCTAGGACCATGAAAATGTTTATCACTGGCCAAGGAAAAATGGGATACCTTACTTACTGGATCCAAAGTTGCACCATATGCCAGTGATGACAAGTTTGATGCATGGGACACAGAAAATAATTTTGTTATGACTCTCCTACTCAGGTCTATGACCAAAGAGACTAGTGAGAACTTCATTCTATATGATAATGCCCAAGAAATCTGGGCTGCTCGAGACTACCACTCAAAAAAGGATAATACATCTGAAATTTATGAGGTAGAGGCCCAAATCCAAGGGTACAAGCAAGGTGATCTTACTGTCACTCAGTTTTTCAACCAACTCACCAGAGCATGGCAACGACTAGATATGTTTGAAGAACTTGCTTGGAATAATGTGGATGATGCCGCCATTTATAAGCAAGTGGTTGAACAAAAACGCATCTTCAAATTTCTCATGGGTCTAAATCCATCCCTTGATGATGTTAGGGGCAGGGTCCTGTCTACTAAACCTCTTCCTTCCCTCAAGGCTATTTTTCTGAAATCAAGCATGAGGAAAGCAGAAGAAAACTTATGCTCAAGATTCCACCTCCAGTGTTATGGTTGAAGGATCTGCTCTTCTGTCACAAAGGAAAGCTATTGATAATTCTGACAACACTGCCAAGAATTCTGCTCCTTGGAATTCTAACAGCAAGAATAAGAAGGACAAGTTGTGGTGTGATCACTGCAGAAGAACTAATCATACTAAGAAAACCTACTCGAAGATCCATGGTAAACCTGAAAACTGTAAGTCATCAAGGCAGATTTCCAAAGAAAGCCATGGGAGGCTGGCATCTAAAGAGAAGAAGGAAGGACCCACCTTTAGCAAGGATCAACTTGATGCTCTCAAGACATTTCTGATCCAGCAAGTTCTGAGTCCACTAAAAATGAATCTGCAACCCATGTTAAGTCCGGTATTTTTGTTTCTGCTAATAGTGTGACTGAGACTAAAAGCAACCCCTGGATCAATGACTTAGGAGCATCTTCACATATGACTGGAAATAAGAATTTACTTGTTAATTTTAAACCCTGCAACTATATTCACAAAGTTAAAATTGTTGATAGATTTGTTTCTTATGCTCAAGGGACTGGAGATGTGATCATATCTAACAAATTTAGGATTAAAGATGTTCTTTATGTTCCTAAACTTGACTGCAATCTTATTTCTGTGAGCAAACTAACCAATGATCTAAATTGGGATGTTGTGTTTTCCTCTAATAAGAGTATTTTTCAGGAGCATTCCTCTCAGAAGATAACTGGCAATGCTAAGGCATGTGCAGGTCTTTTTGTCCACAGTGAGAATGAAGAATCTGGAATAAACAAGTTGTTTTTTGCCTCTAAGGCTAGTAGTTTTAGTTTGGATAATGTAATGGTGTGGCATTATAGGTTAGGTCACCCTAGTTTTGCTTATCTGAAAACCCTTTTTCCTGAAAATTTTGAAGGATGTAATGTTACTTCCCTGCAATGTGAGATTTGTCAATTTGCAAAAATTACCAAGTATGTGTATGCTAAACTTCCTTATTTGCAATCCAATCCTTTTTCCCTCATTCATAGTGATGTCTGAGGACCTTCAAGGGTCAAGCATATAACTGGTAGTAGATGGTTTGTTACTTTTATTGATGATCACTCTAGAGTTACTTGGCTATTTTTTATGAAAGATAGCTATGAAGTAGGCACTATCTTTCAAAAAAATTATAATATGGTCTCTACTCAGTTTGATTCAAAAATAAAAGTGCTGAAAACTGATAATGCTAAGGAATACTTTGAATCCAACTTAAGCACTTTCTTGAAGGACAAAGGAAGAGTCCATATCAATAGTTGTAATGAAACCCTCAGCAATATGGAATTGCTGAGGAAGAACAGACACTTACTGGAAATGGCTAGGTCCTTAGTGTTCTCTATGAATGTGCCTAAGTACTTATGAGGTGAAGCCATACTCACTGCCACTTACTTGATTAACAGATTGCCTAGCAAAGTGTTGGACTTTAAAACCCCCTTACAAACCTTAATGGCTGTCCACTCTTTTGCACACATCTCACTACTGACATTCCTCTTAAGATATTTGGCTGCACTGTATTTGTTTACATTCATGCTCATCACAGAAGCAAATTGGATCCTAAAGCTCAAAAATGCATTTTCCTAGGACAGTCAACTAACCAAAAAGGGTATAAATGCTATTCTCCCACTACCAAAAGGTTCTATAACACCATTGATGTTAAGTTTTTTGAAGACTCACCCTTTTATAATGATCAGAAAGAATCCTTCTCTGAAAGTGCTGATAATTGGGACATATTTGACATCACTGTTTCCTTTGTTCCTCCCCTACTAACTTCTGTGCAGCAAGAACAAGAGGATTCAGGAGAACATTCTACAGGTACTGTTGTAGAGGCACCCCTGAAAACCCTCAACTGGCTAGCAAACTTCCCATTGAAAAAGTCTATCACAGGAGGAAGTTCAAAGCCCTGCCAGCTCCTCCTCAAGGTACTCAAGCCACATCTTCCACCCCTAAAGATCCTATCGGTATCATACCTCTAGTATCAGGTAGTATCTCTCCTCCTAAAGTGGATGATAGGCCTATAGCTATCAGGAAAGGTAAAAGACACTGCACTAAACATCATATCTATAATTTCTTATCTTATGATAAACTATCCCCTGCTTTCTGTTTATTCACTAAGACTTTAGATAATGAAGTCATTCCAAAGAATGTTCATGAAGCTCTCAAAGACCCTAACTGGAAGAGTGCTATAGGCAGAAATGTCTGCCCTCCTAAGCAATTACACTTGGGATTTAACCACTCTTCCTCCAGGGAAGAGACCTGTTAGCTATAAATGGTTGTTTAACATCAAATATAATGTTGATGGTAGTCTAAACAAATATAAAGCTAGACTTGTTGCTAAAGGATTCACTCAAACTTATAGTTTAGATTATAAGCAAACTTCTACTACTGTAGCTAAACTCAATTCTACCGGAGTCCTTTTGTCTATAGATGTTCACCTTCATTGGCCCCTATATCAATTACATTAAAAATGCTTTTCTTAACGGAGATTTGGAAGAAGAAGTGTTCATGACTATTCCCCCTGGTTTTGAGAATCCTTCTAATAAAGGGAAAGTTTGCAAACTCAGAAAATCCCTGTAGGGCTTGGTTTGGCAACTTACTTCTCCTGTTAAAAACTTTGGATACACTTAGTTCAACTCTGATCACACCATGTTTATTAAAGTTACTAACGGTAAAAGATCCATACTAATTGTATATGTGGATGACATTATCTTGACAGGTGAAGATCACATTGAGATCCAGGAACTCAAAAATATGTTGGCCAAGGCTTTTGAGGTTAAAGATTTGGGACAATTGAAGTACTTTCATGGTATGGAAGTTGCAACTTGCAAGAACCAGTAAAGGCGTCTCTGATTCCCAAAGAAAATGCATTCTTGACCTTCTCAAAGAATTAGGGATGCTAGGATGTAAACCTGCCATGTCCCCAGTTGATCCAAGTTTGAAGCTCACTCATGGGACTGAACCTGTTCACAAAGAGAGATATCAAAGGCTTGTGGGTAAACTCATATATCTCTCCCACACTAGGCCTGACATATCTTATGATATCAGCCTGGTCAGTCAATTCATGCGCCTACCAACTAAGGAACTTTGGGAAGCAGTTTATAGAATCCTTAGATACCTAAAAATGACCCCAGGCCAAGGACTCCACTTCAGTAAATCCAACATTAGAGTTGTAGATGTCTACACTGATGCAGATTAGGCAGGAAGCCACACTGACAGAAGATCAACCACTGGCTATTGCTCCTACATCTGGGGTAATCTTGTCACATGGAGAAGCAATAAGCAACCTACTGTCTCCAGAAGTAGTGCAGAAGTAAAACTAAGAGCCATTGTTCTTGGAGTATGTGAAGGCTTATGGTTAAAAAGGGTTCTCACTAAACTCAAGATCCCAATCAATCAACCTATCAACCTATACCGTGACAACAATTTAGCTCTTTGCCTGGCAAAAAACCCTATCTATCATGGCAAAACTAAGCATGTGGATATTGAAGAATATTTTATCAAAGAGAAGATTGAAGGGAAAATCATATCCCTTCAACATGTGTCCTCTCAAGATCAGAATGTTGATATCCTCGCTAAAGCCATTCCTCCTCAATCCTTCAGTCAAATGTGTGACAAGCTAGGCTGCATCAACATCTACAACCTAGCTTGAGGGGGGTAGAAAATATTATTATTACGTTATTATAAAGTATGGAGTAAATTAATCCTTAATTACATTATGGTTGGAGGATTAATTTACTTGTTTGTACCGTTGCATTTATCTCTTGTTTAGGCGGCTGCCTTGTTTAGACACAGCATTTATTGTTGTGTCTGCCACTTTCTCTTTCCCCTGTCCAACCCTTTGGACTCCCTAATTGAATCCTACTTATATCTCACTCTTTCGGTTAATACAATATAGAAGAGTTTTCTCCCTTTCTCTGTTTTTCTTTAACTCTTCAATGACCAATCCATCTAAGGGAAGTTCTGAGCTTTCAACAACACGGTTACCAAATTATGCACCAAATAGCCCCAAGCAGTAGTGTACCTCTCAAAGAAAACAGACATTGCTTCAAAGAGCTTTCCTTTGTTTGCCCGGGCCTGCACCAAGATTTTATAGCTACAACGTGATTACAGTTATTGGTGCATTCAGATGTACGATAAGAAAGAAAGCAAGGTCCCCTTCATTAATATAGATAATACATTAGATATCAACAGTAGAAAACATTCTTAATTGGAGAATCCACATTTTTTAATTACGAAATAAGCAAAGTATTTTCAGGTTCCTGATACAGTACGATCATACGCAGTCACCACATGATACGGGAAATGAGGTCTATAATCTACGTATATCTCAAAATAAGTCAATAAAATGATATAAACAACTGTTCAAATCATAACGTGAAAAAACCTCAACTAAAGCTGAACAAGAACATTTACCATGGGCTACTATAAATTAGTCAAAGAATAATGTTGACTGTATGGCAACTTACATCAAGAAAACAAGCTTTCATTTGCTGCAAGCAAGTCTCCAGGACTTCAGCCTTTATTTTATTCCCAATGCTAACTGCCTTCATTTCAGACTCCATCGTAGCACGGAGATACGGTTTCCACAATTCATAACTATATCATAAAGAACCATAATTAATTTCAAATCTCCAACCAATATATCATTCAGAGATGTATAACTAGGTATCTGCTCATGATGAGTCTAATGACTAGTACTAGTAAAAAACGGCCATCGACCAGTGAGAAAATACATTTCAAAGTAACAAGCTAAGTAAAAGTGAGAGAAGGAAAGACATCAAAGAATCATGACCGAACCATACCTTAATAAAAACTAATAATCGTACCATACCTTAATCAAAACAACACAGATAACAACAAAATAAAATAAAAAAGACGAGGCATGATTTCTTCAACAAAAACAAAAAAAACCAAAAAAAAATAACAAACCGTCAAAGCCAAAAGATTAAAAATGATTTTCCCAGGATTGCTGAGTGATATCCAGACAGATTTAGGGCATGAGAGATTGATCATGAGTACTATTAAAGCATGAATCAACCAATACACTAAGCCAAAAGGCTTACCCCATGTCATCATATCCCATTACCAGTGCCTCACCCTGAAAAGTTGAAGCTCATAGTCAGTAATTGCTAGAAAGTACACTGTAGTACGAACAAAAAGTAAGCTTGGAACATAAAAGCTGTCGACAACAAACAAGACAATAAAATCTGAGGAGTCAAGAAAGGATTCAATACATTGATTAGATTTCTATCTAAATAAAGCACAACACCAGAAAATATGTACATTTAAGCCATACAGCACTTTAGAGATGCACCAAGATATTGATAACACTTCTCAAAATAAATAAAAACTAGGTAGTCTACTCTTAGAGAAGACATTGTAAGAGAAAAGAGAAATGAGCTAGATTGGCTTTGATAACATGTAGAAGAGAATAAGAAAAATATTGAGTATAAACTCACTTGATATCTGGTACATAAAGAATAATTGTTAAATAGGAGTACAAGGGAACATGATAGCTAGAAGAAATAAATTGGGCGGCACAACCCAACTACCAAGAAAAGTTGTGGGCGGCAGATAGCTAATTTAAACCAATACAGCTAAATCTCATCTAACCAGAGGATTAAATAGAGAGAGAAAACCTATCAGACATAAAAAAACAAAATAATAATAATACATACAAATTCAAACAATTATTATTACAAACTTTATTCCCAAAAGGATAACACCTCAGAAATGTATAAGGTTAAGGCCGAATTGCAAGAACTTAAACAAGGAGAACTCTGTGTAACATACTAGTATAACCTCCTGTCATGGTCTTGGCAACAACTTGACAGCTTTGAGAGAATATCCTGGCATTCTATAGAGGATGCAAATATTTATAAAAACATGAAAGATCAGAGAAGGATCTTTAAATTTCTTATGGGATCGAATCCCAATCTTGATGATGTTAGGGGAAGAATTCTTGGGATGAAACCTCTTCCAACCATAAAAATTGTTTTCTCTGAAATAAGACATGAGGAGAGTAGGAAAAGACTTATGATGAGTGGGAATTCATCACCTCACATCTCTTCTACTTCTCCTCGTGAGAATAGTGCCCTGTTTACAAAGAATATCCCTTCTTCTTAGAACCACAAACCAAAGGGGCACAGACATTGGTGAGATCACTGTAAGAGGTCTGGTCACACAAAGGAGACTTGCTGGAAACTCCATGACAAGCCCCGTAACTGGAAACCATCCACTTTGCACCAGGCTCAAGAAAGCACTGGAAAACTTGTAACCATGGAAGAACAGAAACCTGAGGCTAGTTTCAGCAAGGACCAGATTGAAGCCATAAAAAGGCTCTTGTCTGCTCAACCTCTCAAACAACTAGTCATCAGGGCAATTCATCCATGGCCAATACAGGTCTGTGTGCTTCTACTTATCCTAAGAATAAAATCTTAAGGACCTTTGGATTGTTGACTCAAGGGCTTCCAATCACATGACTGGAAACCCTAATTTGTTCACCTTTATTTCTATATGTAAAGAGCCTCACAATGTAAAAATTGTTGATGGCACTGTTTCTCAAGTTACTGGAACAGGTAGTATTTGTACAGACAAAAAAATCACCTTAACAAATGTCCTTTTTGTTCCTAACCTACAGTGTAATCTTCTATTTGTGAGTAGGTTCATTAAAGACTCTAATTGTGTTGTGATTTTTTGTACTAATGAATGTAAATTCCAGGATCTGACTTCGAAGGAAGTGATAGACAGTGTTGAAGCTATTTCTGGTCTCTTCATCCGCAACACCTACCCTACTAATCAAGTTGCTAGTCAAGTGTCCAAGGGTTTTATTAGTAGCATCTCTGAACCTAGTTGTAATGATATCATGCTCCTTCATTACAGATCAAGGCATCCTAACTTTATGTATTTTCCTTGTTAGACAACCTTTGTCCTATAAATAAGGACTTGTATCCTTATCTTAAGTTAATAAAAAAAATTATATTTTCTTAAGTCTCTACTTCTTTTATATAGTTTATTGTATCAAAGCCATAATATCAAACGCTGTAATTAAAAATGACGCATTCTACAACTAGCAAAATTATCAATCCTTCAGATTGTACCAGCAATATGAAACGCGTCCACGATTAATCTGCAACCCTACCCTTCAAGTCACAACTCTCATACTTCATGTATTGAACTACTTAAAGTGGTCTCAACTTGTCAAGCAATTCATCACAAGTCGTGGGAAAATGGAGACCATACAATCAAACCTCCACGACCCAACGATGCTGAAGTTCTATTTCAATAAGAAAAAAAAACTGAAAATGCCATGATCAAGGAATGGCTTATAATTCCTATGGAACCAGAAATAGGTCAAGTGCACCTATTTCACACTACTACAAAAGAGATTTGAGAAGATGTAGCTTCCACATTCATGAACACAGGAAATATTGCCCAGGCATTTGCTATTAAATCAGCCCTGAAGGAGATAAGACAATGGTTGAAGGAAGTCACAAACTATTCAATCATCTAAAATGCCTGTGGCGAGAACTAGACCAGTTGTCACTATATGAATGTATATAAATGGGCTAATCCTAAGGATGGGATAATTTTCAAAAGGTGTTAGAAAGAGATAGAGTATACGATTTCCTTAGAGGTTTAAATCAAGGATTGGATGCTGCTAGGGAAAGAATTCTAGCTCAAGATCCAATTCTAGTAAAAAGTATATGTCAGCTTTGATATTACCTTTTTCAAGTCACAAACATTCTCCCACTAGAAAGAATTTCAGGGGAAGACAACAAAAGTTTACTTCTGGAATTTCTTGACCACACTACCAACAGATCCATTCCAGAGTACACAAAACTTCAGACTTCTGATAGCTTACAAAAATATCAATAGAATCATCAGCCTAACCCCATATCACAGATTCAATCTAAATCATTGCCTAATCCCACTTCTCTAATGCCTATGTCTAAGAAGAATTCAGAATTGATAGTGTATATGAGAACGCAAACAAGCACACGTCCAAAGATCCCTGATATCCCTATCACTGTCCAAACTCCTGAACTGAGTCCAAGTCATAAAGACGAAGGACCTGGAAGTTCTGAGCAGTTGGAAGAGTATTTTATACCTATAGGGAAAGATGCATGTGCTTGTACATAACATCTCATTCAGAGATTTGTTTCTTATGATGCTTTGTCAACAGAATATAAGTTCTTAAACCAATGTAGCTAAGACAAGAGTGCCTAGGTCAATACAATAATTAATGGAAAATAAAGATTGGAGAGAACCAGTGTGATGGGACTATTGACACATACAAGGCAATGTTAGTTGCCGAAGGTTTCACACCAACTTATGGTGTGGATTGTCTAGAAACCTTTGCTCCAGGGGCCAAGATGAATACAATCAAAACAATTAATTCCTTAGCAACTATCAATGATTGGCCCCTATAAGAAATGGATTTGTGACACCACAATGCCATCTTTCGATCTCGCAACCTACATCCCTAAGAAATACCTAAGAAATCTCAAATTCCTAAGCCATTTCTCGTTTAACCCGATCAACTTCCACCGGATCATTACCTGTCAAAATTATATCATCCAGATACAGAATGAGAATAGTTAGCTGACCACAATCAGTAACACAAACAAATAAAGTATGATCACAATGACCTTTTGAAAAAACCAGCATCTTCATGAATTAGAGTTCAAATGCAATCTTTAAACCGTGTGCAAAATCAAATGGGACACTTAAAATAGGACGGAGGGAGTAATTCTTGGTTATGTATTTTTTTTTTTTTTGTTTGGAACAGTCAATTAATTCTTGGTTATGTATGAATTACAATAAAATATCACGGTGCTTTGACCATAGTCTAAGCCCACCAAATACACAAATGTCTTTTTCACTTCTATCCATACTTCATTTATCTTGCAAGATGTTCAATTTTCTTTTGCTAATTCGAGTACAGGGTCAGATGCACACACTTGTCTAGTTATCAAAACTGAGTACGTGATGAATTAATGGTACGTTAGTGCAAGGTAGGATACCGGTACATGTAGAGTTATCACAACTGAGTATTTGATGCATTTACGATACAGGTACACAGCTAAGTGTTGAGTATCAAATGTGAACACTATAAGCGCAAAGAAATGTGAAACTAACTACGAGAATAACAAATAAACAACTCTCCTCTGACATAGATGTACATCTAACAATATTGCTGCGCCCGTTCTCATTACACCGTCTAGTAATCTCATGATTTTATTTTCTCTAACAATCATTTCGATTTGCATGCCCATTTACACTCACATTTTGTCTTCTCCATGTGAAATTACAAAATTAAGGCCCTCCCAATCCTCAAGATTAATCCTTCCAAGTATTTAACATTACCATTTACCATTACTTGTTGGTCTCCCTTCAACAAATTGAGAAGGGATATAAGCAACAAAATATTAAAGCAGAGCAATCCATTCTTTAAAAGAAATACTGCAAGCTAACAACATCACATGATACACAAGCCTTAATCCCACTACGTGAAGTCGGCTTAAAAAGTACAAAGCTAAAATGAAGAGAAAATAATTGCAGGAGTAACACAAACAGAACAGATGAAGCTGAGATAACTTACAAGATTTGTAGGGGAGAAACGCATATTGGAATCCTTTGTCACATAACACCGATCAAGCAACTTTTTTATGTGATCATGCATAGTTGCATCAGTCCCTATACCGGCCTATAATGGAGAAAATGCCAGCATACAATCTACGGAACCTCCAAAAGTTCTAGAAGTAATAATAGAAAGCATGCCAAGAAACTATTCATATTTTACACTAGAAAATTTAATGGAAGCACAACAAACCTTGTCCATACAGTTCAAGAGATCAGCTTCACTCAAGAGGGGAGGTGGCCTGGTAACTCCTGAATCAAGAGTCAATGTTGTCGGGATAAACTGCAAGATTCAACAGCGTAAGAAAAATCATTGTTTTTCAATCAAAGCAGCTCTTAAAATCTGTTCAGAATGGCCAACATGCAAGGTCTTCGTGGAAGCATGTCATTGGTCATTGCAATTCACGGGCAATATTATTTTTCGCAAGCTTTATTTCATACGTAGAATTTTATTCAGAATAACATGCCAATTAATGTCTTTTATCCAAATAAAATTATCAAATATGTGTGTTAGCAACAGGACAGTCGAGATTGACATAGATGGACACTTTACCACCCTAAACCACAATGCAAACTTGGAAGTGGTTACATTGTGGAACACCAGCTGACAAACTTCTGCTTTGTTCAACAGATAGGATTTCTTTTGCAAGACCAACAGACAACTGAACATGAATTGCAAATGCAGATTAAAAATCTCGTGCTGTAGGATTTTAACTTCCTTTGCATCTGCAAATAGGCCAAATTTTGAGGAAAAAACAAATAATTCAACAGCTACTAATGAAAACTTCGATTCTAAATTAAAAAAGCACTCGAGTATAATGAAACCTTCTATTTTATCAACAACATCCGTTACATATAATTGGCAGCTGACAACAGGATTCTGGAGTCCATTTAGAAGAAGCATCCTAGTAAAACAAAGAGCAAAACTGCCTAACACAAAATTACCCCAAAGAAACTATCTGGAAAACTAGAAGTCATAATTATAACTTCCAAAGTAAAACAAAAGTTTTATCCTCCAAAAAATTCACGGACATGGTGGGAGAAATAGATTTGAGCAATCAACGTTAATTTAACCTCGTACAGCAGCAATGAAGAAAATGAATTTTTCTGAAGCCTTTATTTGTAATTAGATAACTTCTATAAATAATGCAAAAACACCACACACATCCGAGAGTTCCTGGAACTGTTCACATCATCCGGACACTAATAAAAAATGCAAAATCAAAACAACTGTAATGCTATCTCCCAGCTCAATTTACAGTTCACCGCCTTTTTTCATTTTGAAAGTGCAAGACTGCTAGAATTTAACACATCAGCCTCCACCACAAAAATAGGAGTAGACAGTTGCATGGACACCCTCTTGTTTCTTTCCTTCCAGCCCACATATATTACCACCTAGAGCCCTACTATAACATATCATGCTGGAATCTGTTTGGAAATTTATGAGAAGCTAGATTTCCATTCTTGAAGGCTTCGGAGATGGGATGGACATGTATTAGCTCAGCATCCTTCGCTGGCAAGAGGGTTGAGGGTTGAGGCAAAATGGCCCTGTGGCCAGTATCACCGTGTCGAATTCTTATAGCAATGGAGTCCTTCAATCAGATTATAAATGACAAATTTGTGCAGTGTTCCAGTTTCATCCCAAAGTGCCCAACCACTAGAATCAACCTCACAAGCCATGGCAATTGACCTGTATGGCGACATATACTAGACAGGGTGCAACGTACTGATAAGTGGATCAGGATCCCTGAAAATGCTGACATTACACTCAAGAGTGCCATCAGTGTTCAGGAAACTCAGGCTGAACAGGGAGTTGATTGGAGCAGGCTGGTTGGTTCAAGAAACACAAGCCAAGAGATGACTTGGTACTTTGGTTAGCCTACCACAAAAGGATAGCTTCCAAGGACAGGATGCAGTCATGAGTGATGGTTGACTGAGACCACTGTTTGTGCAAACCACTGATGGAAACTCATATGTTACTTCTCTTATTAGAGTGAGGACTAGAGTTCTAAAGTACTTTCTGACTCCAAGGAGTGTAAGGATATGGGAGCAGAATGTGAGGGGTAACAGGAAGACATGCTGTCAAATCAAGAACGAAGTACTTAAAATGAAAAGTGGGTGCATGCTGAAAGAAAAAGAATAGCAATCACAAATGAGGAACTTCAACATTTATACATGACTGACCATTAATCTCCACTCTCCAATCACGTTTGACATGCCATAAATGTGTACAAACTACGAAGGTCCCTCCCACGGAGTAGCTCTCACCCCTCACCCCCCTCTCACCCTTTCTTACTTTTCGCTTTTGAATCACGTGCATTTTGCATATATGGTGAATATTCAATTTCATATTCAACCTAATGCAAGAATGAAAGATTTAATGCTGCAGGCACACAGGAGAAAACAATGATGCGACAGGTTAATATCTATGGATCCATCATGCTGATACCAAACTTTTATCCAAGTTCATCAGCTTAATAGGATTGACCTGCTTTCCTAACAAAACAACTTCAGGGAAATATCAGAATAAGAACTGAGATGGCCAAAGAAATACCTGTTGCCCAACCGTATATGTAGGGATTACTGAACCACCCCATGATTCAAAACGATAAACATCCAGGTAATTTTTCTGGAAAAAAAAAATGCAAACAAGTGAATGAAAATATCAGCAACCTAAAAAACACAATCAGTTACTATCATGTCATAGGGCAAGAGACAAGGAAATTTCAGAAAAAAAAATAATAATCCACCATGAAAATGATCCCAGAGCAAGCATTTAGCATGAAACAATAATACAGATCATGTCATTTCCGACTGAGGTCACTCATGGATTAATTAGAATTAAGAATGCAAAAGCTCAGAATCTAGTGAAAACCAGGTGTGTTCAAATTTTATTCACACAAACTAACTGGCATGGTACTCACACAAACTAATTTTATTCATACCTTTTTTCTTGACTCATATGCATTAGATATGGTACTCAAGAGTAATAAATCATTAATTCAGCTAATGATTATATTATTCACACAAACTAACTGGCATGTACTCGATTTTGATCTACTTTGTCCTTAATATGTATACAATACAGTCCTCGTCACCAGGTTCCACCATCTCCAATTCATCGTCCCAAATTAAAGGCATTCAACTAGAGGTGACGGATAGTTCGATAAACATTGGCGAATGTTCATTAAAATCATATCGGGACAAGAAATGGAGCAGAATAAGAAGATTACAGCGAGTATCACTCTTCCAGATGCAGAAAAAAATTCACCCGCAATATCGATTTCAACTGTTGTTTCAGCCCCTCTAGCCGGCTGAGAAACACATGCCAAGAAATGCCGGACAACCAATTCATACAATCTCTGTAAGAAACAAAATTTCAAACTTTCACGTTAAAAAGAATCAAGAGACTCAATCACAACATCATTTAATGCCATGATGTAGAAGAATGTGAACTCGGCTATACTAACATGGTGGTCCTGACTCCATCCAGATTCACCAGCTGAAAATTTTGTTGGGTGAATGGGGGGATGGGCTTTATCATCATGTCCACCACTACCAGGGTTTCTCCAAAGGTCTGCTTCCGGGTCTAGTAAGCGCTGAGCATAAGCACCCCATTCAGGATGCCCCCGCTGTTCTTCAACAAGTGCCTGAGCGACGATAAAATGAACTCAGTACATTCTGATAAGGTGTTGCCACACATTTAGAGAAGTGAATATTAGGACTTCACACCAAAATATAAAGACTAATTGGCCCAAGTGCACGTATATAAAAAAACCATTTACAGCCCAACATTCACCACACAAATGATAAACTTCCCACTTGAAGTTAATGCATATGAGTCAAGAGAAAAGGTCAAAGCACACTTTGACTTCTTTAGCAGCTTTCTCCAATCCGATTATATCCATGTTCTTACTTTCTCATTTGGCTGATAAAGGCACAAATAAATCTTAACAAATAAGAAAGGCCATAACATACATGCAGAAAGGCACCACGAGCGCACTTTAGTACACCAAATGGCACCAAAATATATAAACAAAAAAATAAATAAAGCTACTAAAATATAAAAGATCTGCATACATGCAAGTTTGTATTGACTGAGAAGGAGTCGGTTTCTGTCCGAGGGTAACTGATAAAACCAGATTGGTATAAATCTTCAGCCACCTATCATAAGTTTTTCAGAAAATGATCAAATGAAGAATTTTTAATAAACAACTGTTTAACTATCAAAAAAGAAAGTTAACCCACACTATGCAAGAAACTATGACATCAGTAACTAAAGGTAGGCACCACTGACGCACGGGCCCATATCCAGTGCGTACCGGATATGAATAAGCACCAAGCCAAATCATGCAATTTTCCAGTTGACCCGATTCATGTGTCTTGATCCAGATTCTCAAACTCACTGATACAGGTAGGATTCACAAGTTGTTGCTATCTGCAACCTTCCCACGCAATAGATGGTTGAAGGCATGCTCGACTATTTGCTCGTTAGCATTGTGGATGCAAAGTGCACACAAACTAGCAAGTAGACCTCCAGCGGTTAAGGAGGCAGTGCACAATAGAGCGAATGAATCAATAGATAGCATGGAAGAAGAGATTTGGAAGTGATGGAGGAAGATGGGATTGTAGATTTGATCTTATATGTAGAGTATGGCTGTTGCTCAAGGGTTAGAGTTTTCCAATCTTAGGATTATAAGGAAGTACTTGCAAATAGACATTATATGTTCATTTTACAATTAGACCACTATATTTTTATATTTACACATTACTCCCACACTCATGTCGCGTACTTTTCAAATTTTCTGTGCATCCTGTGTCTAATTTTGAGTTGTATATGAAGTTATGAACCCACGTATCACCCGTGCAACATAGGTAGATACTAAACACAAAAACTAATTCCAAAGCTGGCAATGAATTAAAGCTTCTTCGTCACAAACACAACTAACCTTCATGGTATGTTCAGAACTCATTCTAAAGAAACG
Source organism: Gentiana straminea (assembly GCA_036785695.1). Taxonomy (NCBI): domain Eukaryota; kingdom Viridiplantae; phylum Streptophyta; class Magnoliopsida; order Gentianales; family Gentianaceae; genus Gentiana; species Gentiana straminea. Next base: position 12,409,609 of record JAVUPR010000183.1, read on the forward strand.
TGATGCCCGCTTTTCAAGCTCAATAGTACTCAACGGATATGGAGGATATTTCAGTTTTTCCTGCTGCCTGACCTTATTGACCTGAATAGGTGACATAACTTGTAAGTATTACCATTCTACAGGATATAAAATACACAGGAAGAAAGTAGCTTCATTCATGCTCACAGTCGCTGTGGGTTCTAAAATGCACATTTCATAAATGACTGTAGCACAAGTGTAATCAAATAAATGTCCTCGCCTGCAAGGGCACGGTACTGGAGGATTAGACCATTAAGATCATGCAAACACTTCCGAGAGAATAATAATAAAAGATAATGGTGGCACTCTAAAAGCGATTACATCCAGTTAAAAGTAGTTGTTCCTTCATTCGTGCTGTGAGTACAGTTAATAGTCCAGAATTCTTCAGGCACATGTGATTGTATTTCCCAGTAGCGCTCCACGACAAAACCGAGTGTAGGAAACTGCATCAAAGAACACAAACGAAAAACATGACAATTGTGCATTGTTAAAACCGGCGGTGAAATGTATCCAAACCACAAGCAATATGGACAGTTTCCTTCCGCATTTTCTTTTAAAAGGTAGGCATAGTTTTCTGGCAAATAAATAGCAATAGCTGAGTAGAAATAATACTGAGGCACATATGTGTAGCGGTAAAATAGATTTTCTGAGTCACCTGGCAGGGCCCATAACTTAGAACAAGATTCCTTTCATCTGCATTGATATTCAAGACAAATGCATCTCTCAAAAGCATAGTCTGAAACCTGGTGAAAGAGGCACCAATGCGGAGGTCTATTTCCTGCGTTATCCAGTTAACATGATAATAGGAAATAAGAAACACTACTCATACCTAACCAAAAAGAAGTACTCTCGGCCAACTGAAGAAATAATAATTGCAATATTCCCAGCTCAATGTATACTGAACTGAACAATCTTTTATTCTCGAGTGTCACTGAAAAAACTGTATGTAGAAGCACATAAAATCCAACAGCAGCTTAAGAAAAGGAAAGAAAAGATTGCCTAAATTACTTACTTGCCGAACATCAACTGCATCGGCAAATAATTGATTAGGCCTGACAAGATTCTGCACTGAATTATAAAGCTCCCTAGACAAAGCAAAGAGTCAAGCAAGAAAAGAGACCTTTAGAAAATCCATAATAGACAGTAGAATATCCATGCACAAAAAACAACTTGATCGGGCACCAGAACCTGTCAATTAATGCAGAGAAACGAGCCCTCCACACATTGAGATTGCGGTTTGCTTGCGTGCATACTTCCACCACTTCAAATGCAATATTTTCTCCTTCTCTGTCACAGTCAAGCCACAGAATAAGCCACTGGCACTTCCGAGCTTCGTCCTCCAGTGTTCTCTTTATATCTGTCTTATCCTGGAGACAATCAAAAATATTACATACTTCAGAAAGAAAGAAATATTATTGACATTGTAAAAGATGATAGCTTCCTCCAGCATGAACTGCTTATATTTATATATGTATACATTACATACATACATACATACATACATAGATATATATATAATATGTGTGTGTGTGTGTGCGCGCGCGCGCGTGTGGCTTAATCATCAATTTTACGACAACAAAATTACGCCAAATGTCACAATATCTTATAAAAATTACTCATCCAATGCTTTCATACCAAACAATTTTCAAAAGCAACCTAAAAGCCATGGGAGCTATAATGCTTTTCCATCAACATTAAGAAATTAGTATTGCATTTGAACTACCATGCGCCAAAAGCAATGCCATTGGAAACAAGTCATTCTGAGTAAACTGGAGATTTCAGAGCACCTATGAAAACGTTCTTTTGAATATATCATGTGAACACTATCTTGATGGGCATATTGCTACTTGCAAGACATTTTAAGCAACAGACGTATCATGTGCTTTGAAAAGTGTCTCGTGACACTATAGATATCCAATGTGCTTTTACCGAAAATTGAAAACTCTTCACACTCAACAAATTGAAATATTAACTCCTTAGTGTGTATCCTTAGGGAGCCGAAGCATCAGGCTAGGCCGGGATAGTATATGCTATGAAGGTGGTTATCCAAAATTATCTCGCTATATTAGATTCGAATTTCATAAGTGATGATAATTCAAACTTACATTGACAGCAGCTAAAACTAATTTGTTGCTGCACCTTTTTATTTTGAAATGAAATCTGAGTGCTGTCTACTAGTTAGGACTCGTGTACTTGGGAGTGACTAGTGAGGATGATTTCACTTGCGGAGTTACAATAAAATTTAACATTAGTACCAGTTAAACTCAAGTTATTTAATTTTGGCAACTAAAATTCCACAGAAAATCTGCAATATCTATGGTTGGGTCAATAATCTGCAAAACATTCTGTTCGAACGATGCTTGTACACTGTTTTTAAAAGCAGCAGGGAAGTGAACGTGACCTGATATTCAAATGGCAAGCAATCAAGCAAAATACAGAGAAAATCACCCATACCGTGCTACCATACAGTGCTTGAAAATTGAAATAATGTATGACTGAGAATATAGCAGAGTTGAAGAACCAAACGAAGACTAAAGTATACCTCGGGAACATATTTCTGGACCGGGGCACTGTATAGTTGGACTGGGTCACAAGAATGCCACTTGCGGAAACGATCATCAAAGTCTAGTTCCATAAGGTGTCCGGTAACGGAAGTGAAGTACATTTGGCAATGCTGCCGATTAATGGTATAGCTGAACTCGAATATCCTGTTGTATCTTGACCTGCCATCCCTCACTCTCAGTCCTCCTTGCTGTTTCGATAGGATTCCTGACACCGCCTTAGCTACTGATGGCTTCTCCGCCACGTTCAAAACCTTTATTGTTCGGCCATCGCCGCCACCTCCGCCGTGAGCCATTTCTTGTTCCCAATTGTGATTTCCCGCTTTGGGATTGGAGTTGCAACGCAGGGAAGGAATGAAGAAGAAAAAAAAGCGGCAACCCGTTTTTTTTGTTTTTAAAGAACCGGGTGAGTACTGGAAAATGGAAAAAAAAAATCAAGTCATTTTTTTGCAAATTTAATTTCAAATCATTTTAACATCATCTAATTCATGTCAGGTTGGGTTAGACCTAACATTTTTTAAATCTTGTTGAAATTTCAACGGATTACGGAAATTTCAACGGGGCAAGGGGCAAATTTCAATGGGCTAGGGAAATTTTTAACGAGGCGAGGGAAAATTTCAACGGGATTTTAAAAAAAATATCAGGTCTGACCCGACAAGAGGTGGTAAGATAACCTGAAAATTGTTATATGAAGTATATTTGGGTCAACTTTGTAATTTGCCCCGTACCTTTAAATATAGCATGTTTACCCTCTATCTTGTGTCATATTTTGCAACAAACACCTTTTTCGAATTTTACGTTAATTAAAACGGAATTACGCGTTTGACATTCACTCGCCAACAACATTTCACACATGAACAAAAAAATAAATTTTCTTTTAATTATTTCCCCAAAATCGCCGTTTATTCCCAACCCAGTTATCGAACACCAAACACATTGTCATTCCCGAATTCTAATTTCCCTTCCATATCTACAAAAACCTAGAATTAGATAAGATTAATCAATCGTTAATAGTTTATGTCAACGCCAAGTGTCTACCGACGCCGGCGAGAATTGTGCTCAATATAGCACTTCGAATAATGGGTGTTGAGCAACCTATTTATGTGAGTAAATTGCTAATTGTGAGTAATTTTGTTAATGAATCTCGCACACTTGCATACCATTTCATTGTGCGCTTCTCACAAACCCAGCACCCTCATAAGATTCTGAAATCATTGCTTCAAACACCATTTGAAGGATGATGAAGAAAACGTCAAACAGCTATTCACCCGAGAGAGTGACGCGGTCGAAAATGGCGGAGGCAATTGTTGGTCAACAAATTAGTGTTTAATTGGAGAGGGGATTTAATAATAAAAAAAAGTTGCTTATAACAATTGAAATATAAAAAGAAATTAAAAAAATGTGAAAGCGCGTGAAATGTTAACGGCGAGTAAATGTCAAACGGTGTTTCCGTTTCATTTAACATAAAATTCAAGAGAAAAAACGGTGTTTGTTGCAAAATATAACACAAGATAGAGGGTAAAATTGCTAAATTTAAAAGATACGGGGCAAGTCCCAAAGTTGACCCAAACATAGGGTGTTTTACGCTAATTACTCAATTTTATAATACAACCGTTGCATGAAGGCAGAGGCGGATGCAGGATCACGAGCCAGAAAAAAAAGAGGGCGATAATTCTAAAGAATTTTTACAATAAAAAATGCGGGGGTTCTATTGGCACCCTATTTTTACTACTGACACTCTATTACTTCCGGCACCACAAAAAATTACTTCAACACCATGATTTTTTTTAATGAACGCAACGTCACTGACGTTGGTTTTCAATTGCAACAACAGTGCTACTGACGTTGTTGTTTAAAAACGAAAGTCGGTGACACCAACGTTTACGTTATAAAAGTATCACAACTTAGAAACGTAAGTCCGTTGACGTTGATATCGAAAAGGAGTGTCAGTGACACTGACGTTCTAATGCGGTGCCGGAAGTAAAAACAAAATATATGTCTTGTGCTATAAGTAGAAAAAAAAATCGAAAAATGGTGTCGAATAGTAAAATTAGGATCCCAATAGAACCCACCAAAATATATGGAGTAGTGTTTTTTTTGTCCCCTTAGAACCCACCAAAATGTTTCTTAGCACTACTATATACCGCTAAAAAAATACAACTATACATTTTACGTTATATAAATTTATAATAGAAAAGAAACACTATTATATATCAAAAGAAAACACTACTATATATCATGACGGAAACCAAAGAATTTGTTTATAACACACTTTTTTACATGATAAAAAATTGATGTCAAATTATACTTCTACTCCAATCAATAATGATTTATACCGAGCAAGCGAGTCTAGGAAGAGGGCCAAGAACAACTCAACGCTTTGCTCAAGAACGCCGATAACAGGCTACAAAATAAATGACTAACCAACTCCTAAAGCAATGTGGGATAAAACATAGTAATTTTCGCCACTTTATTTTGCACTAAACCTAACCCGACCCAAATAAGCCCAAATGGCTTTTATTTGCTAAAAAATGCCCAATATACTAACATATGGGCAACTTTTGACACGGGCCTAAGGCCGTTTTATTCATTAAAACACCGAAAACTAAAATAAACAAAACAAATAAAATGTCTCGGGACGGATCACATCATTCCCTCCCGGTTGGAAAGGATTCGTCCTCGAATCAATAGGACGTCATAGAAGCGAGCGGCGTCACAAATCAAACCCGAACAACCCGCAAGCGAGAAGCAAAGATATACCGGGATCAAATATGAAGTTGACATCACAACAACGGTGCGTGGAACGAACGAAACCAAAAGAAAAGTCCAAAAGTTTTAAAACTCGGAATTAGTTCCAAAGTTTTAAAACTAATTAAGTTATGTTTATTATATGTATCGTTTTGATAATAACTATTTACTTTTATCTACATAATAAAAATTTTATGTCAAATTATACGATTATTATAAGCTTAAGTATGATATGGGCGAATATAAATTTTCGATACCAAGATTAAAAGATATTAAGGCTGTTTGGTAACTCGCACTTGAAAACAATACATAACATATATATAGTTGTGTTTTCTCTAAAGGATCCAGCGAGTCGCTCAAACAATCCCTGATGCAATCTGTCAAAAATTTCCAGATTGATAGCTGTGACTTAAGGTGAATCCGTTAAAACTACGCGAAAATATCAAAAGACAAAAGTTGTAGATCTGCAAATTTCCTATAAGTTCACCAATTTTCAGGTAATTGTAATTCGTTTAGCCCACTGAAAACGAATTCAAACAATGACTGCTGCAGTTTTTCTGGACAGATTGTTCGGAGTAATCGGCGGTTTTAGGTAAGATTTATGTTGAATCTGGATTGGGTTAAAGAGAGAAATTGTAGCACGAGATGTGTTGTATATGTGGTAAAAAGTGCAGAATTTTTCGAGTTGTTTTGGTTAGGAAACGAACTGATACAAAAAAACAGGGTTCTTGGGATGAAGGTTTGAAGAATCTTCGATCTTGGGAGAGGGTGGACGAAATTAATGAACAAAAAACAAGAAAATGTATTATCCCGGGATATCGACGAAAGGATCAATAAGAGCGGAAAACCCTAACCTAACCGAGCGAAGCCGATCTAGGAAGAGGCCAAGAACAACTCAACGCTTTGTAGCTCTTTATCTCTACGAAAGATAGTAAAAATGAGAGTATCTTAAAAAAATTCAAAAAAAAAACAAGAATGTCTTTATATGTACAAAATGTCAATTTGGATAAAACTTTCTTTATACAACCTCGCGACCAAATAAAATCTAAAAATCTCGTTATATACAATACAATTGTTGTATAAAAAGGTAAAATATAAAATGTCTCGGGAGATCACAATATACATTACAACTATTCATTTATAAACTCTCACCACAATAAAAGTGTATCATCTAAAAAAGAGTAAAAATGATGTATGGGAAACTTTCATACAACCGTTGCACCATAAAATCTCTCGTTATATACAATACAACTGTTGTATAAAGGTTATAGCAAGTGACATACATTACAACTATTCATTTATAAACTCTCACACAAAATAAAAACATTCCTACAACATTCCTACAACCGTTGCACCTTAATATCTCTCGTTATATGGAAAATTTTATAATACAACCATCGTATGAATGTTGTACAAAGTGACATACATCACAACAATTCATTTCTAATATCTCACATACGATAAAAGTGTATTATATAAAAAGAATAAAAATAAATGACTATAATATAAACCACTTAATATAAGCGTTGCATTATAAAATCTTAAAAAAAAAAAAAAATAAAACATCTCAAAAAGTAATGGTTGGTATTTGTTGTAAAAGTAATGGTTGGTACTTACAGAAGTGTTGTACGGTTTCCGGAATTTAATTACATAAATAGCCCATTATATTTGTGGAAAATTCTATCTTATAAACTCCCTACTAGGGAACTGTCTACGTGGTAGCATCTGGATCATATAATTTCCACACACGGGAACCGTGTATTCACCTCGAAATCGTATGGTCGTATCCCGCTACGTATAGCTTCCCTACTTGAAAGCCCCTACGATAGAACGACCCTATATTTGTTACATTACATATGACTATATAAGTCGGGAAGTTATTGTGGTGTCTTTATACGGTGCGGAAACACCGTGTGGCAGCCCCCACACCACACAGTTTTATTCTGTATTTAAAATACGTGGTTCCGATCGTTTCAATCATCAATTCACCTCTAAATTCCCTCAACTTTCCATAAATTCTACATCCGGATAAATGTGTATTCATATAAGTCCCCTCTCTTTTTTTCTTCTTTTCCTAGAGAGTAGCCAATTTCGGTAGAAGTTGTATTCATTTCTCAACTAGGCAGCAGACTAGAGTGACTGCTGGTTGGTGGGACTTGTCCATAACTGGGGTTTTTATATCCTGATTGTGGTCGCTCAGGCGATCGGCTTGGGCTTTGAAAGCTAAATTTGCAAGTGAAAATCCATTTGTCTTGATTCCGTTGAAATCTAATTCGTTTTCTTTGCAAATCAACAGAGGTAATGGAAATTTTTCTTTTTCATCGTCTTGTTCGCTTTTTTTTTCTTGTGAATTGGTTGTAAAGTGATTTCTTTCTCGCTTTCCAATTTATTCATCTACTTGTTTGAGTTGGTGCAAAATTGCATACTCAATAACAGTTGTGAATCCGTGTTAAACACTTTGCTCCTTTCCAAATTCACTGCTAACTGCTTCTCTGTACGAATTGTTGAGATAAGAAAGGGGGCGTTATAATCTTAAGTAGTTTAAGTTATTCTTTGGTTGAGCTCTGAATTTGTTCTTTTTCTGATTCAGGAGTGACCAAGAAGTATTTCAGACTTTTCTGTAGAGTAGAAATTACCAAAAATCTAGAAGATGAGCAATAGTCAGACAGGAGCCTCATCGAAAGCGAAAGTTGGATCGTCTCAATCATCAGAAAGCTCTTTTAAGCGGAAGAGAGGAGTGTTCCAGAAAGACTGTTAGTAGCTTTGTTTTGATCTCTTCATCTTTTATCTGTTTTCAAGATACATTGCTCTTGGTTTAAAGTGTTTTCTAACTTTTTTTATGGACCATTTGACAGTGCAGCATATGATGTATGGATTTGGAGATGTTCAAAACGTATGCGCACTTCTCTTTTTCTTTTTACATTTGGCTTCGGATGCTTTTGTTCTTCAGTTTTTTTCTTTTCTGAAGAGCTCATGTATTTTGGTCAAATTTATACTTACATAGATACATTATTTTAAACATATGCATACCAAATGATTGATGACCAAGTCCAAGAATGAAGCCGAACATTCAAATTTTAAACCAAAATTTAAATCGTTTGAAGTGATCTTGGAACAAAACATTTCAATCAACTTCTTGTTTTTTCCCCCTCCCTTTTTCTATAGAAGGTATATAATACGTCATTGTTCTAATGTAAAACTCTACAATAGGATGGAGTGGTAGAGAGGAAGAACAAACATTTCGTGAAGTGGTTAGAGCTTTAAAAATTAACTCAAGGTGTCCTGCTTATTTGTAGGGTGAGGCTGTTTAACACCTGCAACCTCATAAAGAAGCTATCCTCTAGGGTTTTTGATTATCAAACCCCCTCGAGTATGTTACTAAAGTTGTATCCACAAACAAGGATTGTTTGTAACTTACCTCTCAAGATTTTTGGTTGAACTGTGTTTGTTTACATGTATGATAAAAGGGAAACTTGAGCCTAGAGCCAAAAACTGTGTTCATTGGGTACTCTTCTCCAAGCAATGGGTATGAATATTTTGACATGGGATCCAAAAAAGTCAGTGTATCTATGGATTTTACTTTCTTTGAACAAAACATATTTTTCTAAAACTGATCAAGAGCAGGGGGAGTGTATATAAAGAATAACGATCTTTTCCAGCAAGACACATTTAATTTGCTTAACTTGGAGTTTGGTGTCTTAGGTCAATGTGAACAAGGTTTGGATACCCAAAAATATATCGTCATTACTAATTCTAAGCAACATGAGACCACTAGTTTAGTTATTGATGAATCGGACCCTTTTGATTTTAGTTGGGGGAGGGGGCATCTGGAATCTAACAGAGACTCAGGGTTTGGGGGCAAAATATATCACAAAGGGGGTAAAGGTAAGGACTGAGACAACTCATCATCCTAACCTACAATACTCTACCTAAGTTGAACATGAAACGTTAGCTGCCCATGAGAAAGATAACCCAATCACTGATTCATCTCCCTCAGATAATTCTTCACTTTCAGAATTTCTTGAGTCAGATGAAGATGACCTCTGGCTTGATGTTCCTATTGCTATCACGAAAGCTCTTAGAGAATGCACCAAACATCTCTTATATCCAATGTTCAGCTACTTCAGTTACAGTCAACTTTCTCCTTTTCATAAAGCTTTCATAGCTGCTCTCTCTAAAGATACCATCCTTACTGATATTCAAGAGGCTCTTTAAAATCCAAACTGAAAGGTAGGGGGTCTGAATGCATTGAGAGCCCTGAAAAAGGATGGTACTTGGGAAGTGTCATAACTTCCTATGGGTAGGAAGCAAGTGAAGTGTAATTGAGTGTTTACCACAAAACATAATGTTGATAGGTCCTTGCAGAGGCACAAAGCGTGGTTAGTTGCCAAGGGATTCTCCCAGGCATACGAAAGCGACTTTGGTGAGACATTCTCCCCACTAACAAAAATGAATATTATTAGAGTGATATTGAGAGTAGCTGTAAATATAGATTGGCCTATGAACTAGTTGGATGTCAAGACGGTTTTCCTCCGTGGTGACTTTAAGGAGAAAGTTTATACGGTTGCACCCTTGGTTTTGAAGACCAGTTTAATGGGGAAGTGTGTAGGCTTAGAAGTCCCTTTGTGAACTAAAACAAAGCCCTAGGATATGATTTGACCGGTTTATGAAGTTTATGAAGAAGCTTAGGGTTAATCCAGGGACACCTAGGGCCATACATTGTTTACAAATACTTTTGATTGTGGTAAATTAACCATTCTCATTGTGTATGTGGATGATGAGAAAATTCTCACAAGTGATGATGTGGTGGAAGTTGCTGAAAATAGGAAGAAGCTGGCCAAAGAATTTGAGACCCCTTAAATATTTCTAAGGAATGGAGGTGGCATGGCCAAGTCACGGAGGAAATACATCGTACACTTGCTGGCTGATATAGGGATAGCTGCATCTAATCCTGTTGGATCTTTTATGGAACAAAATTTGAAGCTAGGAGAACTATCTGATGAGGAACCAGTCAGTTTGGAAAGATATTAATGATCGGTAGGGAGATTAATCTCTCTCTCCCATACCAAATCTGACGTAGCATTTGCTGTCAGTTTTGTTTGTCAGTTTATGCACGCTTTTACACAAAGGGAGATGGATACAGTTTATAGGATCCTAAGGTACTTTAGGAAAACAAATAAGAGAAGGGTATAGTTGTTTACTGATGCAGACTAGGGAGCAAGCCTTAACAATAGAAGATCCATGTCTGGCTATTGTGTGGGGAATCTAGTGACTTGGAGGAGTAAGAAGCAGGGAGTGGTGGCTCGTAGAAGTGCAGAAGCAATGTTTAAAGCTTTGGCTTTTGGTGTTTGTGAAGGGCTATGGTTGAAACAAGTGCAAGAAGACTTGAAGATTTCTGTTCAGTGGCCTATAAAGTTGCTTTGTGATAACAAAGCTGGACATCGAAAATGATCCAGTCCATCATGATAGGACCTAACATGTGGAGATTGATAGGCATTTTATCAAGGATAAGATGGAGAATGGGCAACTCTGCATCCCTCTCCTATATTCTGCCAAACATGTAGCAGATGGGTCGACAAAGGCTCTTGGAACAACTTGGGAGGGAGTGTTGAAGATTTATCGGTGTCTAGATTGTTTTGTTTTATGGATTCTTATAGCTGTTTTTTCTCTTTATGTTTTATGTGTAAGGTTAAGGTTGGTAGTAGTTTGCTTGTTAGGAATTTATTGTAATTAGAAGCGACTCAGTAAAGGGTCCAACTGTCCTAGGTTCCTATAATTGGGGAAAGTAGGGCTTCCTTGTGAATATAAAAAAAGAGTTGGCACCTTCTATTCGAAATAAGAATAAAATTATTCTTTCATCTCATCTTAAATTCTACAAATATACTCCTCGATAGTTAGTTAATAAAGGTGTTATCAGTGTAGAGTTTGAACTTCAATTGTTAGATAGGTGTTTGAAGTAGCTTAAACTTAGATAAGATAGTTGTTGCTTCTCTTTATCGTCAGAGTTTCAACTTTCAAATTGAACTCTTGTGTATATGTACTCTGTACCTCTTCATACTGAATAAGAGTTAAGAAGATTATTATTTTTTATTTTCTTTTCAAAAAGTTTATCTTTCTTTGTTGTATCTCATCTGCCTAACATGAGAGATTAAGTTTGCATGACATTTTTGGATATGTATTATCTCAATTTATTAGGAGAGAGGATTATTTTATATAGATAAAAATACAACAAATTTTCATGTAAAGGAAAAGCTAGGTCCCTGCTAAATGAAAGTTCTGAAAGGGTGGACTAGTTTTTAACTGTTGCAATGTCAGAATCCTCTGTCCTTGGTAAAAAGAATGAAACCAAGTATTCCAGGTAGCAATTCTTTTCACAAGTTTTACGTGTTTATTTCCTTATAGATATTGTTTTTGCTTTTAAGATCTTTTATGTTGTTGTTTTTTTGCTTTTTGTAGCGTGAATCTTTCTAATATTTTCTCATCTTTTCTATCTTACTCCAACTCTAAAGTCTGAACATGTCCTTGACCATTTGCTGTCATAGGAGAACAATAAGTTTCTGCAATTCTAGCTTTATTGTTAGCAGCAACGACATATAACTGTGTAGTTTTACTGTTATCATGCATATACATGAATTTTGTTTGATTGTTGTGTATGTAACCATTGATGTTGTTCAATATTTGATTCTCGGATTGTGACAGTTTTTGTGTGTTTTGTTCTTTTACATGCCTTGGACTGCTCTTTCAGCCTCTTCCTGAAACCGTGTCACTTGTTGAAGACATTGTTGTGGATTATGTGACTGATATGGTATGGTAATTATTTGCTTGGAATTGGAAAACCAGTGTACATTGATGTTGTTCAATATTTGATTCTCGGATTGTGACAGTTTTTGTGTGTTTTGTTCTTTCACATCACATGCCTTGGACTGCTCTTTCAGCCTCTTCCTGAAACCGTGTCACTTGTTGAAGACATTGTTGTGGATTATGTGACTGATATGGTATGGTAATTATTTGCTTGGAATTGGAAAACTAGTGTAACCTGTAACCTTTTTTTATGAACGCACAGCACTTTGTACTGACCTCTTCCCCTCTCACCCCTCACATGACTTTCATAGGTTCATAAAGCTCAAGAGATTGCATCAAAACGGGGAAAGCTTTTGACAGAAGATTTTCTGTTTTTAATTCGAGAGGTAAGCCCATATTACTATCAGGACGTGTTTATATGCCGATACTGCTTTTCCATTTTATTATTTTCTTTTTCAGGGGGCTGTATTCTTTGTATTTAATTTATTATTTTTCCTACCCCAAACATGCTATCTGGAGATCAGACGTGAATGAGCTTTCAAATAGTCATATCAACTTCTTCTGTTGGAAACATATCCATAGTAATAGTCATGGTAACTTGGATAGTAGCTTGATATAACAATACCTATTTGTTTCAAAGAGATAAAGACATCTTGATTTGGCAAGTTAAGGTCACATGAGGAACTATCTCTCTCTTTGATGCGTTAAGATAAACATTTTGTAGACATATGATTTCATCCTCGTTTTTAACAAATTATGTATCGTGCTGTCATGTGAATTTAAAGTATGAAAAGAAGAGTCAATAAAAATGTTCTTTGTACTTTAAACACCAACAGATGTGATTCAATGAAATAGTTCTGGGCACCAAATCTATGTTTTGTTTAATTATTTTTTCTCTTTCTCTCTCCCTCTCTCTTTGGTTTAAATAAACTTTCATTAGGTTAAGGTATATATCTATCTATGCAAGTTTCCACTGTCATCCTATTATTTTGGAAAGCATCTTTTGAATTTTTTAATATGGTATGCCTGTCTTGAGTATGCTCAATTGCTCATACTTCTTAGTGGGTGTACATTCTCTACAAACGCATAGAGCAAACGTCCATTATATTTTCGGTGTTTGAATTTTATGAAGTCGGGTGTGCATTCTCAATTTTCTTAAAGTCAATTTTCAGCATGGTGTCTACTAGATGTGGTGCATTTAAGGGTCCATTGCAGAAGTTCAGATTGTTCATGCAATTACATTTTCATTTGTATTTGGTTTGATGTGTTTTGATCTTTATCGGCGATCATGACGAGCTGTTAAAGATAACGACGGTAATGGTAGAGAACTTAATCCGTATTCATATCAACTTTTTTTTTTTTGGGTCATAGAGAAGATTAATGTCTGATCATACTGCTTCCTGAATGTTTTCTGTTCTTCTTGAGTTGTTCTTTACAATTTTTTCCTTAATTATGCATACCGTTTGATACTGAAGGACTTGCCAAAATATAACCGTTGTACGGAGCTTTTGTCTATGCATGAAGAGTTGCAACAAGCAAGAAAGAATTTCGATATTGACGAGGACAAACTGGCTTCAACGGAGTAATATGGGGAGTGCGTTTTACGTCTTCTCTTTCATTAACCGTGTTTTTTTACTATATCATTTACCTTTGATCCGATAGGAAATTAAATCGTAATGCTGACGATTAGTTGTTGAAGAATCTGATTAGAAAGCTGTTGTAGATGATGGTCATTGAATTCATGGGGAAGTCAGACAAAAAGGTTGTTTTTATACTGCCTTTGATTGATGGAGGAATTAATTCAGTGTTGGGATAATCTATTGGTTTCCACCAGTCTGCTTTGCACACAAAAAAAACAAATGAAGCTCTCTGCATTGGGATTTATGTTTGTTGTAAAAAATGTTGGTTGGAAGTGTTCATTTTATGGAAAGATAATATGCGACTCTAGCTGTGTATTTATTGAAAGTATATTTTTTCTGAGGGGTATTGAAAGTATTTTTAATTTCTACACTTTGCATCTTTAAGTAGTCTTATTTTTAATAAACAAAGCCTTATTATTAAAATAAAGAAAAATGTTCAGACAATGTTTGATCAAGCATTCAATCAATGGTCAAGTTTAAATGACTATTACAAGGCTTTCCGTACTAACATTTTCAAGAAATCTTATTGATCGACAGTTTGTCATGTCAGAAGGACACTGACACGGAATCAAATATCAAGAATTTTAGAGTGAATAATGGTGCATATCCAAAAAACGCTAATTGGATTCAGATTTGAACGCGACTTCAAGATCAGCAGAAACAACTATATTGAAAATCTAATCAAGCTATCTACTCTATTGAGCTCTAAATTCTCCGAAAATTCCTATAGCATTCAATGCAATATCTAGAAACTTCAAATGCTGAGTTTGTACAGATCATATCCGGATTACTACACATGAAGCATAGTTACTTACAAGATACATCAAGAATCAAGCTCAAACCAGTATCCCCAGGATTCAACACTTAAACTTTGTTTTACAAAGTTCTTGAATCGGTGAAACACTGCATGTGTGAAGGATTGAGGTCAAATGAATCACTGAATCTGAGAAGGAGCTGAGTGTTGTGTGGTGGAGCTGTTGAAGAGGCGATCATAACCTTGAAGGAACAGCAGAGAACAACTTCAGTGAAATGGCAGAGATTGAACAACCAAGGACAATAACCTGTATCTATTGTATCTGAGTGAAAAAGAACAATAGTGAAATCCTCCAACATCACAGGAGAAAGTAAACTAAGGGATTACACTACCATGAATCACTATAATCTTTGTCTATTTACTTTATGCACTTTACTTTTCTGCATTTTATATTCGATCAAGTAGCTTACCAACACACATCACAGGCGAGCACACTTACACAATCATTCTGCTTAGAACAACAGTTTTAAAGGCTTTAATATCCGCTGCATAAAACACAAAGCTGAGCCAGCAAGTCAGCTGACTAATTTTCAGCCAAAAAAATGCAGTTAAGTTTTAAAAACTCAAGTTTAACAAGTTTATTCACCTCCTAAACTTGTTTCAAGCCTTTTCAAGTGACCAACAACAATCATATATATTGAAATTGTGTACAAGGAACAACGGTGAATTCCTCCAACATCACAGGAGAAAAGTGAACGGAGAGATCACACCACCCTGAACCATGATGATGCCGAAAAAGTCATCATCTTTGATTGAGTGGATTTAACGGTGGATATCTGGCTATTTGTTGATATAAAAATGGCGGTGCTCGGTGGTGCAAGTGGTGATGCTCAAGAGTAAGATGAAGATCTTCAAGAGCAAAACGGGGGGAGTGTTTGGTGTTTTTGTGTTTATGAGTTGAGCCTGAAGAGGCTGCCTACGTACCCTTTGTAAGGGATCAAGCCACGCATAGTTCTGGGAATGAAGTCCCCTCCCCCTTGTGATGAAGGTGATGTGGGTATTTATAGAGGTCACGAGAAAGCCAGCTGGCACGAGAGGACAACTGGCAAGTCGGCGGACTGAGAGCCTAGCGGCCTGCTGAGAGTCTTGGCGGACCACTGAGGGACTTGCGGCCTCGAGATGGGCCTTGCGGCTTGAAAGCCTTGTGGCTTGGAGGTCGTAGCTTGTTTTATTTTTATTTTGGCGGCTCTGGTCCCTGGCGGACCTATTGACCTAAGGTTCGTGGGTTGCCCCCTAGCTTGACAGCGTCGCATAGGACCAAAGGCTTGGAGCGGGGCCGACGCCTTACGAGTTTGTGGATTGTGGTGGCCGGTGGCTTAATCCACTGTTTAGGGGGTCAGATGGACCCGAATAAAGATCTGTGGGCCGAATTACGATTTGGGCATATCAATGGCCCCCTACTACTTGCCTTAAGCATTTTTTTGAAATGTTAGGCGGGGAGTAAAGTTTGTTCGCGGATCTGTTTCCTTGAAATACTGTGACGGCTCGCTATTGTGGTGGATTGCCTGTTAGCTTTGCCTAAATCCCGTACTCAGAGTAGGTCTTTTCCTTGCTTATGTCGTTGATCGACTTCGCCTCTTGTGGCTTGTGCCATGAATTGACTCTGCTTTTTGTAGCTTTTGCGTCGTGAATCGACTTAGCCTTTGGTGGCTTGGGATCATTTGATCTTATAGAAGGCTCACTCGAAGGCGAGTTCCACATATGATGCCGAGCTTAAGTCGGTTTTATAAAGTGCTCACTCGAAGGCGATTTCCAAATATGATGCCGAGCGTAGGAAGGCGATTTCCAAATATGATGCCGAGCTTAGGTCGGTCTTATAAAATGCTCGCTCGAAGGCGAGTTCCAACTAAGATGCCGAGCTTGGGTCGGTCTTATAAAATGCTCGCTCGAAGGCGAGTTCCAAATATGATGACGAGCTGAAGTCGGTCTTATGATGGCTTTGAGTTGCAATTAATCTTAGCTCTTTGGTGGCTTTAAGTGGCGGATAGCCTTAGCCTTTTGGAGGTCATATGGGGCGCTTATCCTTGACCTTTTTGGGGGCTATAATGGGCAGATAACCTTAGCCGTTTGGAGGTCATATGGGGCACATAGCCTTGACCTTTTTGGGGGCTATAATGGGCGGATAGCCTTAGCCGTTTGAAGTTATATTTGGACGGAGTGCCTTAACTTCGTGGGGTGGCTTTAATGGGCGGATTGCCTTAGCCATTTGAAGTAATATTTGGGCGGAGTGCCTTAACTTCATAAGATTTGGCGTTTCAGGATCTTTGGTCCCTAGCCGGTTCGAAGTTATAATTGGGCGGATAGCTTTAACTTCATATGATTTGGCGTTTCAGGATCTTTGGTCCCTAGCCGGTTCGAAGTTATAATTGGGCGAATAGACTTAACTTCGTAAGGTGGCTTTTATGGGAGAATAGCCTTAGCCATTTGGAGGTCGTATGTGGCGGATAGCCTTGACCTTTTGCGGGCTATAACGGGCGGAGAGCCTTAAGCCTTTTTGTGCCGCGCTATTAAGCGGACGGACTTGTTGTTGGTGAAGAGAAAACCCATGTTGATGACGAGTTGATCTCTAGTGTGTTCCAAAAATAAGAAATCTCGTCCCGCCATTTTTGGTAGGGAGAGTTCCAAAAATAAGATAGCTCGCCCCTTCATATCCGGCAGGGTGAGTTCCAACATGAGATAGCTCGTCCCGCCACTTTAGGACGGGAGAGTTCCAAATATGAGTAAGTGTAATAATTTAAGTTGTAGAAATAAATCTCGATGAGAGTTTGTATTTTGAGAGCTCGTAACTTGCATATTTGCTTTGCTTCTTGCAATGATTTTTCCAAGTGTTTTTGAGTTTGTATCTTTATTTTTTCTCGAAATATTCCCATCTTTCGAGTCCGTAGTTTGGGTTCGCTAGCCGGTATATGCAGGCATAAGGCCCCTTTGTTTTTGGCGAGGTTGAGAGCGCTGAGTATCGAGCTCGCTAAAAATAACTAATTCGTAAAAATTGGACCTGTTGTCGGGTCTTCAGTCTGAATTAAAATTCCGATATGCGGACCCCTTGTTTCAAGCAAGGTCGCTGCGAGCTTGGTTGAAATAAATGTCGAATTCGGGTCATTCCCTCTTGTTTGAAAGTTTCCACCTGTGGTCCCATTGTTTCAAGCAAGGTTGAGGACGAACTTGGTTGAAATAAGTGTTGAGTCTGCGCAATCATACGCCTATTTGGAGATATTGCAAATAAAGAGCTTCGTTGTTGAAGAGCTCGTAATAAGAGAGCTCGTTGATAGAGAGCTTATAATAAGAGAACTCGTTGATAAAGAGCTTATAATAAGAGAGCTCGTTTATAAAGAGCTTATAATAAGAGAGCTCGCGTCTGGTGGCCTCACATCTGGCGGCCTTATATCCGGCAAGCTCATGTTGGGAGAGTCTTGAGAGCTTGTTTTTGCAGAGCTCATAAAGGGAGCGTTTAGACATGTGTTAGTATTTCGGCTATAACTTTTGGCCCCGATGTCCGTTTTGAGCGCAGGATCCCATTTCGGAAAGATCTTTCCGATGCCGATGACATGGTGAACAGCCAGAGGCGGTTCATGGCCGTTTCGAAGCCAAAATTATCTGTTTTCCCTTCCATTTCGGACATCGAAGATTTTTGCATGTTTTTCACGTTTTTCTTGTTTTGTTTGCGAATTCAATAAAGGTTCATTTAGGAAAGTCCGTATTTCAGCATCTTGATTTCCGTGCTGATATATTTCCATAATAAATTTTGTAATCTCATATTTTTCGAGTCCGCTATCTGGGTCCGACGTCGGTACATATATATACATGTGCTAAAAATAGTTGGACTGAAAGTCTTACTTGTTTCTGATGAGCTCGACGACTGAATCGAAAAATCCGATGTGTGGCCCCCTTTGTTTGAAATCGCGAGTAACTTTTCTAGAAAGTTCACAATGAGAGAGCTCGTTGTTAGAGAGCTCGTTGTTAGAGAGCTTAAGAGCTCGTTTTGGCGGGCTCAGATTGGCGGCCTCGTTCTTGGGAGCTTCATTTTAGTCGTCCTCCTTCTTGGTGGGCTCATAACTTGGAGGGCTTGAGAGTTCGTCACTCTGAAGAGCTGAAGAGCTCATATATGGAGAGCTGAAGAGCTCGTAAATGGCGATCTGAAGAGCTCGTATCTGGTGAGCTCATATCTGGCGAGCTCATATCTGGCGGCCCCCTTCTTGGCGGCCTCACTCTGGGCGGACGCATAACTTGGAAGCCTTATATCTAGAGAGCCCATTGATGTCGGCCTTATACTGGGCGGTCTCATTCTTGGCGGTCCCCTTCTGGGCGGGACGGTCGGCCCCCATTACGGTCGGACTCATTCCGGTTCCGGGCGGACTCATTCTAGTCGACGCCCCTTCTGGACGGACTCATTCTACTCGGCCCCATATTTGGCGAGCTCATATCTGGCGAGCTCATTTTGGAGAGCTTGAGAGCTCACAACTTGGAGAGTTTGGAGAGCTCATTCTAGCCGGACCCATTCTGGTCACCCCATTTTGGCGGACTCATTCTGGTCGGCCCCATGGATCTGTCCTTGCCATCAACTATATCGTACTATCTGATTCGATTTTGCACTAAAAGACAAACAGTACTCTGAAAAGTGGGTGGCCAACTGTCTCTGACACACAATGACTCGTACTATCTGATCTGCCGGAGGCCTGCTCGGCATCTTGTCAATAGAGACTTTTCCGGCGAGCTGAGGGCGGTCCGACGTACGAAATATCAAAAATTCAAGGACCACTTGGATGTATCGACCGGGAGGTTCAAGGATATACTCCTATTTCATTATAACTTTGATAGACTTATGATTTCAGCTCAACAAACCCAGAAAATGCCAAAAACCAATATTCCGGAAAAAGCTTTGTGATGAAAAAATCCTTTTCGTGGATGTACTAGGAGTGGCGATTTCTCGAGCACAAACCCAGCAAACCATGTGTTCTTGTTTATTTGATCAAATACAAAGCTCAAACTAACCAAAATTCTTGCCGGGGGATAAAGGTTTTTATCGGAAAAAATGAACAATGGCTTCCGAATAAGCTTTGGACGAGAAATCAATGAGAATGGCGATGATTCGAGCGGAAACTCAAAGATTTCGAACAAGACTTGTGGAAGGCCGTCACTTACTTGATGTTATGGTGAAGATCTTGTTGGAGACTTAAGGATCTATATGTAGATCTTGTTGATCGAAAGCTTGAAGATCTGGAAATCCAGATGAACTGGATGAAGATCCCGTTGAAGGTTCAACCGGAGAACCAAAAAGAGGTAGTTTTAGGCCGCCGGAAAACAAAATGTGGGCGGTTTCGGGCCGCCGGAGCTGGAAGGCGCCGCTGTAAATATTGAATCTGACCGGAAAAGATGTGGAAAATGTCGTTTCCTGGTAACGGAGCCAAGCTGATGATGCCGAAAAAGTCATCACCTTTGATTGAGTGGATTTAACGGTGGATATCTGGCTATTTGTTTATATAAAAATGGCGGTGCTCGGCGGTGCAAGTGGTGATGCTCAAGAGTAAGATGAAGATCTTCAAGAGCAAGATGGGGGGAGTGTTTGGCGTTTTTGTGTTTATGAGCTGAGCTTGAAGAGGTGGCTGCGTACCCTTTGTAAGGGATCAAGCCACGCGTAGTTCTGGGAATGAAGTCCCATCCCCTTTGTGATGAAGGTGATGTGGGTATTTATAGAGGTCACGAGCAAGCCAGCTGGTGCGAGAGGACAGCTGGCAAGTCGGCGGACTGGGAGCTTAGCGGCCTGCTGAGAGTCTTGGCGGACTCACTGAGGGACTTGCAGCCTCGAGATGGGCCTTGCGGCTTGAAAGCCTTGTGGCTTGGAGGTCGTAGCTTGTCTTATCTTTATGTTGTCGGCTCTGGTCCCTGGCGGACCTATTGACCTAAGGTTCGTGGGCTAGCCCTCTAGCTTGACAGCGTCGCATAAGACCAAAGGCTTGGAGCGGGGCCGACGCCTTGCGAGTTTGTGGATTGTGGTTGCCGGTGGCTTAATCCACTGTTTAGGGGGTCGGATGAACCCGAATAAAGATCTGTGGGCCGAATTACGATTTGGGCATATCAAACTACTATAAATCTTTGTCTTTTTTACTTTTAGCACTTCACTTCCAGTCAAGTAGCTTACATCACACTCAGCACACATGAACACATAATTACTCATTCAGTTTTGAACAATAGTTTTAAAAGGTTTAGCAATCTGCTGCATAAAACTCAGCTAAGCTCTGGTTAGCGAGCTAATCTAAATTTAGCTAAGTTTTAAAACTCTATGTTTAACAAGTTTATTCACCCCACCTCCTCTAAACTTGTTTCAAGCGTTTCCAAAGGACCATCATCACCGTGACCCATCCAGACATTGCACATGCAGTGCATGTAGTTAGTCAATTTGTTACATCACCTATTATGGTTCATTGGGATGTTGTTCTTCGTAATTTTAGTAAGCTTCAGGGCACTCGGTTTCGAGTCTTTTATTTCCCTCTAATTCCTCTTTAAAGTTGCGTGCTTACTCGGATGTTGATTGGGCAAGAGACCCCATGGATCGAAAGTCTACCATTGGCTTTTGTATTTTTCTTGGTGATTCTCTTATTTAGTGGAAGAGCAAGAAACAAGATGTTGTTTCAAGGTCCTCAACAGATGCGGATTATCATGCCATGACTTCCACCAGTTGTGAGATTGTCTGGTTACGTTGGTTACTTGAAGATATGAGTGTTTTTCTTCATCATCCAACTTCAATGTATTGCGGTAATAAGAGTTGCATATTGCGCGTAATTTTGTCTTCCATGAGCGGAAGAAACATGTTGAGATCGATTGTCATTTCACTCCTCATCATTTTCAGCTCGGCGCTATCACTTTGCCTTTTGTTCCTTCATTTGTGCAAATTGATGACTTGTTTACCAAGGTGCACTCGGCTTCACGATTTTGTTTTCTTTTTGGTAAACTCTCAATGCTTCTAGCTGTAGCATCGTGAGTTTGAGAGGGATGTTAGAATATATGTGTATTTTAAATAAGGGTAGAATAGTCTTTTCATCGGTTTTAGGGCTTTTGTCTTAGCCCATATAAAGCCTTTATGTAATATCTTTTTATAAGCATTCTGAATAATAAAACATCTTTTGTTCAACATAAGAAAAGTGAATCAAGAAGATGAACGAAGATGAAGAAGGTGTAAGATTGTGGTGATGGTTTGGAGAAGAAAAGAAGATGAATGAAAAGATTTTGAAGTTTAGAGAGTTTGATTGATGGTGGTGTTTTTTTTTTTTTTTTTGGGAAAAAGAAAGATGCAGTACTAAGTATGAAGCACCGACACTTTAATATGGGTGTCGTGCGTCGTGTCCGATATTTTTTCAATACGACACGCGACCGACACGCCCCGACACGTGTTGGCTAATTAAAATAATAATATTTAAAATTTTAGTATCCTACGCACTTCCGACACGCTATCGACACTCCTTAACGCAATTTTTTTTTTTTCAGTTTAATCTTTTTTCTTTATTAACGGTTTCACTTTAAAATACATGATTTTTAACCTTGATTATAATTTGACAAATAATATGTTGTATTTAGTTTATATGTTTCTTCTTAATAAACGATTATCTTTTACAAAATGTAATATTTGGAAGGTGAGTATATTTTTGTATTTTCTTTCGAACTATATATAATATATCTATTTTAGATATTGAAAAAGTTATGTATTACATATTTTACTTTGTTTAGTTAACAAAATTCTTTGAATCTTATTTTTACCACATAATGTTAATATCTATATTTACACGTGTCGCTGACGTGTCGTGTCCTTATATTTTAGAATTAACCGTGTCGCGGTGTTTTGTCCTCTCGTGCGGCGTAACTATGTCTGTGTCCGTGCTTCATGTACTAAGGGTAGAGATCGATTATGTATTTTTAAAATTCCAGGGACCATTTTACAATTATTTTTTTGAGATTGGATATAGGTAAAAGAAATCATATGATGTCATAAGTAGAAATAACATTTTCGTAATTAAAATTGTTGTGCCAGAATGGTGTTTAAAACATTATAATGTGTGGTGCCATAGTGGATTTTGTACGAGTAGTGTGGTATCATCTAATTCATGATTGCCAAATAACTTGTCCATGGTGCAAATAGCAATGTCACTTGGGAAATCTTAACATAATTTATTGAAAATGCTATCATCACAACCAAAATGACATAACCAATGACACATTATGAATATACACTATTGATCGTTGTCTATGATACAACGATTGATTATCATCTTATTATCAATAATATAAAAGTAGATTGTTTTATTGGTTTGGGTCGTAACATTAATTTACTTTAATCATGTATTCTATCCGTTATAAAATAATTGATGTAGTTTAAAAAAAATTGTTTCAAATAACTGATACAAAACATCTTTCAATGTAAAATTTAATGCATTTTTGTTTTTTACCATCATTTATTTTTTCCATCCCTTTAATTTTTTTCATACACCGTCTTAAATACATCAGCATTATTTAATCAATTTTTTTTATAAAGTATTCTAATATTTGTCTAATCAAAGTCAATATAATTAATTACTCATTAATTTACGTATTTTTGGTAACTGTTTCAATTAGTGTGTACTCCCTCCGTTCCAGTTTATCTGAGACAGTTGTTAAAATCACGTATATTAAGGAGATGAGTTAATGTATTAACATTTTTACAATGAAATGACTAGAATGTCTTTAGATATAATTAATGTGACATTCTTTTTTATATCTTCTAGTGTAATAAATAAGGATAAATCAAATAAAAACATAATAAATGTTATATTAAAAATTGTATTGCCTCGCATAAAATGAAACAAAAATATTTTAACAACTATCTCAATTACGGAACGGAGGAAGTAATATAGTGAATATTAAAAAAATCAATTATCGATTAATACTATGTCATTTTTATCGAGTAACGGATGGGATGAATACCGAACTGTGTGGTGGGAATGCAAAAATCCAGATGAAAAGTACTACACGCCATTTGGAACGATAATTCCATACTCTGAAATTTTCAAATTTAGCTTTTTGTCACCTTCACTAGACCCCCCCCCCCCCCCCCCCCCCCCCCCCCCCCTCCCCTTCCCCCTCTCCCTCTCTTATTGTTCTTTGTTTTTGGTGATAATCTACCTGAATCTTGATTCTCATCTTCAATCCCCAAGGTCTCAATAATCTCCATTTTTTCCTTGGTTTCACTCTATGTTCAAGAGTTGAAGGTACTCTCGTTTTTCGCTTATTCCTTTACCGTAAGTTCGGGAATTGATGAAATCCATCTTCTCTAGAGGTGAGTGATACTGAGTACTGACCCTTTTGATATTATTGTAGCACTGAAGGAAATTTTGTTTTGAAACTGGCGGTAAGGGTAAGGTAATTTTACGTTTAGTTTCTAGTTTCCGAGGCGTGGAGGGTGTAAATTTTCTGATTATGGCGAGTACTGATAGCTTTGGCTCAAGCTTTTTTGTTGGTATGCCAGATGACATATTCTTCATGGTCATCAAATCCCTTTCTCCAAAGGATGTGTGTAACCTTGCAATGTGCTGTCGGGCCCTGTATGATTTGATGATGGTCTCTGATAAAGTATGGCTTGTCCAATGTGATGTAATGGGGTTGATTCCCTTTAGGGAACTTATTGAATGGAGGAGAGGTGTCTCTTCCTATAAGGTATTATTCCGATTTCTTTTGGGTGTTAAGCCTCTGCTTGGATTATGGGTTCACCAGAATCCCGAGCCTGGTAATGTTGTTTATGTGATGCCTGGCTTTATTTCGGTAGTTGGGTGTCGAATTATTCCTCAAGAACTCTCTTCATTAGGTCTCAGAGATGGTCCAATACTTTGGGCACCTGTATTTGAAATACTCTGTGATTTTGAGGGATCTGCACAGTTTTTTCTGCATGGGAGGGAGAGGGGAAATGAATACATTTATCCTGGATCTATAGTTGCTGTAGATAAAAACTGCAATGTTCTATCACTCGAGGTTGAACCGAACAGGAGTAGGTTGAATCACACCAAGAGCGATTTATGTAATCTAGAGAAGGAAATGTCCTATACGGCTTTCCAGACGGATAATGGCGTTTCCAAGTCCCAGAGAATGTTGAGACAGACTTCACCAGTTATGCCTTTTAGCAGTCTGGCATTTGGTGATAGGAGAAAGCTATTGGAAACTGTTACTAGACAGGTTAGGTTTAAGATCCCGGATGATAAAAGGGTTCTCGTGTCTCTGTGTTTGAGAGATGATCAAGATGCTTTATTGGAAGATACTGATCTTCTGTTTGAAAGGAGATTGCTTCTAATGAAATTGTATAGGCTTGGGGAGATCCAATGTGGTTCGAAAGTTAGTGCCGGTTTGCTTTTAGATCCTACCCAATTACAAGTGAATGAAATCAGGAAAAATCTTGGCTGTACAGATAGTTGTCAAAGATTACAATCTGTTGATGATTTCTGTGCTCAAATTCCTAAAAAAAAGACTTTTGCTTGTTATGTCAAGGATAGTCTAAAACATGCATTTGGAAAATCTGGATCATACAGTGTCAGTTGTGAGAATTCAAAGAAAAACTGTTCCTCGTCCGGTTCAAATAAGCATGGACAACTTCACAACTTTCTGCACACCGGTGATACTGTAGGATTGATATTACGTGGTTTGAATATGAAGTTGTCTTCTTATAGGGCATGGCCAATCATGCATGACAATAGATTTGCATTATACAAGTTGCCTATATGTGAACCAGAAGTAGGCCAAGAGTATTCAGGCTTGTGGGGAGGGACATTTAGTTGGCCTCCTGGAAATTCTGCAAAAAAGAACAAGACAGGGAGGGCTCTTTTCTTTCTTATGCTCTCTTATGAGAAGTCCCAAGGGAAGAATCAACTTATAGGCACCAAGATATTAGAAGGAACTCACCATGTTCTCCATCCAAATGGCTCAGCTATGTTTATTGTCAACATTAATGAACCTTCAGTTGATACGTTCCCTCGAGACACAGATGCAGATTTCAATTCACTCGATATAAAGTATGCTTTTTCTGGGGAAGGTATTGCCAATGGGTATGGATTTAGGTATCCTGGTTCAAAGCCTGGTTCAATGTTTGTAATGAAAGACGGAACACTTGCTTTCGTGTGGAAGGAGTCTCGGTCTGTATTGAGCTTGCAGAGGTTTGATTTGCAAGAAATCTTGAAGAAAGGTGAGCGCGTGCCTACGCTACCTCCGGTTTCCAACTTTGCATACCTAACAAGATCCTACTCAAATGTCTTTGTGGGCTTCTCCAATGACTCAAATGGTTAGTCTTCATAAAGGTAAATATCCCTCCCGGTTCATCGATTTCTTGTTATCCGTGTCCCCACGCATGATCTAGCATACACCTTATTAAATTTACAGAGTCTAAACCTGAAATCTTGACAAATGAAGTTCTTGCAGAGTATTAGTGCTGATAAACAAAATCAGAAGCAACCTCTTACATACGTAACAGTGGGCAGCAAGCAAAAGCTTAAGTTGATGGGGGAGGTAGATAATTAACATCTTAAACACTTCAAAAAGATGAACATTCAAGAATTTGAGCTAAGTATTCACCATTTTGTGAGCAGTTATGTGCAGAGATGGTTAAGCAGCAGCAACAACAAATCAACAATACAGTGTGCTTCATCTCATATAGGAACGGCTATATGGCTTTTCGGCTTGCGTAGGTCTAGACATAGTGGCTTCAATATTACATTTTGGCCTTTTGGCAATGCAACTACTCGAGTCACGTTGTTGATTTTAAACTTCGATATACTTTATCGTAATTGCTTAATTAACATGTTATGATTGGTAATTGTACTTCATGTTGAGAATCAGGGTTGACTGTGGATTTTTTATTTTTATTTTTTTTTATATTATTATTATTATTATTATTATTATTATTATTATTATTATTATTTTGTTGGATTACCATTTTGTGAAACACAAGGAAAATATCCGTAATCAAGCTTTGGAAGTAATTTGTTGAAATTCCATTATCATCTCATCTACTCTCTCAGTCTTTGAGCATTTACAGTTTTAAACAATGCCCAAGTAAATGTGAAAGCACTCTGGTTCATATGTCATAGTAGTATGTATGTATGTATGTACGTCCCTTCCCTTCGTTTACAATTTTTTTTTGGGGGGTTTTATTTGGACCCCCTTTTTTACTACTTGTACCAACTTACTACTTGTACCACAAAATTTTACTTTTGGCACCATAAGATTATTTTGATTATTTTTATACTTCTCACACTACACAATTAATAAAATAATTACTACCTACACCACATATTTATGAAATTATAAACAAGTCCTCCTAAAACCTAAATAAACAATTTGATCATTCTATTCAATTAACACCTTAAAACATAAAACACACTTCTTCATCATCATATAAAACATTTCATCACTTCATCACTTAAATATAAAACATTTCATCATCTACATCACTTCATCACTTCTTCACTTCTTTACTTCTTCACTTCTTCACTTCTTCATCTTCCTCCTCTCTACATCCATGGAACCTTCATCATCTCCCAATTCAAATTTTGAAAGTCAACATTTTGAATCAATTCATAACAATGAACAACAAATGCATTGTGATATAGAAGATGTAGCAATCTCACTTGAAGATATACCATTTTCAAGCCAAATTGAGAAGAAGATGGATTCCTCAAATATGGTAATTTCTTGTTTGAAAATTTCGTTGTTTATGTTCAATGTGTGATTTAAGTTAATGGGTAATCTTCCTACATACATATTATCATGTTTAGAGGTCATAAATGGAAGAAAATAGTGTTATTTCGCCATGTCCGATCACCCCTAGGTCTTCCCCCGTCGTTCTTTTACGTTTCACAGCGTCAATGGCAAGCTTCTGGAACGTCACCCACACTGTCGCCCGTAAGGCATTAGTAACGTCACCATGGTTGACGTTTACACCAGCAAAGAAGATGAATATGTGATGTACGAAAAATATATGATCATATTATAAGACTTTTTATTATTATTTTATGATATTTTAGTATAATTTCATATAAATGCATTAAAAACTTATAAAAATCATAGTTAGTTATAATTAGATGCATAAGTTATAAAAACGATAAAAATGATGGTTTTTGTCAGATTTACGTTTGGTGTTTCGTTGAGTTTGTTGCAGAATCAAATGTGTACCGAGATTCCAAAATATGACATACTTTGAAGCATAAATCATGAGTTTTTGTGGGATAAAAGATTATGCCAAAATCTAACAACTTTGAACAGATCAACTGTCCTTAATGTTTCTACCGTAACTCATCTTCAACGGACATTTGATCTAACTTAGAGGAATTTTCAGAGAAAAAGTCCTTGATGAAAGTTGTAGGCCTTCAAAAGAGCTTTCCAACGAATATCAAATTATGTCAATCTGAGGTCTACAGCTCGAGATAGGTTTTTACGAACATCAGATATGTTGTATGTCCGGCACGCGCCGGAGAAGGCCGAATATTGCAGAAAAATCTCTGAAACTGGGCCCACAAATCTCTGACAAGGGAATATATACTGTGTAGCCGGCACGCGCCGGTGGTGGTCCGGCACGCGCCGGCCTTGTGGTACACTCTATAAATACCCCTCAATTGCAACCATTTTGAAGTGTACCAATGCATATATCTTTCTTCTATATATCTCTATAGTTTCGTTTTGTTGTTTTTCATTAAATAAAAGCTGTAAAAGGCACTCGCCGGAATAATGCTTTGTAGTATAAAGTCTCGTTATAATGCTTAGAGGATGTATCAAGGCTCATTGATGTCAAGGAGTTGCTATTTCCGGATGATACAACTACGAATGCTTCAATTGTAACCTGGTAACTTTTCTAATGTATTTATGTTTATGTATTAATTATAGTATCTATATTTTAGTTATTATGTTGTTAGGCTAAACTTAGTATCTAGCCAAGATATGAAATTGGATTAGTATTATCTTTTTAGGGAAATGGATGATGACTATACTAAAATTGGATAAAATCGGTTATAATGAATCTCTTTCTATATTCGTATTGAATTAGCTACTTGATATGAAAGAATTCATAATCGATTATGAATTGACGCCTCGTAGTTAGGTTATGAACTCGTTAATAGAAAGACCGGAGGGTAAAATTGGCCGAGTGAAAACGTGACAACGGAATCCGATTTCTAAACCGGGGGTAGATTTGTTTCGGGAGAAACAAACTCTTATTGAAATATGTACTCGAGAGATTATTACGTTTAATTCGTTTGTTTAATTGACATCCCTTAAAATTGGCCGAATGACAAAACGGGAGTGACCCATACTTGAGGATGACCTTGGACAAATGATTGGACATATGACAATTTCGGATGCTCGTGTGAGGATGAATTGTTTAGTTTAGGAGTGCACCGTTCCGTATAATTGATTTAACTTAAAATAATGATCGAGCACATCTAATTTCCACTAAAAAGATATAATGATTCAATAACATATTCTTGGCTAGTCTCTAATTATAATATCTATCTCCCTCCCTAGATATTGTTTTGGTACCTATATATACTTATATCTATCTATATATATGTATTGCTATATATCTATATATATATTTATATACTTATATATATACTGTTTTAGTTTTATGCTTTTATTTATTGTTAGTTTAGAGTTTGGTTGGATGATAAAATTGCGACTTAGATTGAGATAATAACAGTTTCTCGGTGTTTAATCACACGGTGAATTACCAAGTTTTCCACGAGGATCGACACGACTCATCACTCTATCACTACAATTTGACCCGGTACACGCCGGTAAGGATTGATAGCATAGAAAAGGTCCGTCAGCTTTTTGGCGCCGTTGCCGGGGAACGACGCTAATTCATTGTGTTCGAATGATTTCTACTTATATTAACTCAAAAGTCTCGAGGATAAGTCAACACTCTTCTTACCCCATTTCTATTTTCTTTTTCGTTGGTACTTACCTAATAAGTAAGTTACCAATCTTTATTTTTATCGATTTCAACTATTTTCGGTTTTCGTTAGTTGATGACCGAAAGAGTAAGGCCCCACTTACTCCTTATAAACGACATAGATACTTACGAAAGGCAAGTTAAGAGCGAGAAAGGAAACAAGGTCATGCGGTCGGGGAAATCCCGACGGAGAATCATCATCAAATCAAAATACGAAAATGGCGAAAACGGTGATGAAACACACGAACAAGAGCTAGATCATGCTCAAGGGCATGGCCAAAATCTTAATCGGGATCTACCAATACCAAATAACCGAGAATAGAAATAATCAAAATCGGAACCGAACAATCGTAATAATAACCCACCAAATCCGAGACCTATTTGTGATCGGACCTTAAGAATAAACCGGACTAATAATCCGGTTCGTTTACCCAATGAAGGAGCAAATAATTTTGAAATAAAATCTCATCTTTTTGGTCTAATTGACGCAAGAGCCCAATTTCTAGGAGAGGATGATGAGGATCCACATCACCATCTCTATCTTTTCGAAGAATTGTGCAATACGACCAAAAGTCAAGGTGCTCATCGTGAATTAACAAGGATGTCTATGTTTCCTTTTTCTTTAAAAGGAAGAGCACGAGATTGGTTTATGTCACTCCCACATCATTCATTGACTAGTTGGGAGGAAATTCAAACCGAGTTTTTAAAGCAAGTATTTTACTCCGGGTAGAAATTTGGAATTAAAGGTCGAAATTGCCAACTTTAGACAAGGATCGAAGAAACGCTTGGGAATGCGTGGGATAGATTTAAAAAGTTGCTAAGATCTTGTCCCGATCATGGTTATTCCTTAGATATGCAAATCCAACTTTTTCGTCGTAAATTAAGGAAAGATTCACGTGCGGATGTAGATCATGCATGTGGTGGTTCATTAATGATGAGTGAAGCCCAAATAGTTTACGATGCTATAGAAAATATTTCCAAAAATAACGAGAATGTGGGAAACCGGTTCTAGCACCGGGAAAGTAGCATTTGCGGGAGAATGCACATCGAATACGGAAGTTCTAGCACACTTGGAGAATTTGGGTAGGAAATTTGACAACCTACAAAGCTAGTAGGATCGTAAAACCGAAACTATCATACCAAATAACTACTCAAGTCATGATAATGTGTCATTAGGGATAGAAGAACCGAAGGATACTCAAGGGAAGAGGTGAGAGTTTTTTACAACAAAGCATAGGAATTTGAACAACGCGTATTCAAACTCCTTTAATGCTATCGAAGAGAGCACCCAACTTTTAGATGGTCCGAAAACCCTAATAAGCCGGGACAACCGCCATATCCAGTTCGGTATAAGAATCCATATAGTAATCAAGTTCATCAAGGAAATACATCAAATCGAACCTACAATCGTTACCTAAATCTTATCCACAACATACTACTCAAACTATACCGGTCACCCAAAGTTCAACCCAACTTTGAAGGAGTTGATAAATGGGATAAATTAATGGAAAATATGATGGGTGTAGTATCTACTCAAGCTCGAGAATATGGAAACTATGATAACTTCTATAGGTTCGGTCTCTAAGGATATGACTATGTTGAAAACGTCTATGGGTGGACATGATACGAGAATGAGAACTATAGAAGCATCATTAAGGAATATGGAAGATCATTTGAGTAGAGAAGGAGAACGTAACAACGGTAGACCTCGGGAGGGTTACCAAGTAATGCGAAAGAAACCCGAGAGAGGTAAATCTTTGTGATTACAAGAAGTAGGAAATATTGTGAAGATACTATAGCGAGAAAACGCAGGAAACAATGAGGTAGAAAATGATTTAAATGGTAATATCGTAAAGGAAAAGGACGAACTTGAATTTGCGATGAAGAGGAAGAAATTATCGAAGAATTCTTAAAAACAGAATGATGTTGAACCCGAAATTGAAGGTGAAGAATGGGTAAAAGTCCCTAGAATTCGAAAGATCCTATGGATAAGGACACGAGAACCCTATTTAAGGAACATGTCGAGAAAATCGGGGAGAAAAACGGGAAGATTTAAAAGTAAGCGAGAAGGATAAAGTTGATACGGGGGATGTTTTAAAGGAAAAATCTCAAGATAATGAAACTTGGCGATCAAGTAATGCTCAAAGATTCAAGGAGAAAGGAAAAGAGAAAATGACTTGAGAACCAAAGGTTATAGATTTAGAATCTTTGCCTTATCCACCGAAAGATCAAATTAAAAAGATAAAAAGCGATAAGAAATATGCTCGTTTCCTTGACACTTTTCGTCATATTCATGTCAATATCCCCTGTTATAGAAGCTTTAGTCAACATGCCCGCCTATGGAAAGTTTCTTAAAGATATCCTATCTAATAAAAAGCGATTAGAAGAATATGAGAATATATGCCTTAATGAAGAATGTTACGCAATACTTCAAATCGACTACCTCCTAAACTTAAAGATCCTGGTAGTTTCACTATCCCATGTGAAATTGGAGGATTTACGTTTAAGAAAGTATTGTGTGATCTAGGAGCAAGTATCAATCTCATGTCTTATGAGGATTATAAGAAACTAGGAATAGGAGAGCTTACGAATACCGAAATGACCCTTCGGATGGCGAGATAGATCAATTAAACATCCTAAGGGAATAATCGAGGACGTGTTGGTTAAAATTGATAAATTTTACTTCCCGAGTGGACTTTGTAATAATGGAAATGGAAGAAGGATATTCGGCGCCAATTATTCTAGGTCGACCATTTCTAGCTACGGGAAGAACTTTGATAGATGTTCAAAAAGGTGAACTAATGCGAGAGTTAATGAGGATAAAGTTTCATTCAATATCTTCAAAGCTATAAACCATCCATATAAAGAACCGAGAATCATGTTCTTTTATAGATGAATATTCTACTATGTGGGATGCCAAATTTAAAGATTATGAAAATAAATTAGAAGAATGTTTGGCATTTTCTATCTATAAAGAAGATGAAAATGATACTGAAATGAAAGAAGTAATCCTTTATTTAGATAAAGGAGGGTTTGTTAAACATCCATGGCATCAAAATTTGAAATTGGAAATGGAAGGACCGAGTTTTAAAACCATCGGTAGAAGATCCACCAAGGAATGCGGAGTTGAAACCACTTCCTTCGAATTTGAAATATGCTTTTCTTGAAAATGATAATCTGTTACCAATTATTATTTCATCAACCTTAACAAAAGAACAAGATGATCAATTACTAAGAATGTTAAGAGAACATAAGAAAGCTTTTGGATGGACGATGGCGGATATCAAAGGAATTAGCCACGAGATTTGTGTTCACAAGATTATTTTGAATGAAGAAGCTAAACCTTGTATTCAACCACAACGCCGCCTCAACCCAAATTTGCAAACAATCGTTAAGAAAGAGGTCATTAAGCTATTAGAAATGGGAATAATCTTTCCCATATCAGATAGTGAATGGGTAAGTCCAACTCAAGTAGTTCCAAAGAAAGGAGGTTTCACGGTAAAAGAAAATGATAAAAATGAATGGATTCCGACAAGGGAAATTACGGGATATCGAATGTGTATTGACTTTCGGAAGCGAATGATCATACTAAAAAGGATCATCATCCACTTCCATTCATCGTGCGGATGTTGGAAAGATTGAGTGGACATAAGTATTCTTGCTTTTTAGATGGTTATTCGGGTTATTTACGAATATTCATTGCGAGCGGGAGATAGAGAAAAACTACTTTCACTTGTCCCTATGGAACTTTTGCTTATAAAAGAATGCCGTTTGGATTATGTAATGCACTGCTACATTTCGGCGATGTATGATGGCAATATTTTTCGATATGGTCGAGAAATTCTTAGAAATTTTTATGGATGACTTTAGTGTTTATGGAGATTCTTTTGATAAATGCTTATCACACTTAGAACGTGTTTTACAACATTTGTGAAGATACCAACTTGGTTCTAAAGCGGGAAAAATGTCATTTGATGGTATCGAAGGAATTGTACTAGGTCATAGAATCTCGAAGCGAGGAATTGAAGTTGATAAAGCTAAAGTCGAAGTAATTGAAAAATTACCTCCACCAATTAATTTGAAAACGTTAAGAGGATTTCTTGGACATGCAGGATTTTATAGAAGGTTTATTGCAGATTTCTCAAAAATAGCAAAACCCCTGAGTCATTTGCTAGAAAAAGAAGTACCTTTTAACTTTGATGATAAATGTATGGAAGCCTTTAAGACCCTAAAAGCGAAATTAACTACTGCACCAGTACTAGTAGCACCAGATTGGGATTTGCCGTTTGAAATTATGTGTGATGCAAGTGATTTAGGTTGTAGGAGCTGTTTTAGGTCAACGGTATAACAAAATTCTCAAAGCTATCTACTATGCTTCTCACACATTAAACGCGGCTCGGCTTAATTATGCAACTGCGAGAAAGAAGCGTTGGTTGTAATATTTGCCTTAGATAAGTTTCGATCATATATTGTTGGTTCTAAGGTAATAATCTACACGGACCATTCGGCTACGAAGTATCTTTTAAGTAAGAAAGATGCCAAACCGCGTCTTCTTAGGTGGATTGTTACTTCGGGAATTCGATATAGAAATTAAGGATAAAAAAGAAAGTGAAAATGTAGTAGCGGATCATCTAAGCGGGATGGATAATGATGAAGGAAAAGGAAAAGAAATTCGGGATTCGTTTCCGGATGAGAAAGCTGTTTAAGATAGATACTCCTTCAACCATGCGATTATTAAAAACTAGAATACCATCAAAGGAAGATTCGCCATGGTTTGGGGATATTGTTAACTACATTACCTGTAAGTACATCCCACCTCATTGGACTTGGCAACAGAAAAAGAAGTTCTTTTACGACTTAAAGTTTTATTATTGGGATAAACCGGATCTTTTCCGAAGATGCTCAGATGGAATAATTAGGAAATGTATTCCTGATAATGAAATTTTAAGTGTATTATCATTTTGTCATGATCGTGAGGCGGGGAGGTCATCATGGAGGATGGAAAAGCTGCTTTCAAAGTTTTACAATGTGGTTTCTATTGGCCTACACTATATAGAGATGCATATAAATATGCAAAATCTTGTGAATCATGTAAAAAATGGGGAAATATATCGAAAAAACATGAAATGCCTATGCAACCGATATTAGAATGTGAGCTATTTGATGTATGGGGTATAGATTTCATGGGACCTTTCCCTATTTCTTTTGGAAAAAGATTTATTCTAGTAATGGTTGATTATGTTTCTAAATGGGTAGAAGCTGAAGCTCTCCCTACTAATGATACCAGAGTAGTGCTAAGGTTCCTTAAAAAGAATATATTCACACGCTATGGCATTCCGAGGGCTATCATTAGTGATAGAGGTTCACATTTTTGTAACCGACCATTTACTAAGGTAATTGAGAAATATGGTGTAACTCATAAACTTGGAACACCCTATCATCCACAAACTAGTGGACAGGTAGAGGTGTCTAATAGAGAAATTAAAAGAATCGTGGAGAAGACAGTGGACTCGAATCGTAAAAGCCAAGGCGAGAAAGACTTGATGATGCATTATGGGCATACGAACGACCTTTAAAACACCGATTGGTGTTCTCCTTACAAATTAGTATTTGGAAAATCTTGTCATCTCCCTGTTGAATTAGAACACCGAGCTTTATGGGCTATTAAATTTCTAAACTTTGATCTAAAATTTGTCGGTGATCATAGATTACTTCGGTTAACGAGAACTAGAAGAATTTCGACTCGATTCTTATGAAAATGCTCGAATCTACAAGGAACGCACGAAAGCTTTTCACGATAAGAGAATCTATAGTCGTGAGTTCCATGTAGGTGATCAAGTACTTTTATATAATTCACGTTTGAAGTTGTTTCCGGGAAAGCTTAAATCTAGATGGACGGAGTCCATATGACGTAACAAAAATCTATAAGTACGGAATTTGTTGAACTAGCGATGGAAAAACAACTTTTATAGCCAATGGACACGGGGTGAAATTGTTCGTGGAAAGCGAAGGGATACCTCAACCGGAAGAAGTATTATTACTCATCGACCCTCCAACGAATTGAGGAAGCGAAATTTTAAACTCGGTCGATTACGGGTACTATCTTTCTAATTTCACCTTTTAATATGCATTTTAAAGTATTTTCGTCTTTTACCGGATAGACGTAAAAGAAGCTGGATGCCTTTCATAGATAGAATAAGAGTTTTTATTTTACTTTTAAGATTAGGTCTAAATAAGGATGTCGCGTTTAAGATAGAAGCCTTAGTTTCTAAATTAAATAAGGAATTGCTAATCGAAGTCGAGAGAAAGAGAACTTTGTAATGGAAATTCAAGGAGTGCAATAAAAAGAAGAGCAAGGTTTTTAATGAAGTGTAGAATCGTGGAAAAATGGAACATCTTTGGACGGTGTGGAAGAAATACAACCATATCCCGGGATGAGTGTTTGAATGTTATTAAGAAGGGAACGATTAGGTGGTTATCCGAAAATCCCGAGGGAATACAAAGAGATAATTCAAACGCATCACTCCTAGGAGAAAGGTTAAGGGACCGTTATGATAACAATCTTGAGAATGCGAGATTGAGGGAGTTAGCAAAAAATCCTAAGAATTTCAGTGTGTGTTTTAATTTTTCAAATTTTAATTAAATTTCGTATTTTTTAAAGTTATTTTTCTAAACTTAAAAAGAAAAATATTTTTATGAAAAATTTATAATAAACCTATTTTATCATGTAAAGTAGGTATATTATATCAAAAAAATATGTGGTTTCAATATTATATTAGTTTTTATATTTTATCAAGTTTTATATAGAAAAATAGTATTGAACTTAGATTATATAACATAAATCATAGGATTAACATCAAATGATTTTTATGTGATATAATTAGAGCTCATTACACAAAAAATGATAAAAATTCCGATTCTTGGGGGCCATTTGACCGGCACGCGCCGGTTGGTGTCCGGCACGCGCCAGTGTAGTAGGCTGCAGGATCTTCTCGGGATATTTCCATTTCGGTCAAGCTTTGTCTATAAAAGGAAACGGATGCGGCATTCTAAAATGCTCATTCCCTTCCTTTGCCTTTAAATTCTCTTGCTATAAAAAGTTTAAAATGTCCGATCGTTCGTCCGTAAACAGTTATTCACCTCCACATACACCAAATTCTGTCATTCCAAATCCATTTTTTCATCAAATCCCTTACGAGCCTATGTATGCTTCGGTTCACAACCCTTATATAAGTAATTTCAATCAATCACCGGTATTGATTGAGAGAGGTTTAAATTTCGAAAGGTTGACAAGCTTGGGCATTTACGAGGATGGATATAGATGGGTGGGACTATTTTTGTCGTATGCCGAGAGGTAGGATTAATGTTCGTGGTAAGAGAATTCTATTCGGATCTTTCGAAGCTCATCTTGTGTCATTAACACAATCTGTTACGAGTGAGAGGAGTTGTTGTTCCTTTCACCTCCACCAACATAAATCAAATTTTCTTGATTCCACCGGTCAAACTTCACCCGGTCATTTTGAGTACCAATGGAGATTGGATACCGGCGACGGTTTTATTACAAAATATTCGGAAGCTTGTCCACTCTTGTTCTACAATTATGATATTGATCAAAATGTCTCTACGGCGCTTTGCTTCCCCATCTTAGAACGTGGAAGCGATTCATCAATTCACGTGTTTATCCAAGCTCGTTAATTTCTCGGAAGTTAGTGATGATGAATTGATGCTTCTATATGCGATTACTACTTGGGAGTTGTTATAGATTGGGGGGTGCTTGATTCGAAATCGGTTTGTGAGTTTTGCGTTCGGGAGAAGACCGAATTATCATCCTTTACCATTTGGATGGTTGATTTCTAGGTTATGTGTTCGTTTGGCAAGGGTTCCGGAAAGAGCGACGGATGAATATTTTCCGGCTCGTATTCCTCGTATTGGGCTTTTGCCAGTCGATATTCCGGGAGGATCGTCAAGTGGTGAAAATTAGATAACTATGTTGGTAGAAAAGAAGGAATAAAAAATAATAAGAGTAGTACGGTACGTTAGTATAAGTCACAATAAATTAAAATAACTTAGTTTAAAAAATTAGTTTAACTTAATTTATGGTTTTCTAGTTTAACACTCCTAGTAGTTTTAAGTTGTGTTTTAGTATTGTAATATATTTGCATGTTTTTAATTTATGTTTTTAAATGTTTTTCTTTTATATTATATAAACGCTCGTCTATTTGACACCTAAAATAATCTACCATGATAGAATTCATTTTATTTTCTAATCCAAATTTTTACTACTCATTAGCCATCGGGACGATGCCAATTCGTAAGTGGGGAGTAGAGATTGGTTAGTAAATAAATTGAATTTAATACATCAAATACTTACACACTTAGTTTAATAAGCAATAATATATAATTATTTGATAAAAATGATATATTTGGATAGAATAAATTTTTAATTAAGTAAAGTAATCTTGATATATTATTCTTATATTAATTATGTTTATCTTAGATTTTTAATAAGATTTTAAGTATATATATCTTGATAAATATTATGAAATATTTTTTTTATGAAATTAGACAAAAGTTACTTATAATTATAATGAAATTTTAGAATAATTTTCTTTTCAAGACAAAGTATGAAAGTGGAATCGGATTAGGGATGATGAGATTTTTGGCATAACTTTGATAAACCGAGCCAAATAAGCCTACCCGAACATAATTTCCAATTTTTGTCCCCACCTCGGCCTTGTAGAGTGATCAAGACCTCACTCGAAATAGCCATTATTATTAACTAGAAATTACTAACCTAACTTAATAATGGTCTACATTTCTTTGAAAATCCCGCAAGTTTAGTATGTATTTATGGATAGCGGTGACAACATCGAAATTTGGTATATGCTGAGATTGAAATGAATGTTAAGGCAGTTTATTATCAAATATGGTTATTCTCGAAAAAAAAAATAAAAAATAAAAAAATCTAAGAGCAGAGTATTATAGGTATCTTTTCTGTTTTTGATCGACAACCCAAAAATAAAATATCAGATAAAGCTGCACGATGATAGTAGTCCGGCTAGGGTATTATCACGAAATGTCCTATTCGGGAATGAAGGTATATGCTATAAATCTGATGAAAAAGAAAAAGTCGAATCAAAACTATCAAGAATTATCACGAGTTTAAGGAAACCGGATTCGTGATTTTCGATCGAAAGAGTATTACTCCGATCAATCTTGATAAAGCAATGCCTATGTTATTAAGTTCTTATTATTTATGTTTATGTAAAAAAAAAAAAAAAAAAAAAAAAGAGAGAGAAAACCCTATTTTGGAAGTTATTAAAGTTAAAAATTGAAAACAGTGTCAGGAGTGTTACTAATTGAGAAATTTTTGATCAGAAGATGAAGGTGTAAGTACGTACGACTTGCTTCTATCTCTTTTGATTTCCCTTTGTTATCCTTTTCGATTAGCCAACTACCCTGAGCCTGAACGTTACAAGCCAATTTGCCAACTACTTGACTTAGTCATTGATTCCGACAAATCATACAGTGGAGATTAAAAAGTTGTTCTAAATATTTTATTGATACTTATAAAGTAATTCATGAAAAATTTCATTTAAATAATATTTTATAATTATTTTATTAAGTTATATACATTTTTTTATCTTCTTAATATCTTAGATAGATGAAATTAATATAATTATAATATTGACAGCATACGTTACTAAGTTAGGAATTTAATCTAGAAGAATTATATTATCGCTTATTTTGCTCGAGGACGATCAAAAGCTAAGTGGGGAGTTGTGATGTACGAAAAATATATGATCATATTATAAGACTTTTTATTATTATTTTATGATATTTTAGTATAATTTCATATAAATGCATTAAAAACTTATAAAAATCATAGTTAGTTATAATTAGATGCATAAGTTATAAAAACGATAAAAATGATGGTTTTTGTCAGATTTACGTTTGGTGTTTCGTTGAGTTTGTTGCAGAATCAAATGTGTACCGAGATTCCAAAATATGACATACTTTGAAGCATAAATCATGAGTTTTTGTGGGATAAAAGATTATGCCAAAATCTAACAACTTTGAACAGATCAACTGTCCTTAATGTTTCTACCGTAACTCATCTTCAACGGACATTTGATCTAACTTAGAGGCATTTTCAGAGAAAAAGTCCTTGATGAAAGTTGTAGGCCTTCAAAAGAGCTTTCCAACGAATATCAAATCATGTCAATCTGAGGTCTACAGCTCGAGATAGGTTTTTACGAACATCAGATATGTTGTATGTCCGGCACGCGCCGGAGAAGGCCGAATATTGCGGAAAAATCTGCGAAGCGGGCCCACAAATCTCGACAAGGGAATATATCTTGTGTAGCCGGCACGCGCCGGTGGTGGTCCGGCACGCGCCGGCCTTGTGGTACACTCTATAAATACCCCTCAATTGCAACCATTTTGAAGTGTACCAATGCATATATCTTTCTTCTATATATCTCTATAGTTTCGTTTTGTTGTTTTTCATTAAATAAAAGCGTAAACGGCACTCGCCGGAATAATGCTGTAGTATAAAGTCTCGTTATAATGCTTAGAGGATGTATCAAGGCTCATTGATGTCAAGGAGTTGCTATTTCCGGATGATACAACTCGAATGCTTCAATTGTAACCTGGTAACTTTTCTAATGTATTTATGTTTATGTATTAATTATAGTATCTATATTTTAGTTATTATGTTGTTAGGCTAAACTTAGTATCTAGCCAAGATATGAAATTGGATTAGTATTATCTTTTTAGGGAAATGGATGATGACTATACTAAAATTGGATAAAATCGGTTATAATGAATCTCTTTCTATATTCGTATTGAATTAGCTACTTGATATGAAAGAATTCATAATGCGATTATGAATTGACGCCTCGTAGTTAGGTTATGAACTCGTTAATAGAAAGACCGGAGGGTAAAATTGGCCGAGTGAAAACGTGACAACGGAATCCGATTTCCTAAACCGGGGGTAGATTTGTTTCGGGAGAAACAAACTCTTATTGAAATATGTACTCGAGAGATTATTACGTTTAATTCGTTTGTTTAATTGACATCCCTTAAAATTGGCCGAATGACAAAACGGGAGTGACCCATGCTTGAGGATGACCTTGGACAAATGATTGGACATATGACAATTTCAGATGCTCGTGTGAGGATGAATTGTTTAGTTTAGGAGTGCACCGTTCCGTATAATTGAT
The DNA here is from genome assembly GCA_036785695.1 of Gentiana straminea. Lineage (NCBI taxonomy): Eukaryota > Viridiplantae > Streptophyta > Magnoliopsida > Gentianales > Gentianaceae > Gentiana > Gentiana straminea. The sequence goes on from JAVUPR010000183.1 coordinate 12,450,366, forward strand.
TTAACTTAAAATAATGATCGAGCACATCTAATTTCCACTAAAAAGATATAATGATTCAATAACATATTCTTGGCTAGTCTCTAATTATAATATCTATCTCCCTCCCCTAGATATTGTTTTGGTACCTATATATACTTATATCTATATATATATATGTATTGCTATATATCTATATATATATTTATATACTTATATATATCTGTTTTAGTTTTATGCTTTTATTTATTGTTAGTTTAGAGTTTGGTTGGATGATAAAATTGCGACTTAGATTGAGATAATAACAGTTTCTCGGTGTTTAATCACACGGTGAATTACCAAGTTTTCCCTGAGGATCGACACACGACTCATCACTCTATCACTACAATTTGACCCGGTACACTGCCGGTAAGGATTGATAGCATAGAAAAGGTCCGTCAATATGCATGTCCCAAACGTTACCCTTGATGACGCTCCTCTGACCACTAAAACGTCAGTCTGGATGACGTTTGTGTTTCCAACCAACTTTAAACATATTTGTTGTTAACGTCAGCCTAACTGACGTTTATGTTTACCTTTCAACGTCAATATAGCCAACGTTTTTCTTGACTCTTGCCTGGAAAAGGCTTCCTTTACAACGTCAAAGAAGGGGACGTTGTTTTGGCCAACCCAACGTCAGTTTCCCTGACGTTCTGGATCTGTAATTTTTCATTTTGACAGTATGTGTTTTACTTGGTTTTATTACTATTGAATCCATAGAAACAATGTAATGACGCAAATCATGACAAAAGCAATGATGAGGGGCCAGTACTAGACGACGACGAGGAGTATTTGAAGGTGAGAAACTATTAAATGGATATGTTATTTTCTTATTCTCATCCAATTGGCTACGACAATTATACGTTTCCTTGCAGTTTTTGGCTGATGAAATGATTGAAGAAGATCAAGAAAATCTTCAGAAAGTTCGAGATACCACACTCGCAATGATGGATGACCCACATGAAGAGTTATCAGTCGATTTGACTTCAATTTTTACAACCGATCAAGTAAGTCTCTAAAACTTATACTATCTAAATGTATGTGATTTTTAAACTTGACTTGGTATTCATTACATTCATATATTATTCATAGGTATTTGATTCACATGAAGCCGTCACCAAACACCTCAAGGCATTGGCAAGAGAGAAAGGCGTTGTCATTGTGAAAAAGAGATTCAACATGACCGGAAAGCGGACACATTTCATTTTATACCAATGTGAGAGGAGTGGATTTCCAAGAGAATACGAGAAAAAGGTTGGCGGTACCGGAAAAAATAAGCCAAGAGAATCGTCTACAAAGAAATGCAGTTGTCCGTTTCTATTGAAAACCTTGAAGGATAACTTTAGGGAGGTGTGGACCGTTAGAGTATTGAATGGTGTACATAATCACAAGTTATTCAAGTATGAGGAGGGTCATGCATACCTCGGCCGGATTGATAGAGAACAAGTTGATTTTGTTGCAACAATGACTCGCAACGGTATTTTGCCTAAACATATACTACGTATGTTGAGAAAGGATGATAAGAAGAACTGTACGTCATCAAAGGCGATCTACAATGTTCGTGCAAAGATAAAGAAGAAGGCACGAGAGGGCCGTACGGTGATGCAAGAGGTTTTCAAATTGGCGAGATAAGAACACATCATTCGTGGAATGTAGGCATGACGAAGGAAATGTAGTGAAGGATGTTTTTTGGGCCTTTAATGAAAGCTTGTCCCTTGCAAGGTGCTTTCCTACCGTGATGCTTATGGATTGTACATACAAGACGAACAAGTACAAGATGCCCCTCTTGCAAATTGTTGGCGTTACGTGTACGGATATGACATTTTCGATAGGATTTGTCGTACTTTGTTTGGAGAGGGAAGAGAACTACACGTGGGCTTTGACTATGCTTCGGAAAGCAATTGGTGTGAAAAGTGATCAAACATGTTGTATCGTGACAGATAGAGAAGAAGCATTAATGAACGCTTTACGGGTGGTTTATCCAAAAGCAAAGAACTTGATATGCAGGTGGCATATAGAGAAAGGTCTTGTGGCGAATCTGAAGACGAAGACTACGAGCGAAGTTTGGCAAGATTTGATGATTGCTTGGACAGAGGTTGTTAAATCAGAATCAGAAGATGAGTTGAATGAGAGATTGGAAGAGTGTAAAAAGATTTTTAGTGAAGACGCCATGAGTTATGTCTCTTGTACATAGTTGAACGCACATAAGGAGGCATTCGTCTCTCGCATGGACCAACTCGTTTTTCATCCGGGAAACACATCAACCTCGAGAGTCGAGGGAATGCATTCGTATTTAAAAGCGGCTAAAAACTGGGCTTGGGGACTTGGTTGCGAGTGGGAAGCCGGTCTTTGCTTGATCGATCAAGAGATCAAAAACATCAAAAAGTCATTCGAGACGTCTCTTTTCATGGAGCCAAAAAAATATAAAGATGTGTTGTTTAAAGAGCTTAAACATCGTGTATCCATATACGCATTGGGCTTGTTGTATGCCGAGTTGAAAAAAACCAATGATAGTGATGCGTTGAATAAGGAGTGCCGATGTACTATTCGAAAGACACATGGATTGCCCCGTAGACATGAGATGGCTAGATTTAAGAAGAAGCCGGGATGCATCCCTTTATCGCCTATCGATATTCATTGGAAGACCCTAGATATCAAAGGGCCACCTCCAAATGAATCCGAGTTAGACTATGTGCCGGTTCTGAATGCCTTAGAAGAAAAGTTGAAGATGGCAGATGTTTGGGAGAGACAACGGTTGATCATGAAGATACGTGACATTTGTCAACCGGTTAATACGGTTTTGCAAGAGCCAAAAACTAAAACCAAGGGTCGTGGCCGCCCTAAGGGTTCCGGAAACAAGAGGAAGTTTGTTGAGGACTCTTCAACTAAGAGAGAGATGAGCAAGTTTGAACACGTTGAGAAAGAATTGTCGAGTGTGAATGCCGCGATAGCGTCTGAAGGTGTTTCTTCCGCCCCAACTCCACATGCATCTGAATGTGCTTCTAATGTCAAAAAGAAAAAAACCCCAATGACTCGAGCGGCATCCAAAGGTAGAATGCCAAAGGTTCCAAAGGTTGAGCGTAAAGTATCTTCTACCGTCGGAAACATGTATCTTAAAGAGTTTCCACCAAATGTGCATGAGAACATTACGTCTATGGTTGATGTAGAGGGCGATGGAAATTGCGGGTTTAGAGTAATAGCACATGCAATAGGTCTTACAGAAAACGACTGGCCATTGGTGAGAAAAGCACTGCATTATGAATTGATGACGGACAGGGATCATTATATTGCATTATTTGGCGGACAAGAATGGATCTACGAAAAATGCATGGCTTGTGTTTGTCATGAAAAAGGACCATGCGGAGTGGAAAAGTATTTTGACAAGCCACCTTGGTTGGGTTGTGTGCAATGCATATGGTGTGTCCGCAAGCATATTGTCCGTCTCGCATGGAAACCAAACATTCTTTCCTAGTAAGAAAAAACCTTCGGTTTGGCCCGCTCGCCATATATGGATGGGGTTGTGCAAGGGTATCCATTTTTTTCGCTTGTTTTTGAAAGATACTTGTCCACTTCCTAGAGTGAGTGTAAATTGGCATAAGGCTCGGATGTTGGAAGCAAATGAATGGTATGAGAAATATCAACATAGGATCGATTTATGGCATGATGTGGTCAAGGATCATTGGATGGGGGATCATATTGATTTGGACAATCTACCTAATTGAGCGGGGTGTAGGCTGGAACACGGTTTTGTAAATTCATATGCAATATGATGAACTAGTTTAATTATTTTGGCATGATGCACAATGAAGTAGTTAAATTCCAATGTTGTAAATTCCAATTATTTTGGCATGATGCACAATGAAGTAGTTAAATTCCAATGTTGTATTTCCAATGAAGTAGTTAAATTGGCATGATGCACAATTGGTTTAATTTTGATGTATGATTGTTTGTTAAGAAAAGGAACAATGTTGATTCCGGGTCAAATAACATCGATCGAGTGACGTTTCGATTGAGATATAAACGTCGATAGTGATGACGTTTGAAGCTCCAATATCATCAAACTCTCTCGTCCATAAAAATCCTTAAAACGTCATCCATAATGACGTTAATATGGCTTGGGAACGTCAGTATGACTGACGTTTTAAAGATTTTTAGGTACAGAGAGTTGATGATTTTGGGGATTCAAATGTCATCACCACTGACGTTTATACATCAATTAAAACGTCACTATGGATGACGTTCTGTCCCAGAATCAACATTTTTCTCTTTCTTTCCCACACCAATTCAAGTGACACCATTTCAAACATCAAAGGCCAAATAACCCAAATCGCATACGAACAAATAGGAAATCAACGGGGAATAAAAATACAAAATCCAAATACTAAATATAAACACGATTTTAAACAACCCATACATTAAACTTATGAAAGTAATAAACGTGTCAAAGTTATAAATGTGTCAATGTTATAAGACAACTAAGTCTTTTCGCGGCCCTCGAACGCTTCTTTGGTCTTTCGGCTTGTATCGACTAGATTCTTGTGCTTCGACACCATCATCTTCAACATCTTGTGTACATGCACCTGTAGTCAGGAACTCTTCTGCCATTTGAAGCGCTTTCACTAAATCCTTTTTGGTTTTTTTAGAAGCATTTCCAATCGCATCTCGTACCGCATCAATCACTCTACCCTTGCATTCATTCTCCTACATGTTAAACATAAAAACGTTCATTAAATTGAAAACGGAAACAACAAAATAGATTGTATATTCAAATACCTCTCTTGAATCTCGTTGCTTTCTTTTGCTGACACCGGTCAAACGACGCACGGCAACACCTCGATACCAAGTCATATACTCAGATGTGCATTCCCAATCAAACCTAGCTTTTCCCATCCTTTGTTCCTTATTGACTAGATGATTTGCAAAATGGATAAAGTCATCGTCGCGTGATTCATGAGTGACATTGTACTGTTTCGCCTTCCCGCTTCGATTCGATGCCTTTGGAGGAATTGGTGACTGAGGGATACCTTGAATATGGCCAAATTGACGAACGACACGGTTTGGGTGATACACCTCTTCAATGTCCAATGTCCTTATGCACCCATAGAACCAACAGACGTCATTCTCAGGCACCGTTCTAAATTGCCGATAAGCATCCCAAACAACCTACAAAATAGATAATGTAAGTTCAACGAACCGGACAAGTTACATTGTCCTATTATAAATTTAGTTAACTTACTTCTCGGGCCTCCATCAAGTCCAAGTCCTCTCTTGTATGCCTTAACGATGACAATGCCACAGTGTCATTAATTCCCGTAACATTTTTCCACTTTAATGTCCGTACCATCTCCCCTTCAATGAATTTCGTGTTTGGTGGAGGTCGCAATGAAGGAAAATGTTCGTACACCCATGCCTGCATAACACATATTACAAAATATTTCTTTAAACATTCAAACATTCAAACATAAAGACAAAAAACAAAAAAAAAATTTATAAAACAAGTGTTACCTCCAACAATGTTAGGTATCCAGAAATTCCAACAGTACTGTTCCTAGTGGCCTTCGATAGCTGTCGGTAAAGATTTGCCAGTGTGGCAGCACCCCAAGCCCAATCACCAACCTTATCCAGATCCCGTAGAAAATGAAGGTACTTAATGTTTATCTTATCCCCACTACGGTCTTGCATCAAAGTACATGCAAGAAGATACAACAGATATCCGCGCACAGCTTGATCCACAGTAACTATCGGCGCAGTCTGACCGGAACTCGATGCCTCACCCTGATTGCTTCTTACACCGCATTTACCCGCAAGACTGTTCTTTAGCCAACTTTTGGACACTCTTAGGCCACCAACATGTTCTAACTCCTTTGTCACGTCTGCTATTGGAATCCCTAATAGCTCGTGAACAAATGTAACTGGGTTGTCCTCTTTTGCAAATTCATAGTTCACGACCATTCCATCAACCGGTAATCCTGTGATATATCGGACATCGTCTAATGTGATCGTCATCTCACCGAATGGCAAATGGAAAGTGTTTGTTACCGGATTCCACCTCTCAACAAAAGCACAAACTACCACACGATTCGCTTGGCTATATGAAGATTGTACCGATTGTACAACGGGTTAGCTCTCACCTTGCCTTGAATTCGTCACATTCTTCATCAATCTTCCATATCTTCAAGGAAGATGTGTACCGCTTACATCCAATTATACCTCGGTCCCGTTCAAATGAGTTTATATATAAAGTTAGATATGTGAAAAAAATATAAGTTCACCAAATATGTAATAAGATTATAAAACCTAAAAACATACATTTTTATTCAACAACGCGTAACCAACATGCTCCTTCCAATCCTTCCCCAATAGAACATCGTTGTCTCCCACCACACCATCATCACCGTCATATTGTAAACACTCACCGCTCGCCTCGTCGGTGCCCCGGCACTTCCGGATGTCCGTCCTATACTTGCACCAACATTACCCGATGCCTCACCTATAGTGGCCCCGACCGGATTGGCTCTCTCGTTCAGTAATGGCACCAACAAGTACTAGAATCGCAATCGGATCAATCGTACCCCGAAGGATGCCGCACTCCCGATTGTGTCTCCATATCCACCGACTCGGTGGTGGCCCCAACAAGATCGGAATCGCAATCGGATCAACTGTCCTAGACACTGGAACTGGATCAACTGGATCAACTGGATCAGTTGCAACTGGATCAACTAGATCAACTGGATCAGTTGCAACTGGATCAACTGGATCAACTACAACTGACTCATTGGTCTCAACTACCTCATCTGTCTCTCCTAAACCAGCCTCAGTTGGCTCATTCGCATTTCCTATCTCTTGCTTGCACATTCTTTAGTCGTTTACTCCTTCTTTTATATGGCACACTTGTATGTTCGAAACAATACTAGTCGAACTTGAGCTTCGAGGGTGCTTCAAAGAAGCACCTTCATCCATTGCGGTACCTTCATCGCTATCCGCAATGCGTACGGTCTTACGGACCTCGTCTTAGTCATAATTTCCTACACATGATACAAGAAATAAATTGTCGGTCAAATGAAGAAATCAACTAACAAAGAAAGTTGACATTCATAAACAAAGCTCAAGGATAAGACATAAACCTCATACAATGTAACATTAACAATAATTTGATAAAAAAATTCATAAAACAGACTAACCATAAACAAGTTATAACCAATGTAATCTCTAAAGTAACAAAACCTCTAAACTGTCATCAAACGTCAACACCACTGACGTTGAAAAAGCCTCTACAACGTCATCACCAGTGACGTTTATAGTGCAAGACATTGGCATGACAACGCTCTGGAACGTCACTGGTAACAACGTTTCATAGGTCAATACAACGTCAAAACCACTGACGTTTAAGGGCTAACATATTGCCAAGCCAATGTTCTAAAACGTCACCCCAACTGACGTTGTAGGAACAACTACAACGTCATATATACCAGTGTTCCAGGGCTAAATTAATTTTCCCACACACAGGCTGGGACGTCAGTCTGGATGACGTTGAAACCTACAACGGGCGTCGGTCTCACTGACGTCCCCTGTTTCATCATCTTCTCCGGCCTTCCAACCGGAAAAATGGCCGGAAAAACCAAAATACAACCCAATAAACATAACCCATTACATCCAAATACTAACCCATTACATAGAATTTAAACCCATTACATCAAACACAAATTCACTTCCATTTAAACACAAATCCACAAACATTCTAACACATTTTCAAAGATTCACATACCTTGATTATTCTTCTCTCCCTCTTTTCTTCTACAATTCGAAGTGAACTCTCCCTTCTTCTTCCTCTTCTCTTCTCTTCTCTTCTCTTCTCTTCTCTTTCAATTTACAGTTTTTTTTTATTTTGGTAACCACCGATTGGGAGGTTTTTGGGGAAGAAGTGTTTGAATTAAAGTGGTGGGAGAAGAAAAGGTGTATGTATTTAGTAGTTTTATTTAATTTGTATTTATTTTAGTGTTTTGTATAATTTTAGGGACTAAAGTGTAGTTTTTAAGTTTTTCTTATTTTAATGTTGTGTAAGTAGTAATTACGTGATGTGCAAAAGTAAAAGAAAAATAATCAATAATGTGGTGCAAGTAGTAAAAAGGGGGGTCCAAATAGAAACCCCCCTTTTTTTTTGGTTTGCAAATTCGTTACAAATATTTGGGGTGTGTTTGAATTAAAAGCACATAAAAATCATTAATATCCGTCAACCCTGTCGCAAAATTACATAGCTAGCGAAAGAAAGAAAGAAGATGAAACTGTATTAATTCATTCTTTGTTATTTTGTTATCCATCACACACCTTCCGTACATATACAAATAGCAATCTAGTGCTAGATTTTTATCCTAATTAACTAGCTAGGTGTTATTTCTTTATTGGTGTCAAGTGTCACATAATATTATCCTGTTTCTTTTCAGCCCCTCTCAAACCAATCTGAGGCACAGTCACATTGAGTTTGTCTCTAAACTTAGTGAAGGAACTAACTGGTAAGGCTTTAGTAAAACAATCTGCCACTTGTTCTTCTGATGGTATATAATTGATCATAATCTCCTTGTTAAGAACTTGATTTCTGATGTAATGAACATTCATTTCTATGTGCTTTGTTCTTGCATAATACACTGGATTTTGTGCTAGGGAATTTGCACCTGTGTTGTCACACCAAAAAGTTGGAACAACAGTCAGTTGAAACTTTATCTCACTAAGCAGCTGCTTGATCCATTTGATTTCAGCTGCTAAATTTGCTAATGCTCGTATTCGATTCACAACTTGACCTAGCCACCACATCTTGCTTCTTTGAGCTCCATGAAATCAAAGCATTTCCTAAATAAACACAGTAGCCACCTGTAGACTTCCTATCAATAGGGCACACTACCCAATTGGCATCTGAGAAACCATGCAGCTTCAGAGACTTAGATGGTCTGAAGGTTATTCCCATGTTGAGTGTTCTTGCCACATATCTGAACAATATTTTTAAGGCTTGCCAATGAACTATGTGTGGTTCCTGCATGAACTGACTGAGTGTATTGACAGCAAATGCTATGTCTGGCCTAGTTAGAGTGAGGTATTGGAGTCCTCCTATAGCACTTCTATATATACTTGGATTTGCCATAGGTTCCCCTTGTTTAGGTAGTAGCGAACTTTCCCGTAACCATTGGTGTTGGACATGGCTTCAATTTGTCTAACCCTTGAAGCCTTTGCAACGAGTTGAGAGGCATAGTATGACCGTGTTAGGTGCGTTCATCCTTGTTTCTTGCAACCGCATATCACGAAAGTGTGACACTTTGGACCAAGGTCTTTCGAGAGAGAATTTAGAGTTCAAAGCATATTTATGAACTTCGAATCAAGTCTTTGAAGAGTTTCCTGTCAACAAAATATCATCAAAACATATACCAAGATGAACAAAACTGCATTATCCTTTTTAAACATAAACAATGAGGTGTCAGATACAGTTTGTGTGAAACCCAATTGATCATTTGATTCCTGAGAGCTTCAAACCATGCCCTAGGGGCCTACTTCAGGCCATACAGAGCCTTTTTGAGCCTGCAAACATATCTAGGCTTGATTGAGTCTTTAAACCCTTCTGGCTGCTCCATAAACACTAGTTCCTGTAAAGGACCATTCAAGAAGGCATTATTTATATCAATCTGATTAATAGGCCAATTCATTGATACAACTATGGCCAAGATAATCCTGATGGTGGAGGACTTTGGTACTAGACTGAAAGTTTCAGTGAAATCAATCTCATAGTGTTGGATGTATCCTTTAGCAACTAATCTTGCTTTACGTTTCAGAATTGTCCCATCTGGTTTGACCTTCAGTTTAAACACCCATATACTCCCAACTATATTACGTCCGGGACAAGGTTTAACGAAATCCCATGTCGATTTTTCATAAGAGCCTATACTCTTCTATCATTGCCTTCCTCCATTCGAACTCCATAATGCCTGCGATACATTTGTTGGTTCGGTAGGGAAAGGTGCCAAGTGACGTGGCCTTTTCTAGTGCTATTCCAGGCCTTAACCGACAAAGTGTATCGGGTCAAAGCGTAGTGCTAGTGTGGTGAGTCGGTGTCGAATCCTCAGGGAAACAAGGTAATTCTTTTAAGTGTGGTTAAACACCAAACAACTATTATTATCTCGATCTAAATCGCAGGTTTATCATACGAGTCACTATTCTACTAAGAAACGAGAAAATGAATTCATAAATTAAAACTAAACTATTATAATATATATAAATACATAAATATATATAGTAATACATAAAATAGTATATATATATATATATATATATATATATATATATATATATATATATATATATATAGATACCAATATATTAAATACTTATAATTATTATAGAACTAGCCAAGATATATGTAATTGAATCATTCAATCTTTTTAGTTTAATGGATGTGCTCGATCTTCCTTTTATTAGGTCCAATTGAGTAAATGAAACGGTGCACTCCCGAGGTTAACAATTCCTCCTCACACGAGCGTATGAAATTGTCATATGTCAAATTGTCATCAGTTCAATCTCCACAACTGCCCCATGCTAATCTTAGTTAGTACGAAGCAGTACCGAGTACAAATCTACCCCGGATAAAAGAGGTTATTCCGTTTGTCAGACGGCCGATGTTATTCAAAAGGCTCCGGTTGTCAGGCGGATCGATTTAACTTTCCGGTGTTAATTTCAATTAAACCGTTGATTTTAACATTATTACGATCTTGAGCACAAATTCTAATAAGATTCATCTTTCCCAAGACAAATCTGCCCCCGGGTAGGAAATAGGATTCCGTTGTCACGCTTTCGCACGGCCAATTTTACCCTCCGGTTTTTCTATCATTTATCTCATATCCTAACTTCTCTGGTCAGTTCATCGTTAGGTTATATGTTGCGATTCATCTTGATTAATTACTTCAATCCGAATATTATCAATACGTTGCAAAATAGAAAAAGATTCAATTAACTCAATTTTAGTCAATTTTACTTAGATGACATCCATTTACTGAAAAGATTGAAATAATACGATTACATAACCTTGGCTAGTTATTAGATTTAGCCTACTAACATTATAACGATTAAAAAGATAAAAATAAAAATAACAAACATAAATACTTTAGAAATTTACCCGATTACAACTGCTGAATCAGAGGTCGTATTCTTCCGGACATTACAACGACTTCAGCAACATTGAACTTCCGATAATTTCCCGAGCATTATAACGATACTACTATTTATTTATGGCATAAGGCCTATATACATACATACTACTACTAATTAAGAGATTTAGAGGATATATATAAACTAGTATATATATATTGGTACCCCCTTTTTTGTACGCAAGTCCGCTCGAATTTATAGGCCAAATTTTCAGGGCCGGATCGATCCGAGGTGATGCCGGATCGATCCGGGACGCCGGATCGATCCGGGAAAAAACATTATCCACCGGATTATTCTCTGCAGGATCACATGCTAATCATCATTATGTTTCCAACTTGACAAGCCGGATCGATCCGAGGTTATTCCGGATTGATCCGGGTAGTTTTTCCATAACTTGATCTGAAACTTGATAAAATCATAACTTGAGCTCTGGATCTCCAAATGTCATGATTCAAGAAGCGTTGGAAAGCTCTTGAAAATATCTATAACTTCCATGAAGGACTCTTCTTCAGAAAATGCCTTTTTGATGGGCCATTTGCTCGTCGAAAATATAATTCGATAATAGTATCACGAACCGTTGATCCACTTGAACTTTAAGTCTCGTGGCACTTCCTTACTTCCTTCAAAAGATATGATTTTACTTCAAAAAGTGTCGTCACTCGGGTCTTGGTTTACCTAAAAATCTGCAATAAAATACCAAAAATACCCACGTAAATCTGACACGACACTCCGGTTATTAAACCGGTACAAAATTTATAACTTTTTATTACTTTTACTAGATTTTTATAGTATTTAGATTTATTCATTACTATTAATATTTCATAAGATTATCGTTATAATTTCTTATATTTTATATAGAAAGAGTTAATAAAATATATAAAACATCGTAATTTTTATCATATAAATGTTATACATCAACTACTCCCCACTTAGCTCTTTGATCGTCCTCGAGCAAAATAAGCGGTAATATATAAAAATTACAATAAAATTAATATACTTGGTAGATTAAATTTCAAGTCAGTAAAATATCATTTCAATATTATAAATATATTAGTTATATCTTTCTTAGAAATTAACAAGATAAAAAGTGTATATAACTTAGATAAATTATTTATCAAATATCATTTAAATGAAATTCTGCATCATCTACTTAATAAATATAATTAAAATTCTAGAATTATTCTCCTATCTCAACTTATATGAAATATTTGGAATCAAGGACTAAGTCAAGTAGTTGACAAAATGGCTTATAACGTTTTTAGGCTCAGGGTGTTGGTTAATCGAAAGGATAGAAAAGGAAATCAAAAGAGAAAGAAGCAAGTCGTACGTACTTACACCTTCATAATTTTGATCAAAAATATCTCGATTAATAACATCCTAATATCATTTCACCTTTTTTTTTTTTTTTTTTTCAGATTTTCTCTCTTTTTTTTTATTTTAAATAACAGTTTTTGACAAAAGATTGCCTTCCGAATAATATTTATTCCAATCTCAGCATATACCACTACTGAATTTCGATGTCGTCACCGCTATCCATAAGCACATACTAAACTTGCGGGATTTCAAGGAAATGTAGACCATTTTAAGTTAAGGGTCGGTTTTATCTAGTTAATCATAATGGCTAATTTTGAGTGAGTGAGGTCTTGATCACTCTACAAGGTGAGAGTGGGGACAAAAATTGGAAATTACGTTCGGGTAGGCTTATTTGGCCATAGTTAGTCAAAGTAATGCCAAAAATCTCATCATTCCTAATCCGATTCCATATTCATATTTCGTTTTGAAAAGAAAATTATTCTAACATTTCATTATAGATATAAGTATATCTGCTAAATTTCATAAAAAAAAATTACTTGATAATATTTATGTATAGTTACATATACTTGAAATCTTATAAAAATCTAAAATGACATATATAATATAATTATAATATATCTAATTTACTTTACTTAATTAAAATCTATTCTTACCAATTTATATTATTTTTATTCATATTACTTATATATTATCTACTTATTTTTGTTCAAGGAAAATTAAACTAAGTATTAAGCAATTAAGTATAAATTTATATGAAAAATTTTAATTTTTATTTTACTAACCTAACTCTACTCCCCACTTACGAAGTGGCATCGTCCCGATGTTCAATGAGTAATAAAATAGGTTCGAAAATAAATTTAAAGTTTTTTAGATTAATGTTATTATTTTAGCGATATTACTTGCGTGTATTATTATGTTTCCATTAATAGAACCAACATAAAAACATATATATTAAACAAGATTATTAAAATTATTACACTCAAAGAGAAACATAATTAAACAGATTATTAGTCTACCAACTTAAAGAACTACTATCTTAAAAAAAAAAAAAACTAACTTCTTAACTAACAACTCTCCAACTGTCACTACCAACTCGATAACTACCAATTCAAACAACACATCAAGCTGTTGACGAACATCCGGGAGTATCAACCGGAAGTAGGCCAACTTGAGAACCACGAGATGGAAAAATCTCGTCTTGATCAAACTCGGGAACTCCATGTAAATGAACACAAAGTCGAGATATAAGCCATGCAAACGGCATGGGCTTCCCTCTACTACGTCGCTCTATTGCGAAATTGACCATTGTCTTGTGAATCAAAATCCCCCGTCTATATATGCTCCAATAGTGATTGCATACATCAAAAGCGAGTTTTATCATTAATTCCCGAGAAATCATTTGTGGGATAGACTCGTGAATTAATAAAATGTTTCCACGCCCTCAGGTGAGGGGATAACGCAAGAGTGGAAAAATCATAATTATGATCAAAAAGAGGAAACAAATATTGGAATGCTTCTGCGGTTCTATTGACAATATTAGAAGGATTTTCTAGTTCCCATTGGAACTCAAAATGTGTCTTGGGATAAAAACCACAAGGCGGAATTTCATAAACTTGATTAATAACGAAGGATGAAAAGGGAATAACAATGCCTCGGACGGTAATGAGTTGAGTTCTTTGTTATCGCGGTGTAGAGATTTCGCGGTGTCTTCAAATAGAGATGAATAAAAGTCCCGAACTACAGAAATATTTATTCTACCCCTCGGATGTTTAACAAATTTCTTCCAACCAAAACCTCGTATCAGATTCCAACTCCACTGATCAACTTTTTCGGTATTTAAACCTTTCTCCATTAGAATAGGAGAGTGAACAAAGTTTAAACGTCTCGGAAGGTCGTTATGAAAACACGAGGCTTGACTTTTTGGAACCACACCGTCAGGCGTATGTGGTTCATAACTATTAACCGAGGGGGATGAGTGATTAGACATTTTTATTACAGATAGGAAAGCTTATACAGATAGAAGTTAAAAAGGAATGAGCAATTGTTGAAGGCATCTGCTATTTCCTTTTATAGAAATGTACCTATCATGCAAAAGTAGAAAAGATCTCCTTTTTGGCGTTTTTGTACTTCCCGGATCGATCCTGGAAAGGGCCGGATCGATCCGGCCTATAGCTGGAAATCTTGTCGGTCGGTACACTCACGCCGGATCGATCCGGAATTAGGTCGGATCGATCCGGTGACTACTATTCACGGACAGAGTTGTTTTGGGTTGAAAATTTCCCAGAATTTTTTTCAAGTTGATAAAATTTTGCTCAATAACTTTGGTTTCTTATTTTATTTTGTTATTTTTATAGAGTATTGATAACGACAAACTTTACTACATGGTGCGTAAAACAAAATCACACGAAAATAAAATCAAAATAACATAAAATCATATGAAACGAAAATTAATTGTTTTAAGTGTCAATAATCATAAAATTGTTTAAATCACTCCTC
Organism: Gentiana straminea; assembly: GCA_036785695.1. NCBI lineage: Eukaryota > Viridiplantae > Streptophyta > Magnoliopsida > Gentianales > Gentianaceae > Gentiana > Gentiana straminea. The sequence goes on from JAVUPR010000183.1 coordinate 12,465,375, forward strand.
ATCATCACTCATCTCGACAAAGCTTGAACTCGGCATGGCTTGAGAATTAGCTGGATCATAAGTCGATTCATGGAATGGTTCTTGAAAATGTGTCGACATCCTAACTGAGCCATCGAATCCCATCGAGCTCATCCCTGTCGTGACATCAGTATAAGTGCTTCCCCATCCCGTCGTGGTATGGCTAATTGCTCCAAATCCTCCCCAACCAGATGTAGTTGTTGTCGTAGTACCTATCGAAAAATCCCCTATACCACTAGTTTGATATCCAAAAGAATGCGGCATTTGTTGGAAGTTTGATCGAGGTGGCATCGGTGGAATAAAGTCGGGCATGGTATACGGCTCAGATTGGCATTGCGGAATGTCCATTTCGGCGTAGGCAGGGTTCGAAAGTATATTCATTTGATATATACCTCGCATCCCTTGTCTCAAATCTTCAGACCACTGCCTATTTCTTTCCGCATAAACAGCCATATTGGCATTGGCACGATGAACATCATAGGCTAAGGATTGAAACATGTCGTATGTGATGGTGTTTGGAAAGCGAGATTGAGTTTGACTAGATGATGGAGGAACAGTGGTGGATTGAGAAACAGGTGGAATAGGCTGAGGTTGACGGCGGTTAGGGTTCATAAAATCTATTCTTCCCGCCGGCCTAAGTGGTAAACTAGGACCTATCAGTGTTTCATCAACCATAATCAGATTATCATTTGGAAGCTCAGGAACACCTATCTGGCGACACAAGGAAGAAATAAAACAAGGAAAAGGCATGTGATTGCCTGGTTTAGCAGTTGAGACAAATTCCTTGGCCCGTTTATACATTACCTTGCCTACATCCACATGTATATCATTTACCATAGCCCAAGCAATACACAGGTCCTCTTTACCAAAAGATGTCAAATGACGAGTAGGGTAAAGAGTCGAACTGATAAAACGTTTAATAGCCCTCATATCCCTTATACATTTTCCATAGGAAAACCTATTTTCATGCCATATAGCCGTGGGATCTAACGCGTCTTTGGGATGCCGAGACTATATGGTCAAAGTCTGTGAGGCTCATCTAGATTCCATACCGTATAATAATCCTCATTTTTACGGTATATCGGGGATACCATATATAGCATTTATAATGCGGGGATTAAACGGCACCGTCTGGTTCTTAAGCCGACGAAGTTAACTCACCATCTCTCGTTGCATTATGAGTTGCTACCGGAGAATAAAATTCAGCTACTAAGGTTGTGTTAACTTCACCTTCCCTTAAAGCGGCTAACTCCGACCACTTTGTCGCCTTTCAAAAATTTCCTTCACTTCCCTTCCCAAATCCTTGAAATCTAAACCCCTCTCTATTGCAACTAAACACTTTCCAAATTTATTCTTTAAGGCATTTCTAGCTGCTCTAGATGCGGTTCTATCAAAACTAACGGCCAATTCTTCCTCTGTTAAAGGCCTTGTCTCTATGACCGGGACTTGGGTAGGGATATGCGGCTTACGTTTTTTAGTGGCTTTTGATGATTCGGCCATTCTACGATAGTGACACAATAACAAAACAACACAACAACAACAAAACAACAAAAACAACAATACACAAATGAGTAATAAAATAGTTGAAAATAAATAAAAAGTTGAATAAAAAACGAAATTAACAAAATAAACTACTACAATGTTACCTTATAGTGCTTAAAAGGTTGAAGAGTTGGCCGGAAAAGATGAATATCACCGGAGTGAAAGTTGAAGCTTTTCTTGAAAATTTCTCCAATAAAAATGAAAAATTGAAGAGAGGAGAGGAAAATGAGAAGAGTATAAGGATTGGGGTGATGTGAGAGTGATTTTTAGTGATGATTTTGAAGAAGAAAAAAATCGAGGGGGAAATGGGGAGGGGCGGCTTTTTTTCAAAAAAAAAGTGGAAGAGGAAGAAGAAGGGAAGAACCCGTTCTTTTTAGGTTTTTTAGTTCCCGGATCGATCCGGGGCTATGTCGGATCGATCCGACAAAATTTTTTTTTTTTTTAAAACATAAAACTCTATAAAACTCAATAAAACTTAATAAAATCTTTATAATATTTCTGCTAATTTTTAAATAAAACCTTTTATAAAATTTTTATAAAACTTTTAAACAATTTCATAAAGATCCTATTTATAAAATTTTCAAAAGTTATATAAAATCTTATAAATATTATAAAACTTATAGGGGTCCTAATTCCTCTATTTCTAAATCTTCCAGAGTTCTGATATAACGTTCTATCAACCTAACCTTGAGAAATGAGGCGTTCGAATTTTCTCTTTGATCTCCATCGGGATTTTCGGATAACCACCTAATCGTTCCCTTCTTAACAACATTCAAACACTCATCCTGAGATTTGGTTGTGCTTTCTCCACATTTCCCATAATGCTCACTTTTTCCACAGATTCTGCATCGCATTAAAAACTTTGCCCTTCTCTTTATCGAACTTCTCGATTTTCCATTACAAACTTCTTTCAATCTGATCTCTCTCAACAATTGCTTGTTTTTCTCAAAAACTAAAGCTTCTATTGTAAACGCGATATCTTTATCAAGGCCTAACTTCAAAAGTAAAATAAAAACTCCTATTCTATCTAAAAAAAGACATCCAGTTCTTTTACGTATGTCCGGTAAAAGACGAAACTAGTTTAAACATATAACACACAGAAAAGTAGAGTAAAGATAGATAGCACCTTGTATTCGGCTGCTTTGAGTTTCTCTGCTTTTCAATTTTTCGGTTTTTCTGCTTTTTCAATTTGTCGGGGGATCAATCAGTAGCATTACTTCTCCCTTCAGTGTGATTCCTTCTCCCTCCACAAATAACTTTACTCTGTGGCCATTGGCTATAAAAGTCGTATTTCCATCAGTTAGTTCAACGACTCCGATTTTGAAACCCTTGTTACTTTAAATGGACTGTCCATCTTGATTATTCTTACCTGGAAATAACTTTAAACGTGAATTGTACAATAACACTCGATCACCTACATGGAACTCACGACTATAGATTCTCTTATCGTGAAAAGATTTCGTGCGTTCCTTGTAGATTCGAGCGTTTTCATAAGCATCAAGACGAAATTCTTCTAGTTCTGTTAACTGAAGCAATCTATGATCACCGACGACCTTAGGATCGAAATTCGAAATCTAATAGCCCAAAAGGCCCGGTGTTCTAATTCAACCGGGAGATGACAAGATTTACCAAAAACTAATTTGTAGGGAGAACAACCAATTGGTGTTTTAAAGGTACATTCGTATGCCCATAATGCATCATCTAGTTTCTCGCTTGTTTTTACGATTTGAGTCCACTGTCTTTTCTACAATTCTTTTAATTTCTCTATTAGAAACCTCTACCTGACCACTGGTCTGCGGATGATAGGGTGTTCCTAGTTTATGCGTTACACCATATTTCTTAATTATTTTAGTAAATGGTCTATTGCAAAAATGTGAACCTCTATCACTAATGATAGCCCTCGGAATGCCATATCTGGTAAATATATTCTTTTTAAGGAATCGTATGACAACTTTGGTATCATTAGTGGGAAAGGCTTCAGCTTCTACCCATTTTGAAACATAATCTACCATTACAAGAATAAATCTTTTTCCAAAAGATATAGGAAAAGGTCCCATGAAATCTATACCCCAAACATCAAATAACTCACATTCTAAAATAGGTTGCATAGGCATTTCATGTTTTTTAGATATATTTCCCAATTTTTGACAAGACTCACAAGATTTAACATACTTATAAGCATCTCTATATAGTGTAGGCCAATAAAAACCACATTGTAAAACTTTAAAAGCAGTTTTCCAACCTCCATGATGACCTCCTGCCTCACGATCATGGCAAAACGATAAAATACTTAAAATCTCATTATCAGGTACATATTTTCTGATTATCCCATCCGAACATTTACGGAAAAGATCCGGTTCTCCCGGTAATAAAATTTTAAGTCGTAAAAGAATTTCTTTTTCGTTGCCAAGTCCAATGAGACGGAATATAATCACGGAGTTAAGTAATTAATGATATCTCCAAACCAGGGTGACATTTTCTTACAAGGAATTCTATTCTTTAATAATTTGCATGGTTGAAGGAGTATCGATTCTAAACGATTGTTCATCGGGAAATGAATCTTTAATTTCATTTCCTACTTCTTCATCATTTTCCATTCTACTTAGATGATCGCTACTACATTTTACTTTTACTTTCTTTATCTTTAATTTCAATATCAAATTCTTGCGGTAAGAGAATCCATCTAAGAAGACGTGGTTTAGCATCTTTCTTACTTAGTAAATACTTCGGTGGCTTGAATGGTACGTATAAATAATAACCTTAGATCCAACAATATACGATCTAAACTTATCTAAGGCAAAAATTACACCAACGAGTTCTTTTTTACGTAGTTGCGTAATTAAGTTGAGCTACGTTCAATGTGTGAGATGCATAGTAAATAGCTTTGAGAATTTTGTTATATCTTTGACCTAAGGCTTGCTCCTACAACTAAATCACTTGCATCACACATAATTTCAAAAGGCAAACTCCAATGCGGTGCTACTAGCACCGGTGCGTAGTCAACCTCGCTTTTAGGGTCCGAAAAGCTTCCATACATCTACTATCAAAGTTAAAAGGTACTTCCTTTTCAAGCAAATGACTTAGAGGCTTTGCTATTTTTGAGAAATCGCAATGAATCTTTTATAAAAACTCGCATGTCCAAGAAATCCTCTTAGAGTTCTTAAATTAAGCGGTAGAGGTAACTTTTCGATTACCTCGACTTTAGCTTTATCAACTTCAATACCTTCTTCAGAGATTCTATATCCTAAAACAATCCCTTCTGATACCATTAAGTGACACTTTTCCCAGTTCAGTACTAAATTGCTATTTCACAGCGTTGTAACACTCGTTCTAAGTGCGATAAACATTCATCAAAGGAATCTCCGTAAACACTAAAGTCATCCATAAAAATTTCTAAGAATTTCTCAACCATATCAGCAAATATAGCCATCATACACCTTTGAAATGTAGCTGGTGCATTACATAAACCAAACGGCATTCTTTTATAAGCAAAGGTTCCATACGGACAAGTGAAAGTAGTTTTTTCTCTATCTCCTGCTGCAATGAATATTTGTAAATATCCTGAATAACCATCTAAGAAACAGTAATACTTATGTCCACTTAAACGTTCCAACATTTGCATTATGAATGGAAGTGGATGATGATCTTTCTTAGTATGATCGTTTAGTTTTCTAAAATCAATGCACATTCGATATCCGGTAATTTCTCTTGTCGGAATCCATTCATTCTTTTCATTCTCTTTCACTGTGAAACCTCCCTTCTTTGGTACCACTTGAGTTGGACTTACCCATTCACTATCAGATATAGGAAAATTATCCCCATTTCTAATAACTTAATGACCTCTTTCTTAACAATTAACTGCAAATTTGGATTGAGGCGGCGTTGCGGTTGAATACAAGGTTTAGCATCTTCCTTCAGAATTATCTTATGAACGTAAATCTCAGGGCTAATACCTCGAATATCAGCAACTGTCCATCCAAAAGATTTCTTATGCTTTTTCAACATTCTAAGTAATCGATCTTCTTGTAGCTCAGTTAAGGTTGACAAAATAATAACCGGTAGTAGATTATTAATTTCAAGAAAAGCATACTTCAGATTTAAAGGTAACGGTTTCAATTCCAGATTCTTAGGTGGATCTTCCAGTGATGGTTTAAGAAGCTGGTCCTCTAGTTCTAATTCCAAATACTTATGCCATGATGGTTTAAAAGTAAAACTTCCTTTATCTAGAGAAAGGATTATCTTTTTCATTTCGGTGTCCTTCTCATCTTCCTTATAGATAGATAGACGAGTTAAGCATTCTTCTAATCTGTCTTCAAAAGTTGGTAACTTCGAATATCATAGACGGAATGAATATCTTCTATAAAAGAACATGATTACGGTGATCCGTATGGATGGTTCATAGCTTTGAAAATATTGAAAGCAACTTCATCTTCATTGACTCTCGAATTAACTCTCCTTTACGGACATCTATTAAAGTTCTTCCCGTAGCTAGAAATGGTCGACCTAAGATAAGTGGCGCCGAATATCCTTCTTCCATTTCCATAACTACAAAGTCTCTTGGAAAATAGAACTTGTCTACTTTAACCAATACGTCCTCAATAATTCCTTTAGGGTATTTAATCGATCTATCGCCATTTGCGAGTCATTTCAGTCTTCGTAAGCTTTCCTATGCCTAGTTTCTTATAATCCTCATAAGACATGAGATTTATACTAGCTCCGAGATCACATAAGACCTTCTTAAACAGAAATCCTCCAATTTCACATGGAATGGTAAAACTTCCGGGATCTTTCATTTTAGGTGGTAACTTATCCGCAAAAGCTGAGAACATTCTTCATTTAGGCATATATTCTCATATTCCTCTAATTTTTTCTTGTTTGACGAATATCTTTCGAAACTTTCCATAAGCAGGCATACTAATTAGAGCTTCGATAACAGGGATATTAACATGAATATGACGAAAAGTATCAAGGAAACGAGCATACTTCTTATCAGTTTTAATCTTTTTAATTTGATCTTTAGGTGGGTAAGGTAAAGATTCTAAATCTATAACCTTTGATCCCAAAGTCATTTTCTCTTTTCCTTTCTCCTTAAACTTTTGAGTATTACTTGATCGCCAAGTATCATGATCTTGAGTTTTTTCTTTTAAAACATTCCCTGAATCAATCTCTACTTCAGATTCCTTCAGTTCTTCTTGTTTTTCATCCTTAGTTTCATTATCATTCATTCTAACATGTTCCTTGAATAAAGTCCTTAATTCTTCATCCATGGCATCTTTCAAAATCCTAGGGATTTTTACCCAATTTTCACCTTCATTCTCAAGTTCCATACTTCTATTTCCTTTCAAGAAATTCTCTATAATTTCTTCTTCCTCATCGGTGAATTCAAGTTCATCTTTAGTTTCATCATTCTTTTCATCTAAATCATCTTCTACTTCATTATTTCCGAAGTTTTCTATTCCATTACTACCACAGAGTTTTCTACTTCTCGTAACTACAGCATTTACCTCTCTCGGATTTCTTTCCGTGTTACTTGGTAATCCTCCTGGTGGTCTCTTGTTTTTACGTTCACCTCCCTACTCAAATGATCTTCCATATTCCTTAATGAGGCTTCTATCGTTCTCATTACGGTATCATGGCCACTCATAGATGTTTTTATTGTACTCATATCTTTAGTGATTGTACCAATAGAAGTCATCATTGTTTCCATATTTTTAGCTCGAGTAGACACCACACCCATCATGTTTTCCATTAGTTTCTCCCATTTTCCAATCCCTTACAGTGAGTTGAACTTTGAGTTCTTGGTATACTTTGAGTGGTGTGTTGAGGATAGGATCTAGGTAATGATTGTAAATTCGATTAGATGTATTTTCTTGATAAACTTGATTATTATTCGAATTCCTATATGGGCTGGATATGGCGGTTGTCCTTGCTTACTAGGGTTTTCGGACCATCGAAAAGTAGGGTGATCTCTTCTAATAGCATTAAACGAGTTTGAGTATGCATTGTTCAAATTCCTATGCTGCTGAAGAAAACTCACCTCCTCTCTTGAATATCTTGTTGGTTCCTCAATCCCTAATGGCATATTATCCTGATTTGAGTATTCAGTGGGTGTACAATTTTCTGAACTTTGGTTTTTGTTCGATTGTAGGCCATCAAATTTCCTACTCAAATTTTCTAAATGTGCTAAAACTTCTGTATTAGATGTACATTCTCCTGCAAAAGCTACTTTTCTGGTGCTAGAACCGGTTTCCCACATTCTGTTATTTTTGGAGATCTTTTCTATAGCATCATAAAGCGTTTGTGCTTCACTCATCATTAAAGAACCACCACATGCATGATCTACATCCGCACGTGAGTCTTTTCTTAATTTACGACAGAAAAGTTGAATTTGCATATCTAAGGAATAACCATGGTCGGGACAGGCTCTTAACAATTTTTTAAATCTTTCCCAGGCATTCCCAAGCGTTTCTTCAGATCCTTGTCTAAAGTTAGCAACCTCGACTTTTAATTCCAAATTTCGTCCAGGAGTGAAATATTGTTTCAGAAATTCAGTTTGAATATCCTCCCAACTAGTAAGTGAATGATGTGGAAGAGACATAAACCAATCTCGTGCTCGTCCTTTTAAAGAAAAAGGAAACATAGTCATCCTCGTTAATTCCTTATGAGCACCTTGACTTTTGGCTGTATTGCACAGTTCTTCAAAAAGATAGAGATGATGATGTGGATCTTCATCATCCTCTCCTAGGAATTGGGCTCTTGCGTCAATTAAACCAAAAAGATGAGATTTAATTTCGAAATTGTTTGCTCCTTCATTAGGTAAAAGAATGGGATTATTAGTCTGGTTCCTTCTTATGGTCTGATCACAGATAGGTCTCGGGTTTGGTGGGTTATTACGATTATTCTGGTTCCGATTCTGATTATTCCTATTATTAGGATTTTGATTATTATTAGGGTTAATAGGGTGTTGTCCATGCCCTAGAGCATGTTCTAGCCCTTGTTCAGGTGTTTCATCACTGATTTCGGCCATTTTCGTATTTTTGTTTGAAGATGATTCGTCGGATTTCCCACGACTAGTATGACCACGTTTACTCTCTACTCTTAATCGCCTTTCGTAAGTGTTTATGTCAGGCTTATAAGGAGTGAGTGGGGCCTTACCGCTTCTGGTCATCAACTAACGAAAAATAGAAAATACTCGACTTTGGTGAAAAAAGAAAATTGGTAACTAAAAAAAATAGATACCAACGAAAAACAAAATAGAAATGAGACAAGAAAAAGTGTTGACTTATTCTCGAGAATTTTGAGCTGATAAGTAGTAACCATAGACACAAAGAAAAAATTAGCGTCGTTCCCCGGCAACGGCGCCAGAAAGCTGACGTGGCCTTTTCTAGTGCTATTCCAGTCCTTAACCGACAGTGTATCGGGTCAAACTGTAGTGATAGTGTGGTGAGTCAGGTGTCGAATCCTCAGGGAAACAAGGTAATTCTTTTAAGTGTGGTTAAACACCAAACAGCTATTATTATCTCGATCTAAATCGCAGGTTTATCATACGAGTCACTATTCTACTAAGAAACAGAAAATGAATTCATAAATTAAAACTAAACTATTATAATATATATAAATACATAAATATATATATAATACATATAGTACAATACATAAATATATATATATATATATATATATATATATATATATATACCAATATATTAAATACTTATAATTATTATAGAACTAGCCAAGATATATGTAATTGAATCATTCAATCTTTTTAGTTTAATGGATGTGCTCGATCTTCCTTTTATTAGGTCCAATTGAGTAAATGAAACGGTGCACTCCTGAGGTTAACAATTCCTCCTCACACGAGCGTATGAAATTGTCATATGTCAAATTGTCATTAGTTCAATCTCCACAACTGCCCCATGCTAATCTCAGTTAGTCTGAACATGTACCGAGTACAAATCTATCCCGGATAAAAGAGGTTATTCCGTTTGTCAGACGGCCGATGTTATTCAAAAGGCTCCGGTTGTCAGGCGGATCGATTTAACTTTCCGGTGTTAGTTTCAATTAAACTGTTGATTTTAACATTATTACGATCTTGAGCACAAATTTAATAAGATTCATCTTTCCCAAGACAAATCTGCCCCCGGGTAGGAAATAGGATTCCGTTGTCACGCTTTCGCACGGCCAATTTTACCCTCCGGTTTTTCTATCATTTATCTCATATCCTAACTTCTCTGGTCAGTTCATCGTTAGGTTATATGTTGCGATTCATCTTGATTAATTACTTCAATCCGAATATTATCAATACGTTGCAAAATAGAAAAAGATTCAATTAACTCAATTTTAGTCAATTTTACTTAGATGACATCCATTTACTGAAAAGATTGAAATAATACGATTACATAACCTTGGCTAGTTATTAGATTTAGCCTACTAACATTATAACGATTAAAAAGATAAAAATAAAAATAACAAACATAAATACTTTAGAAATTTACCCGATTACAACTGCTGAATCAGAGGTCGTATTCTTCCGGACATTACAACGACTTCAGCAACATTGAACTTCCGATAATTTCCCGAGCATTATAACGATACTACTATTTATTTATGGCATAAGGCCTATATACATACATACTACTACTAATTAAGAGATTAGAGGATATATATAAGCTAGTATATATATATTGGTACCCCTTTTTTGTCTGCAAGTCTGCTGAATTTATAGGCCAAATTTTCCAGGGCCGGATCGATCCGAGGTGATGCCGGATCGATCCGGGAATAAAAAATATTATCCACTGGATTATTCTCTGCAGGATCACATGCTAATCATCATTATGTTTCCAACTGACAAGCCGGATCGATCCGAGGTTATTCCGGATTGATCCGGGTAGTTTTTCCATAACTTGATCTGAAACTTGATAAAATCATAACTTGAGCTCTGGATCTCCAAATGTCATGATTCAAGAAGCGTTGGAAAGCTCTTGAAAAGATCTATAACTTCCATGAAGGACTCTTCTTCAGAAAATGCCTTTTTGATGGGCCATTTGCTCGTCGAAAATATAATTCGATAATAGTATCACGAACCGTTGATCCACTTGAACTTTAAGTCTCGTGGCACTTCCTTACTTCCTTCAAAAGATATGATTTTACTTCAAAAAGTGTCGTCACTCGAGGTCTTGGTTTACCTAAAAATATGCAATAAAATACCAAAAATACCCACGTAAATCTGACACGACACTCCGGTTATTAAACCGGTACAAAATTTATAACTTTTTATTACTTTTACTAGATTTTTATAGTATTTAGATTTATTCATTACTATTAATATTTCATAAGATTATCGTTATAATTTCTTATATTTTATATAGAAAGAGTTAATAAAATATATAAAACATCGTAATTTTTATCATATAAATGTTATACATCATAAAGCAATTGTAGCAAGTAATTGCAGATTCACAAATACAGTGAAGAAATAACCTTGGTCAAACAGTTTACTCAAACAACAACTCAAAGTCTCTCAAGGTGTTCTCAAGAGCTTGAAACAAGTGGAGAAGCTTGGAGCTAGAAGAAAGAAGTAAAGTAGGAGTTAGGTTTGAGAGTTTGAGTGTTATTTCTGAGTGTCATTTGTGAGGTATCAAACATGTGGTGAGGATAGTCATTGTACTCTTACACTTGAGTTTTTCAACTTGTATAAGTGAGGAAGAGAGTGTTGGTTTACTATTCTGCATTGTTGTTTGGAGTTCATCAAGTCAAGGAAGGGCTGCTTCTAGCTTGGTGGTTCAACACACACAGCTTTGTGTGTTGAGTAGAGTGCTGAAAGACTGTGCTTGGAAGGCTCCGGTCGGCACCTTTGCCTTTGCCATCCGAGTTGTAGGCTCCGGTGGGGTAAACCTTTGTATTGAACTTATAGTAGTAAAGATTTATAGTATAGCTATAGTGTTATACTTGAATCTTGACCTCAAGTGTTCTTTCTAAGCTTGGCTTAGATTCAACACTTGGTTGATTCAAGTAAAACATTCTTGACTGATTGTTTGCTTGGATTGTTTGTTTTCTGTTTTGTTTCACCTTAGGACATTGCATGCTAGTCTAAAGAACGTAAAATTTGCTAAGTGTTCTCTCACATAAACAACACAACACTTAAGTAATCTGCATGCTACTCTATTTCACCTAATCTGCTAAAATCTTGATTGACTGCTACATGTTAGGTTCTACATAGATCACCTCAGACAACTATGATAACTTAGTTTTCATATAGTTAAATTAAACAGTCTTCCGCCTGTTTAATTGACTGAAAGTAAGTTGGAACTCTGATTTGTGCTTCAATCGAAATAGAATCAAAAAATCGGTAATTACTCTATTCACCCCTTCTAGAGTAATTGTTTGCGTGTTCTCGATCCAACAATTGGTATCGGAGCACCAGGTCACTAGTTGTCTTGTTTCTGTGTTGTTTTTGTTGTGATCTGAATTTGCCTATGTGCTATCTGCAGTAGTATATTTTTTGTGCTCTTTCTTCCTGTATTCTGTTGTTCCTATTGTTTGGTCTGATGCTTGCTTGATATGATCTTTAGTATAATTGTGCCCTTAGCCAGTTACTAGGATCTTGTTTTCTGCAGACCACAACAATTTGAACTTAACTGTTACTTAATCTGCCTGCAAGTTTTAGTTCCACACACTTCACTCAACTTACATTGTTTATCCTCACTGTCCACTTCTTGTCCCCTTATCACAATTTGTTGGTCTTCATCTGATCTTGCATTGTAAATCATTCATTTCTGAAAAACTGCATTGTATCACTGCATCAGTTTTTAGGATCATTCTTGCATTGTATTTGCATCTTCATTCATCATCTAATAGTAACACACTTAATCCTTTAGCATGTCTTCCTCTAGCCAGAATTTGCCTCAACGTGAGGGTATGTCTAGCTTTAGACCCCCTTTCTTCGATGGTACAAATTATGGCCGTTGGAAACGTGCTATGAGACTGCATTTGGAATCTATAGACCTTCAACTGTGGTTCGCCATAGAAGATGATCCATATATTCCAAAGACAGTCATCATAATAGATGGTGCTGAAGTTGAAGTCATTAAGGATAGAAAAGACTTTGGGACTTTACAACAGCAAAATCTGAGGACTTTACAACAGCAAAATCGAAGCTATAAAGCTGAAAAATAATAAGGTCACATTGATCATTACCAAAAAAATAAGGCTGCAAATCTGATTAGGGATTCATTACGAAAATTTGATCCTAAATTTGTCCGTTTTCCGTATTCCACGTTTTTTCTTGCTAAATTCTCCACTTTGATCAAGACAGATATTCTCATCTCTTGTATTAATATGACACTTCAGTGAAGGTCACGTTGTTTGCTATACCTTCATTGCTTGTTTCCAATTTTTTGCAAGCTGGTTTCTTGTGGGCGCCTTTGAAATTTGATTTTTGTTTGATTTATAGAGCAGAATGATAGCAAACAAATATTGATGTTTGTCTTAGGCAATATGTGAAATGGAGTGAGGTGGCCAAATGTAAACCATTTGGGATTTTGTTATATCTACTTCCATTTGCTAATTAATTAAAATCTTAATTACCTTTTTTCTTGGCAATGTGCTTTGAGGTTCTTCCGGCACATTCTGATCCCTGTGACGGCCGTCCATTTTAGCCGAGACGGAACTTTAATCGTGTCGAAGTAGTTATGATGGGCTTTGCAGGATTTGGGATGCTGCAACTGGGCATTGTTTGAAGACTTTGATTGATGATGAGAATCCTCCAGTGAGTTTTGTTAGGTTTTCGCCTGAATGGTAAATTGAGATAGAGTCAAATGTTAAACCATTTGGTGTAGAAGTTGACTTTATTGAAAAAATGGATCTTTGGGGCATTCGACATTGTCGAAATTTTTAGATGGATAATACCTTTAGATAATTTTTTTCTCTTGATATAACTTAATTATCCTTTATGTTAAAGTTTTTATCATATATGTTGTAATTTTTTTCCATTGTGAGTGAATGTGTTAATTGTGATTGAATGTGTTATTCTAAAATACACAAGGTTTTTGGGTGTTAATGTGATTACATTATTGTCCAAATGATTTTTATTTTACGGATTGTTTCCGCTTTAATCCATAAATAAATATAGGTTGTCGGTGTTGTTGTAAAGCTTGTCGAGTCCATTATTTTTGGCTAATCGTATACTATTAATGGTAATAATAATGGTAATGGTGTCATTGTGTTTGTTAATTGTTAATGTGATATTGTGATACTATACTATGATATCTTGTGATAGAACGATTGCGATTAAATTCAAACTTTTTCATAAACTACGTCGAAAGGGTATCATATGATATCTCAAAATGAAGAGGGAAAAAAATTATGAACTTTGGTGAAAGAATTTTGATGATCGGTATTTTAAATCAAAAGTTACACTCGTTTATAAGAAAAAAACGTTCCGATTAATGCTAATATTTTTTCGCCTTTCAAAATTTACGTCGGAAGGGTATCGTATTATATCTCAAAATGAAGAGGAAAAAAATTACGAATTCTAGTGAAATTTTTTTTTAAAAATGACTTAAATGAACCAAATAATAACCTGGGCCGGGACGCGCACTCCAATTTGTTAAATAAGGGTATTTTTGTCCGTCTGAATTTTTTTTTATTCTTTTTACAACTAAAAAAAAGAAACGTGTCTTGTTTATTTATTTTGGTCATAATTTGGACTTTTCTCTCGTTCCTTCTTTTTTTTAATCATTTTTTAAATGAAAAAGATATACTGAGATAATAATGATGTAAAAATATGAAAGACTTGATGGCTCCAATAATATCAAACGAAGGAATGTGATGAAAAGTATAAATCTATATAGTGCTGTTAACGAGCCGAACCGAATCGAGTATCAGTTGTTCAAACTTTGTTCGTTTAACTCGCGAGTTTGTTCATGTTCGTTCGTTTAATAAACGAACATAAAAATATGTTCAGGATTGGTTCGTTAAGGTAACGAGTTTGTTCACGAACGTTTGCTTAATAAACGAACATAAAATTATGTTCAAACTCAGCTCATTTATAAAGAAATTTTGTTCAAACTCGTGTTTTAGCTTCGCATGCTATATGTATTTTTGTCTTTGCGTATAAAAAATTAAATCCAAATGAATAAATAACAAAATACAAAGCAATATTCAAACCTTATAGTAATAAAAATATTATGACAACTCTGTCAATATTCTATTAAATTACTCTAGATTATATTTTAGATTAATAGATGTTTTATTATCTTGTGAATTAAAATTAGGTTGTACATTGATTTGTCTATATAAGCAGGTTCGCGAATATAATCGAACGATCACGAGTATGTTCGTGTTCGTTCGTTTAGGAAACGAGCTTAAAAGTTTGACTCGTTAAACTAAACAAACGAACGATCGCAAATCTTAACGAATCGAACACGAGCTTATTCGTCGCTTAACAAGTTTATACGAGTGTGATATATCACACTCAAATCATGTACCACAAAAAGAGGGCGGGGGTCGTTCTACCGTAGGGAGCTCCTAAGAGGAGCGCTACGTGGTGGCAGATACGGACCACACGCGCTTCGAGGTGGAATACGGTCCATGTGTGAAAATTGTGTGGTCGGATCTTTGCGCGTAGCGATTTCCCTAATAGGGTTCGTTCTACCGTAGGGACTCCCTAGTAGGGCGGTTGCAAAATTTGTCAGAAGAAAAAAAGTTTACTCCACAATGGCCTATAATATTACCGACAAATTGCTTATGAAGTGAAGGTGGAGGGGGGTCTAACCCCTCCCACTCCCACCTCCCTGCACAAGGTTTAATGCATTTAGCAATCAATTTCCTACTTTATTCAATGTATTTTTGCAAGATATTTTCTCTTTCATTGAAAAGTGGCTATAGGGCGGTTAAATACAAGCTATTATAGCAGATTGCAAAAAAACAACTAATAAAAACAGAAACAAACCCATAGCAGCACAGCAGCAGCAAGAAGGGTGTCAGCCATTAAAGCTGTAAGTAAATATGAGCATAAGCTTCCTCTTCACAGTGGCTACCACTCTCATTCTCTCGCTTCTTTTCATCCCAACATCCACCGCCAAGCTCACCTCCTCATCCTCTTCACCGCCACCCACCGTCTGTATCATCGGCAGCGGAATCGGCGGGTCCTCCGTCGCTCACTTCCTACGCCGTTACTCTAACTCCAACCATTACAATGCTCAAATCGGTCAGATCAGAATCTTCGAGCGTAACTCTATCGTTGGTGGCCGGATGGCCACCGTCAACATCTCCGGTGAGACATTCGAGGCCGGCGCCTCCATTCTTCACCCAAAAAATTACCACGCATTGGATTTCGTTAGGTTGCTCAATCTTAGTATGAAGAAGCCTGGGTCTTGTGATAACGATCTTTCACTGGCCATCTGGAACGGGAAGAATTTTGTCTTCAAGACTTTGAACTCGGAATCAAGTAATCCGATTTCTCAATCTGTCATAACACTTGCTAACAAGATTAAGCTATTCTTTCGCTATGGTCTCTCTCTTGTCAGAATGAGTAGCTTTGTAGAGGTATTTTTTTCCCACTGTTCCTAAGCTTTGTTCCTTATGGTTTTCTGTGAATAATAATGTCCTCTTGAACAAAAGCATGCTATATTGAACATTGAAACAAACACTGCTAGCTTATAAGTAGAATTTTTGCTATATTGATAACGTTAAGCTGGTATCAAATGCTCATGTTCAGAATTCATAAATGTAGGAAACTGTTGGTAGCTTCCTCAAGTACTACAAAAAGTTGGAGTCTCGGCCAGTATTTGAGAGTGTTGAGGATATGCTTAAATGGGCAGGGCTTTACAATTTAACAAAGCGTACCCTTGGAGAGGAATTAGCAGATGCTGGGTTGTCTCCCCTGCTTATCAAAGAGCTTGTCACTGTGAGATATTTCTTCTACTCTCTGTACATCCTCGTTCTTGCAGGAATTCGTTTTTGGTGGTTGGTTTGTTGTTTAATGTTTTGTCGTCTACATTTACCAATTATCACTCTCATATGAAGGCTCTTCTTACTTCAAAATGGTATTTTGTAAGCAATACATTCAAAAGAAAAAAACTGTAATATAGTCGGATTTGCTTTTGATTAACCAATCCTATTCCTTACAATGGTGCAAGATAGTTATGTGATATTTAAATGTGTCTTAAACCCTTTTCCAGCTTACACAGACACACACCAACAAAAAATAAATATGTATTGGTTGCTTTAACTGGAAATGATAGGTTGGAAGCAATGTCTGCCTTGGCCTTCCTTTCCAGGTAGAGTTATTCCAATTGCGTGTTCTGAATCTTGAAAAGATGACAGAACGGTAAGCCTTGGGTGGTTGTAGGTCTGAGTGTTCTATTCCCGTCTTTTTCCTGGCAAAGACCGAATCAGGAGACAAGTGCATATGGTCTGGCATTGTGTTTTAGTGATTATCTTCAAGTAGGTCAAGAATTTGTGGAATTTTAGTCTTTGAAATGTCTTGATTGTGGTGTGTAGGTTATTACGAGAATCAATTACGGTCAAAGTGTCAGCATGAGTGGACTTGCTGGGGCAGTTTCCCTGGCAGGATCAGGGGGAGGATTATGGTCAATCCAAGGAGGAAATTGGCAGATGGCTGCTGGACTGATCAATCGATCTGATGTTGAGTTGCATCTTCAGGAAGAGATAACTTCTGTCTCTTACATTGGAGGAGGTCTCTACGAGCTCAATTCAACAAAAGGAGGGAGTTATGCCTGTGAAGTCACTGTGGTTGCTACTCCCTTAGATGAGCTGAGTATTGATTTTAGACCTGCCATTTTTGTTCCTGAGAGAAAACTGCAGCATACCTTCACAACTTTTGTAAGGGGCGTGTTGAATCCTGTAAGTAAGCATCAACCACTGTTCAATATTTCCTGGTTGATTGTTTGTTATTCGAATTGATTTTATTTTATTTGCTTATTTAAAACTTATTTCTTACTACTGCTTCTTTTCTGTATCTGTGTGTTGGCAAGAAATATTTTGGTCTGAAGTCGGTATCAGATCTTCCAGAATTGGTCGGTACTACAGAAACTCCGGATGTGCCTTTCTCCAGCATAGGCATACTTAAGAAACATGACGTGGAAGATATGACATACAAAGTTTTCTCTCGCCAAGTTATGGCTGAAGAATTGTTGGATCAAATCTTCAGGTACGGCATAAATTATCCCATATCGCGCTTCTTTTTTTGTTGAATAATATTTTTCTCTTGATTGCTTCTACTTTTGTATGTTCTACTCATTTGTATGTTGTTATAGATATTGCTATGATAAATTAAAATTGGATATAATCCATTGGATGATGTCTTAATTATGCAGTTTGAGAAAAGAGACGATAAAAATAGATTGGGCTGCATATCCTCGGTATCATGCTCCAGAAAGGTTTGCACCATTGATATTGGATGATAAGAATCTTTACTATGTGAATGCTTTTGAAAATGGTGCTAGCTCCATGGAAACAAGTGCCGTTTCAGCTGAGAATATAGTTCGCTTGATCCTTGCGAGGCTCTCTAGCCAAGGTAGCAGTACATCAATCCTCAAGAATTTGAATGACGATACACGTGAAATGCATTCAGACCTTTAAAAGTACTTTGGGATTTCTGTATTTTATGCTGCTTCTTTTTTTCATTTTTTTTTTTTTTTGTATATGTACATATTTATTCAGAGATGTGATAAACTGTTTAGAGTATATACAATATATATTTGTATATACAGGGAAAGAGATTTGTCTGACTTTTTTCTAAAATTATGATGTGAATGTTGTTTAACATGAATACATCTGTTCTTGATATCGCTCTTGCGCAGTTGTAAGTACAAGCCAAGAATGAAAAACAAAATTAGCTATACTTTTTGTCATCTGTTCAATTGATCTTTCAAGATTCCTTTGCTTGATATAAAGTTTAACTAACGAGTAACGGCTGCCTAAGGAAATTGTCAAAAGCACATATTTAAAATACAAGACAACTGCTGCTGGATGGAGATTGCTCTTTTCTTGTTACAGAGCAGACAACTCAACTTCACGAGTGCAAGGCCGATACGCAATGAAGGTGCTATCATTTGAGAAAGAACCTGGATTAAAGCACGATATTCCCGTGTACTTGAATGCCTTTTGCTCACTTCTGTCACCTAGGACTATCTGCAATCCAATCCGTGTAAAGTAAGTATATTATGCCACAAGAATTACTAGAAGTTATTGGTTATAGTTCATACATTCTTATTTTAAATCTCTCACGTAATAATATATAAAGGTAAAGGGTGAGAAACGACAACAAATGTTTGTTTAGAAATGTAAAACGACAAATCGGAATCAAAAATAGCAAGGAACGAGGAAGCGATTCTGTAACTCTTTTTATCATAATATTCAGAAGACATAAAACAAAATGATCTTGTTACAAAAGTAGTGCTTACAGTATGTGGAGTTGGATAGAGATGGAGGGCATGATCATAATTCCAGATGATAGGTTGTACAGTCAAAGGCAGGGGGCAAAGGTGACTTTGATGTGTAATGGTAGCAACAAGCTGCAAGAATGATTAAAAAAAGGATATTTTGACAAGTCTTGATATACAATAATGATTGCAATAACACGTGAATGAAAATAACAAGGACAGAAGAGACATCTTATCTTTACATGTTCAAACGGATCACTTGTTTCTTCGGTTGATGGGGGCATCACACAAGATCTGCGCATTTTGTACAGCAGATCCTGTCGGAAAAATACAATTTCCTGTGTATAAAACTTGATTCTGGATGAACGTGTTAAGAGGAAACAAAACTGTCGATTAAAATCTGTTTCTCTAAAGCAAATTCTTGAATTCATGCAAAACGATTATTGAAGAAATACACCTTGTCCCTGTAACAAAAGTTCTCCCTAAAAATTAAAAAATATAAAGGAAGGGATAAAAACAATTTTAGTTCCTTTTGTTTCATAGATTTTGCTTTTTTACCCTCAATTTTCAAATTTTACACATCATCCTCCAATGTGTGATGTGTCTATCAATCAACTTTGAAGGTACAACAAGCTGCCCAGTTTTTCAACCAATTAAAGCTTGACATGTGGCATAAAAAGGGCGCACAAAAAAGTATAGCAAATGCACAAAATGAGGGGTAAAATTGCAAAATTCATGAAGCAAAAAGGACAGAACGTGTTGATCCCAAGAAATCAAGCAGATAAAAATCTATCTTAGATGTAATTAAGCATGACTTATTCTAAACTTTCACCTGCAAGGATTAGTAGAAAATACTGCCGTTGGAAGATGCTTCTGAAGTTCTTCGGTTATGTATTTCGGTAAAGGACATCTTGGTAGAACAGTTGAAGGACCTGAAACAAGCAAATGCTTACTTGATCTAAAACTCAAGCTTCAACAATATTAGAATAATAATTAAAGATCTACTTGACCCACCTACATCATCAGGTCCAGGTATAAAGAGAAATTTACTATGTTCCATTAGCCTTTTGTGAGAGGCAATCATATGCCCTAGCTTTCCAAAATGGACTCTGTTAATAACATCATGTTAACTATTATTATGCATGGTCCAGTATAGAAAACACGAGGAACAACGAAGAAATTCAACCTTTTTACCTAAGTTCTGAGAAGGAATTAAAAGAAAGGTTACAGGGTTGAGAGCAGAAGTTTCCCATGAAGACAAACAGTGAAGGAATCACATCCACATTTTCGTAACCATCCAAGACAGTTGCTAAGTTTCCCATGGTCTTCTCTAATATAAGAGAACTGCTGTATTAAGCTGATAGATACAAAATAAGGAAAACGAGGAAACAAATAGACTGAAAGTATGCCCACCTCCTCGTCGTCTAGCCAAATGTCAGAGAGTATAACAAACATGTCATTCACGGCCCTGGTCTCCAACTCTAGAAGTCTCAGCTGTAAATGCAGTTAATAAAAGAAAGGGAAAAAAAAAGGCATATCAGAAAACAAAATCAACATTGTGAATAGAGTAACATGTCACTAACAGTTCAACCCACTAAATTACATTTTCCTCTTTTGTAAGTGTGCCGCCACCAAAAAAGTCCACACCAGGGAAAAAAGCAGCTGACTTCTCTCTGTCCTCTAATGGAGGAAATCCACATGTTTTGACCTGCACAGGAATGCATTTAAAGAAGGGAACAGAATTTCATGCAAGTAATATCATGCAGATGACAAGATTCTTATATTGGTGAGCATAGCACATTTTCATACAGGGGCACAACCAGATCAAAATCTGAAACTCTCTTTCAAGCAACAGCGCTCTCAACCATGCCTGTATCCAGAAAAGTAGCAAGCACTACCCAGTCTTGTAAATCTTCGCCACTAATTTTGACTTAAGGGGAAAATGCAACATAAGGCACGAGACGAGAATTATTCATTTAACAGTTTGCTCTCAGTGACAAGATCCCCACGAACAAATACGAACCAATTCGGTTCATGCACAAAATCTTCTCCCACATCTACATACTAGTAATTAAATTTTCTTTTATAGATCTCATCAGCATGACAGAGACAAGCTAGTATTCTGCAATGTATTTGATACCCCTTGTATAACAACTTAATCGAAATGGAGGCTACAATGTCCATCTATATTCCATGTTCATCTTCATGCTTGTTGGCACAATGGAATGCAGTATATTGATAAGTTCACACTTGAAAATATATGCAAATCTATGACTCTGAGTAACACTAAGATCAAAAGAAGTTATAAGTTGACACCAGTAAGAATAAACACTTGGTGAGATGAGCAACTTATGTTATAACCAACTTTAAAAGATCTCGACCTCAATATAATTAACATCTAGAGTAAATACCTGAAAAATACCACTTGGGAGCATCTCGCCTTCTGCTAGAACTATTGTATTCTCTGAAAAAAATCCTGTAGTTATCTTGTAATTCATGTCAAGGAAAATTTTATAACAAAACAAAATACGCAAAAACATTATAAAAACTACTGCAGCTCAGCAAACACACTACTTGCTGAATGATCTGAAGACGAGTAATAGATGCAGCTGATAGCAAACAATGAAGTGACTGACAGAGCAGATATTGATTTCTTGGACTAAGTTTATCAGCTATAGATAATAAAACCCATACATATACTGAAATTCAATAGTTTAGTCTTGAATAAGTTTTGCAGATGTCATTTCATTGTACTATATTAAGAGCCATATTTGGTCCATGAAAGCAGTGAGTCCTGTTATTATGCAACAATATTAGTTCAAGGCAGGCATAGCAGGATTAGATCTTTTCAGAATTTTATTAACAAATAGCAAAACAACAATAGATATTCAGGAATCGAATTCTTGAAAATTACCACAATAACTCTAAAAAAAATTAAGAGGTGGTTCAGAACTTGCGTTTGCTTGTGATCATTGAATACTCAAGAGTTTTGCAAGGGCGCGTTTGTCATCATATTCAGGGTACTCTCTATCAAACACTCAAACTCTTAATTCTCCCTTTAACTACCCCACCTCTTGAAGCATAAGAAAATTGTTCTTCTTTTCAGCTTTCTTCTAGCTATCAAGCTCTAATCCTCATAAAATGCTTACCATCTGCAGAGGTGGAAATATCACAGAAAAGGTTTTTTTTTTTATAAATTTGCTCCACATTAATGACTACTCTATATTATGGTGGTTTATTTATCTGATCGACAAACTTCAAAACAGACAGAAACACAAGTCATTGTCTAAAGGCTGAAACAGTTATGGGTTAGAAAAAATTAGAGAGACAAATTTGATATTTTCAATAAGAATAATGAAATCATATCACATAAGTTTAAGACATAACTGATCAAAATAAATTTGTATAAATAAAGAACATATAATAAAACTCCACATTGAGTTCTGATAGGAAAGGAGAGGCATGCATGGACAAGCTTAGAAACAAATATCTTAGAATTTGTCAATATGAGAATGTTTTTTGATAGAACATTGTTAAAGGATATTGCATTTGACAAATCAACTTCAACTGCAGCATTTAAATCTTCCAGGAAGAAATGACCATCTTCCAGCTGAGATATCAAACCCATAATCCATCTCCTGCCTGTCCTTCCCACCAGAGATTGAATTGGAGAGATCTGCCACCATAGAAAGATGACTTCAAAAGTCACATACAATATTTAAAATACTCTCCATAGCTTGTAACATAAATAATTGACTTGACTGGAACTTGAACACAAAGAAGGTACCTCACAGCTTCCGTACTCAGACACATCTGAATCAAAGGCAGGCCGACAGAAGTGTGGATCACGTGACAACCTCTGGAGCAACAGCAAAAACCTGTCCTTATAAAGAGTGGCTTTGGCAGAAGCATCACCATGAATTGGTAGTCCACCCGTATGCCTAATTTAAGCAAGAACAAAAGATCAAAAACAGCGAGAATGAAAGGACAACTGCACAAGTGCAGTATTTCACAAGAACCAGTAAAGTGAACATGCAGGTGCACTTAGTTTTATGATAAAAATGATTGCAAGACAAGGCAATATAGACAAAAAGACAATCAAGAAATCTTGGAACTTCATAATGTATTCTGCGTTATATGTTCCAGCTTCATTTCTTTGTTGCAACAAATTAGGAGGAAACGCTGACAAAAAACATACCAAAGAAATTAACAACAAAACTAAGATGTCAACTGCCTAAAGATGTAAAAAGAAAACCTAAATGAATAATACAATTAGCAACTGGAGCAAAGAGGGTAGTGAATATCGAATCAAACATCAGAAAACTACACAACTCACAAAATATATAAACATGAATTGCGTCTTACTCGTAAAAAGTCTTCTTAACAGGGTCGTAATGAAATTTCAGAACATCGAAAGCATTGATTATTCGAAGAGCAGAACCACCAACACCGATAGCAGCAGAATTAGGTGTTTCTTCATCAGCGGCTTCAGCTTCCAGAAAAATTCTAATCAGTTCGCTCACAATGTCTTTATCCAAAATCGAAGATTTCACTGCCACCTCAAATATAAGACCCAAAAACAACATTAGAAATTTGTTTAAATAAACAAGAAAAATACAAAATTCGGATTGAGAACAAGGCGGGAATGCGTTGACACATACAAGAGAGATTGTGAAGCTCGTCGAGGAGAAGGTCAATGGCGTCGTCAACGGCGTCCGGAAAGCGGTTGACAAAAGAAAGGATTTCAGCAAATGCTTCGACTTTGATGGTGTAGCCTCTCATTTTGAACTTCCTTTGAACTTTGTTCCTCAATACTCCGCTCATTTTCGGGGACTGATTCCTTTTGGATCTTGCTTACGACTACGATTGGAGGGCTGCGTGAATGAGGTTGGAAGAGTACAGTTTGGCGCTATTTCTAGGGTTTGCTTTAAAAGTATTTTTGGAAATGGCGGGAAATTGTTTTGTTGTATTTTTCATTTCTTTTTTTAAATTTAAGACTGAAATTTTTATGGGAAATTAGGGATAAGTAAACAATCTGAAATATTTTTTAACAGGACAACTACATATTTTTTATAAGGCAAGGACAACTGCATAATTTTTATAGCGAGAAGGACAAACAGTGAATCCCGAAAATCAGTGAATTTCGACAATGAATTTTGAAAATTAGTGAATTTTTTCGGAAGTGAATTTCGAACACAAGTAAATTTCGACAGTGAATAAATAGTTTTGTCTTTTATGCAAAAGTTTCAAAATACTGTCATTCTACTCAATTGATGAAATATTTCTATCATTCTCCCTCATTCACCCAAATTTTTATTAGCTGCGATCCGTGGAACTATCAAGAATTACATGCGAGGGGGAAAAGAACATCCTTCCACATTGCCTGCAAGGCGAAAACGCTCTCTAGCTAAATATTGAGCAGGAACATTTCTTTGTCTTTTGATAAAAAAGAAAGAATAAGAGTCAAAACAATGAAGGAGGCGACGACGGTCGCTTATTATGGAACCGAGGGGTGAAAGGTCTTCTTCGCCAACTTGAAGACGATTAAAGATGGTTAAAGAGTCGCCTTCGAAAACCACTCTAAAAAATACCCAGATGATGGCATTGAAAATAGCGTGGTAAAATTGCTAAAGCCTCACCCACCGCTACGTCATACATGTCTTCTAGCTTTCTTGAGAAACTATTAAGAATTTCACCCTTTGAATTTCGTAAAAGCCCTCCCACAACTGTCTTCCCCTCTCCAAATGCCGCATCGACATTGAATTTAATGATGCCATTTACCGGAGGAGTCCATACGGAGCGATGAGGGATCTCCGTCGCAATTGAATCATTTCTTGTAACTGCCTGGTAATATTCTCCTGCTTCCGTCATGGATTTTTGGAGAGAAAACTTAAGGTGGATATCATTTCCATCAAAATCCAGTCACACCGTAGATTCCAAATATTCTAGAGAAGTGTGACGATATGGTATATTGTCAGCTCATCACTTATTTTGTTCAACTCTTCTACCAGGTCAAGAAAATTGTGAATTCGCAAATTTATGAGTAACTCCAACACTTACACACCAAATTTTACATCAAACATCAATTTGGTGTAACTTTTATACCAAATTTTATTCATCAACTCCAATTGTTCTACACCAGAAAATAATATTTTTAGAATATTCCATATTTACGCATCAAATTGTTGATTTCTTATTCACAAAAGAAAAGGAAAAAGAAAAAGAAAAAAGGGAACAGTGTTTGCCGGTGTCATCCATTTGCAAACAAATTTGCTGGTCATCAATTTGATGGAGAAAAAAAAATGGGCACTGGAGTGGTAGTTTTCCATCAATTTGCTGATGAAAAGGGGTACCGTTGGAGTTGAGCTTATAAATACTCCCTCGGTGTTCTTTTTTATTGTAAAGAAATTGAAAATCATACTGATTAATGTTACCGAAAATCATACTACATTCGTCCCAAAATGTAAGTCCATTTGGGTTTTTTTACACAGATTAAGAAAATTGGTTAAATTGGTTATGTTTCATTAATTTTGATGGAAAAGTCTAAAATGACCATTGACTATTATTAATGCAGAGTAATGAAAAAGTGAGTATATAATAAATTAGGGGTAAAGGAGAAAAAATGTAATAAATGTGTTATTGGTTATTTAAATGGAGTTACATTTAGGACAAAAAAAAAAAAATAAATGGATTTATATTTTGGGACGAATGTAGTACTGATTAACAAAGTGATTAATAAGTCTGAAATAAGTTGTAAAATAACAAGTGTAGTCTTCTTTTTCTCAAATGTGATCGTTAAATAAAAACAATGGGAGTAAATAAATAAATAAATAAAAACATCAATTTACCGCTTAAACTTTGTTTCATTAAATTGTTTACATTAAATTATTATTTAATCGATTTACATCCCCTAAATTATATTATTCATAAAATTTACAATCTCATACTCTTTTTTTAGTAATAACCACAAACTGTTATGAAACAATATTCGTGGATGTCCATGAGATTAAACACATTTACTTATTATATGCATTATGTATTCATAAGTTATGAAAATAGATAGTCAGTTTCATTATATCAACGGTAGACATTATTGTAACATTGGTAAGAAGTTATTTGTATTCCATCTTTGTAGTATAATTATCACCCATGAAGAGGTGAAAGTGTTGTATTGTAATAGAGTTTGTAGTGATGTAGAAAATGGAATAATAAGAAATGTTCATTCTTCCTTTTGTCTACTTATCTTGTTCTTGTAGAATTGTGTTGTAACGCTCCCGGCACCGGCGTACGTAAGTAAGGCTACATGAGCCATAAATTGTCCGGTAGCTTAGACCGTCGTCCTCGCTTGGTCTAAAAGTAGAGATGAAAGATATTTTATGTCTCACACTTATATGGAGTGAAATTTCCCGACGTGGGATTTTTAATATAGAGATAAAAGTGAAATCCTTAATAGAATTTTATTCTCTTTTGTCTACTCCTTGTGTTAATGTAGTATTGGTTTCACACCAATTGTAAATTATTTTATTACACGTTATCAGCACAAGACTCTACCACTGATAAATCAAACAGCTTGGCATTTGATTGGTAAATCTTAAGGAGTTTTTAGAAGTAAACAATGAAAGCCTAAAAACCAACAATGAAGATTTCAAATAAGAGAAGTCATGGTTTGCATAGTGATCGTTGCCTTTGGATTTATCCCAATAGAGAATTCAAAATCAGGGAAGTATTTTTCTATGAACTTAATTTATGAGACATATTTTTATTTTTCTTGTTTGTGGTTGGTATTATATGTATCATTTCATGGAATATTGAAAATGATGAAATGGTCTTGTATAAAGGATCACATATACAAAACTCATGGTGTTCCGGTCATCAAGGAAAAAAAAAAGATGAATACATGAAAAGGATAAATATGCTTTTACAGAGGTGGTTTTCATTTGGATTTTGGACACTATATCCAATATCATATTGAAAGCATATGCGTCTTGTAGTGTTCCATTTAGTTAGTATAAAGAACACACTTTACTTTGGAATCTGTATATGTGTTTGTTGTTAATATTGTTTATTGTAGTAGTTTTTGTCCGTTTAATAAATAATAATAATAATAAAGAAATAGTATTATAGTGTGAAGATTCTTGAGTGGAAAGAAGTGGTAATAGTTTGATAGGAGTTTTTATCAACACCTCATCGTTTTTCCGGCCCATGGTTGGAGGGGCGTCGCTCCTCCCCTATAATAGTTTCTCCTACCCCTATGCATATGCACCAAATAGTAAATCCTATAATGGCTCTTATGACGTTAGGAACTATCTAAGCATTCCCCAACCCGTAATGCTCCAGTATGGCTGAGAGGGCCGGGCATAAAGGAACCCTAAGACCACAATCGAGCTGCTCCTTATATATCGTACAATACCCTTCTAGGGGCTGATAGGCGTAGGTTCATGCAACATGGACCTTTGGGGCATACAACTTTTGGTTTATGCCATACTTGTCACAGAGCGAAACTACGTCCCCATGAGTCAATACGGTGTCTATGCCATGACTAGCTGCTTGTAACCTTAGAGTCATATGAGCCTTCAAAGTCAAGACGAATTTGGAGGTTCCCGAAGAAGAACCGAGGACCAAAGAAGATAGGGCAAATGGGGGGGCTAAAACCAGATACTCTAATCCTCTACGGTTAATCAACGGCACCGGAGTTGGCGTCTTAACCCTAGGACTCGACCCTTCACTTTCATACACAGACTCGAATAACCTCTCAATAGAACTATCGGTAGAAAAGGGTTCCCTCATTAACTAGCAAACACAAAATGTGGAGCAAAAATAGAGGAAAAGAAACTTACTTGTAAAAAGATTGAAGAAGAGGAAATTGCAAATGGTGTTGTAGCTTCCAACTTCTGGCTGAATGACTGAACGAGTGAGGTAACGGTTGATATGATGGGTTATAACCCTCAAACTCAATCTTGGGAAACGATCCAACTTCAAAATAATACACGATAACGCCTTGTATATCGAGATGGTTACAACATAGTTATAACAGCAAGTCTTCCACGTGGCAGAATAAGTCCTTGTGAAATTTCCGCCTAAAAAACAGAACTGAGTCACACCCGTGACAGATCTTACCCGGTTATCAAAGACTCGGGCGATTTGGGGAGCTTATGATGAGGGTCGGGCTAACCCCCACCACGTGTCAAATGTGGAATGACTAAGCAATAAATGAGGAATGAGAGGCAACGGCAGCAAAGGCCAGGAGCCTTGTGCAGAACAGACGTAAACCCCAGGTGGGAAGTCTGACCTGTCTATCCGAACAGACCACCATAGGTCGGATCGGTCGTAGCGGAAGTCAAGTAATGCAGTGCAGGTCGAGATGACATGAGGAGTTCTACGCAGGTCGGTCAGAGCTCTCTTTGTTCGATATTTAACATGTTCCTATATTATGGGATCACTACTACAAAATATGATATAGGTCACACTTAAGATATGATAACAATCACAGTTTCAATGAAACCGAGACAAAGAAAATATTTATATCACACATACAACTTTCTATCACACTTACTGAAAAACTGAGATAAGTTATATTAATCAATCTCATTTTTAAAGTGTGACTTAATTGATATGATTTTTCTGTCACAGTTATTGAAAAACCGAAATAAATTATATCAATCAATCTCATTTTTAAACTGTGACTGAATTGATATGATATGTCTCTCACAGTTATTAAAAAAGTAAAATAAATTATATCAATCAATCTCACATCTAAAACACTGACTGAATTGATATGATATTTTTGTCACAGTTATTGAAAGAACGAGATAAATTATACCAATTAATCATACTTTTAAACTGTGACTGAATTGATATGATATTTTTGTCACGGTTATTGAAAAAGTGAGACAAATTATATCAATTAATCTCATTTTTAAACAGTGACTGAATTCATATGATATTTTTGTCACAAATATAGAAAAAGTGAGACAAACTATATCCACTAATACAAAAAGAGATATAGATCACACTTATAGAAAGATAAGGATCACACTTTTAAAAAAACCGAGACAAGGAAAATGTATATATCACACTTAAAAAAATTTCTCACAGTTATTAGGTGTGAAAAAAAAGAATGATCACACTTTTTCGGTGCATAGATCTCAGTTTTTAAGTGTGATAACAACTACTGAAATAGATCACAGTTTTTAAACGTGTTGAAATTATAATATATCTCGGTTTTTAAGTGTGATAACAACTATAATAGATCACGATTTTTAAATGTGATAACAATTAAAATAGATCACAGTCTTTAAATGCGTTGAATTATAATAGATCTCGGTTTTTAAGTGTGATAACAACTAAAATAGATCACAGTTTTTATTATCACGGTTTTTAGGAAAACTGAGACAAGAACTGATATTTAAAATAATATGATATTGTATAATGATATTTCAGTCTAGAGTAGTCGAAAACGATAAGAAAGTGGGCATCGGCCCTGTGGTAATTAGTGTGGTTCCTTAATTCGGAGTACCCGGGTTCGAGTCCCACTAGAAACAAAAAATGTTTGTGCGTATATTTCATTTTCGAAAAAAAAAGAATGAGCACACTTTTTTAGGTGTGATTGAAATTATAATAGATCTTGGTTTTTAAGTGTGATAACAATTACTAAAATAGATCACAGTTTTTAAATGTGTTGAAATTATAATAGACCTCGGTTTTTAAGTGTAATAACAACTATAATAAATCACGATTTTTAAGTGTGATAACAGCTAAAATAGATCACAGTTTTTAAATGTGTTGAAATTATAGTAGATCTCGGTTTTTAAATGTGATAACAACTAAAATAGATCACAATTTTTATTATCACGATTTCTATGAAAATTGAGAGAAAAACATCAATCAATCACAGTTTTTAACTATGATTTGTTATAAATTAATAGAAAACAAACCAAAGATACAACAACAAAGATGTAGAGGAAAAAGGAAGAATGAACTTTCTTATTACTTAATCTCAACTTCTCTACACTCCATTCCAAATATATGGATGAGGTATTTATACAACACCAAAGGTAGATGAACCAACTACAAATGATACAATGAATGATAATAATTTACAAGAAAACTCTTGGAATTTGTAACTCAGGTTTACATGATGAATGGTAGTGAATTCTAGAATTGAATAAAACCTCTTGGTATTTATGGTGTAAGATAAGGGACATTCACATCAATTATTTCATAACACTCCCCCTTAAATGTCGTAATTGAATCTGTCGGATCAACATTTTGACTTGATTCATCGCATATCGATTTCACTTCTCATGAAGATAATGTGCTCTCTCACTTAATGTAAATATTATTGAATTTGAGATGAACGATCTTATTCGCAATTGTAATAGTATCTAAGTTGCATAACGTATATGCCATGACTATTAACTTGGCTAGAAAAACCTATGGGACAAAAACTAAATAGTTCATGACATATGCGTTTTTATGTGTTGCATTGACTGCCTCATTAAAAACCTTTAACTAAGAAAACCATGTGGGAAAAAACTTAGTTAAAGGGAAAAAGAGTACAATCATTGTTCATTCAGGACCAAAGCATCAAGATTTTTTGAAGTTGTCGCTCCCCCGACGACAACAGTCTTTCAAATGTACGCATTCCAATGCTATAAACATATTTCTCCAAAATAGATGTTGGAAAGACTTAGTGAACAAATCTTTCAGATTGTCACTATAGCGTACTTTTATAAGTCATATCTCTTTTAAAGTCCAATTTAAATGTAGGGCTAAAAATTGGCATACCCACTACTTATTTATGCAACACTTGCAACACAATCAACATTATCTTCTAAATAAAAATAGGGGATGTAATATCACACAACTATGTCATTATGCATGAGCTATTTATATATATATATATATATATATATATATATCCCTTATTCATAGGGAATTTTGATTGATTTTCTTACCTTTAACATGAATATTTTAAGCAATATAACGACATTTGCAACTCAACAATATATACAGGTTGCGATTTTCATGTCTAAAAATCAATCATACATTTTCATATAAATACGTCTAAGGACCCATAAATATACGGTCACAACGTCATAAAAATCCTTAGTTGCTGCCAGATTTATTAAGTAGCGGAACATGATGTTATCCATAGTGGGAGAATGTAATTGATCAAAATCAATAATTGGTTATTACAAAACCAAATTCTAATCATGATCAGCCTCTATTGTTTATTTAATTTTTACCCAGTCTATGTGCTTCCAGCACTCTACTACTGACTTGGGTTCTGGATCCAGATTATAATAACAAATTATGAGGCAGCGATGTCGTCGACGACTTTAATAGTATATTATGAAATTCTCCCATAATACTCATTGCTAGCATAAACCAAATCCTTATCAATATATGGATCTGATTGTTCCGCAACCCCAATATTTGATCATTTGATGCACATGCGAATTATTCGGGGTTGTCGCCTTCAAGACGAATCTCTTCGAGAGATTTCATGAGTGACTTAATATCAATATCGAATTTATTTTCCGCAGATTTTTATTTATTACACCGATCGGTCTTCTACGCTTCTCGCATAGATATTATTATCAATCAAATTTGATTTGGTGCATTTATAAATAGTCACTCTTTATATTCAATAAAGCATTGGGAGTTCCTTGCTAAATACTGCAAGTTAAACTATTTACGCAACTTAGTCTGAATGATGCGTAGAAGATCTTTATAAAATTTCACGGCATTCTTATATCTTAAAATGGGGTTTTCTTATCTCCCCCTAATGCCGGGAAATGATCTTCATTAAGAATGTAGTAATTGCACCGAGCTGTAACTTGATGCTCTATCATTCGCTTCAAGCGATTTACACATTTCGAAACACAATAGTTTTTGCTATATCAACCTCATGATCAAGTGCTATTTGACTTTTGTTTCCAATGATTATAAAATTTATTTAACTATCTCATATCTATGAGATTTATATCTTGTGGAAACAAACATCTCATACGCTTCATGCATATAGAATAAATATCAACATAACACTATGTAATTTCGGATTCTTCAAGAATCATTCACATTATTTTTGACATTCTTCTGGGGGGGTTTTGATATATAATAAAATTAACTTAATGTTCATATTCTCTCCCACATGAGATTGACAATTCTTATTGTGTCTTATATATTGATATGCTATATAGCTATTTTATGACATGTCTTTCGTGATTTTTATATTACCAGAACATCAATAATTGACGACTCTGTAGAGTTCTTAATTCATCTGGTAAATTTTGTCAACACTATGTGTGTACTACGTGATTCAATCACGACTATTCAGATACGAACTTCATGTTCATTTATAGTATAATGTTTGTTACGAGAATTGATTTACTTGTATTTATTATTCCTCCCGCTAATCTCGGACAATACTTTTATCACAATCAATATCAAAAATATTTGCAATAACCCGTGACGGATTCTATATTTTTATATGATATCCTCTTATGCGGGTATCAACAAACTTCATGAATATATTTCAAGCGGGGGAATTTGAATAATCTCTTATAGAGTTTGACATTTCAATATCGTTTCATCCGTTGTCTCATTTTGGTATGACCACGGTAATTGATATCTTCAAAAGAATAATATATTTCCACGTTCACTTCATTAAATGGAATGATACATCTTAGAATTTTAATTTGATGACATTCACTTGATAGAATGTACTTGTATAGAATGATGCATCTTATATAATTATATTTGATCGTATTCATTTTACGAAATGAAATTGTATAACATGATGCATCTTATGTAATATAGTACATATATCATTGCATTACTCATGCATATTATATTGGTCACATTCTCTTCTAGGAATGGACATATGTCATCATTTTCAAGCATATTGTTCAAGTCATCGAGAAAATATTATTTAGCATGAGTAAGTCCTCATTTTTTTGTATGTCTCGATATGATATTCATTTTTATGCATATCCAAATAAAATTCAAAAAAAATTTGAGACTTGGGAGAGTATAGAGATTTATTTCGAACAATTTTGTTTCAATCGACTAAGCCATTTTGGGTGTGAACATGAGCCACGAGATGTTCCACACCTATTCCAATTGACATGAAATAATCATCAAACTTATGTGATGAATATTCACCGGCATTATCCAAACGAATTTTCTTAATTGGATAGTCAGGAAATTGTGCTCGTAACTTAATTATTTGAGCCAACAATCTAGCAAATGCATGTTACGAGTAGATAATAAACATAAGTGTGACCATCTTGTCGATGCATCAACTAGCACCATGAAATATTTAAAAGGTCCACATGGTGGATCTATAGGTCCACATATATCACCCTGAATTCGTTCTAGAAATGTAGGTGATTCAATCTCAACTTTAACCGGTGAATGTTTCATAATTAATTTGCCCTATGTGAGCAAGCAACACATGAGAATTCACTAGAATTTAACACTTTTTGACCTTTTAACGAATGGCCATGTGAATTCTCTATTATACGTCTCATCATTGTGGAACCGGGATGCCCAAGGCGATCATGCAATATCATGAAATCATTAGAAACAATAGACTTCTGGTCTACTAAGTGATGAATTTCAGTTGCCGTTAGTATAATATAAGCCAGAAGATAAATCATGCAGCTTTTCTATTACACATTTCTTCCAGAAATTGTACTTGTAATCAATAAATATTCATCACTGAACAATTTTATTTCAATGGCTCTTTTGAAGCCTTATAGAAAAATAGCTTGCCTTATAGAAAAATAGTTCTTGCATGCATTTGTTTCTCCCATTTTTTCTAATTGAGATTTTTTTCACGGTATAACGTGCGTTTTCGCACTCTCGATGATTCAGATGTTGTCATCATCTTTAATCAATCTCAAGTTTCATCTTCCATTATGTGAATTTTATATTCACTTTATGCCATTCAAATGCTACTCTTGGACTTAATGTCCATATATATGTAAATCAAAATACTGATCATCTTCATATGATCATATCATTTTTTTTTCTCGATTGATATCATCATCCTCAATAGTTTACCACATAAATAGCATCAAAAAGATAGATCTCCAATACAATAAACCCAAGCGCAACTCGTTTGACAAGTTTTGGGTTCCTTTATGTACTTCATCCGATGGTAATTTTCACCAACAAAACATCTTGTAATGAGAATTCTAATCCGCAACTTAAGTCAATATCTCAACAGATAAATAAGTTAGTACGTAGTATATATATATATATATATATATATATATATATATATATATATATATATATATATTATCAAATAAAGAAATAACTTTGATATGGAATAAACAATATATCATGCTAGTATATAATAATAAAAACATACTCGTATACAGCAGAAAATTAATTCATATGGCCATAAAGCCATTCACGTAAATCAATTGTAATGCGATTTGGTTAGAACGCCATCCAATTTCAGTTTGCGTAATCTATTACCCGGTCAAGAACTTGTTTGTAGTATATCATTTTATCTTTTGCAGTTGACATTATGCGTGATGGATCCATCCAATTCAGAAAAGTTTAACATCAATCAAAGACGAGATCGGGAGGTTCGATCCATCATAAAAGTGGAGGAATAAAATAACGGGGCCAAGAAAGAAATATTATTTATAAATTTTATAATTAGCAATTTAACAGTTACAACATAAACAACCCATACATCAAAGCATATTATATATAATTATTCTTAGCATATATATAATTATCAACAATAAAGAAATCTCCTATTCGGCTATCCATATCTTTATGCCAGTTTGAAAGCTATTCATTCATACCATATATTAAATTAATAACAAAGTTTAAACAAATATTGGTAATAATAAAACTTATCTGAATACATCCTAAGGTTTGATGATCTTGCAAAACCTTCATATCTTTATCAACCATAATAAGTTGCAATTGTAATTGGACAATCATCAGGCTGTTCAAGCACTTGCTATTCCAATCGCTTGATGCTTGAACACTTCATATGAAAAATGATCGATCGGTAGAGTCTCGTGCTGATAACGCGTTATAAAATGATAGAAAACAAACCAAAGCTACAACAACAAAGATGTAAAGGAAAAAGAAAGAATGGACTTATCTTATTACTTCATCTCAACTTCTCTACAACTCCATTACAAAGATATGGATAGGTATTTATACAACACCAAAGGTAGATGAACCAATTGGATAAACATGGAAAGAATATTAAGATGTTATGACATTGATCATGTCGTTTAAACACGTCCATAATTATCCCTAAATCAAAGGGATTTACACGAGATAATCCTTAGGGATTAAGAAAAACTGAATCCTTGTCCAACACGAAAAAGGACGAGAGGTCCCCTATATATACGATCCCTAAGGAATTACGAGAGACTTGATTCCAATTACGCATAGTGGATACGTAGGCAAATTGGGAAATCACCCAGACCCAGTCTTAAAACCACCACAAACACTAGTCTATTATTCGATCGTTCTTAAATTAATTGCCATAGGAGTAAATACAGCCCGAATTGTTGGTTAGACGATCCCCAACATCGTCATTCTGGCTTATATCGGTTTTACCCTTTAAAAATGTTGAGCACGATTATATCGTAAAAAGACTATTTTTAAACCCTTTAAAAGTTTTATTTGTTGAGCACGAACATTTTCTAAAGCAACATTTATTGCTAATTTCCTACTTTACCCAAATTTAATATTAGGTAAGAAGTTAAAAAGAAGACTGCATTAATTAGGTTTTTTTTAGTCATTGTATCCTTTAAAGTCATAGAATTAAATAACATAATTAATAAGTGTGTTTTTGACAACTTTCTCAGATATTTCGGAACGAAAAAAAGTACTAATTTTTTTTTTTGAAACAGAGATCTTTATTAAATAACGCATGGGAATAGCCCCCACCGTGGCAAACAATTTTGAAACAGAGTGCTAATCGGCTAATCAGCAACTAAAATAAGCAATGAAATTTTGTGTGAAGCAAGCTATTCTTCAATACCCTGCCTAAAACAATGAAATTTAATATTTGAACAACCCCCCAGGACACGAGGGGCAAGTGGATAATTTAAGGAGTCGTCCGTGGTGTAGCATTTTTTAAAGGTTCAAAAAATCCCACGACACGAGTCACGATGGACGTCTTATAATCACTTGCTGTTGAAGCTTTGCGGCTGTACTGAATTCTTGTTACGAACTCGGTGAGTCACTCGCTCACTCGCTTACCCAAGTTACCTTTGTTGCAGAGCACCTGAGTTGCTGCCATGAGCCAAGCCATTAACATCCGCATTCAAGCTCCTGTTCCTCCCCTGTAAGTTGCATAACTTCCTAATTGTACAAATTTCGTCGTTCCTTTTGTTTTTAAGTTATCTAGGAAGCATTTCACTTGACGTCAGGCTGCGTATAGGCACCACCACCACGGTAGATTCACCGTCGCTCCACTCTTCAGGCTAAGAATCGACTTTCCAAAATCAAATTGTTGAGCTTACTTAGACTTCGGGCTAAGAATCAACTTTCCAAATCAAATGTTGAGCTTACATAGACTTTCAGCATTTCGAATGGTGCCCCGAGAGAATAGATTCGTTGTGGTGCCTTTAGCAACTCATTTTGGTATCTGGCATTTTTTTTAAAGGTAAGGAGAGCTTAATAGAAGGTTGGGAAAATGAATTTACTGAGTATTTGAGGCTCACTTTTCAATTGTCTGAAAATGGATAGCATCTTGAGATGAGATGTTATGTTGATGTTTATATTGAGCAGGGCAGCTTCGAAGTATCATGTTTTTACAACGGATTAATATATTTAGGCCAAAGACAAATACTGGTCATCATTTAGTCTAAAGGGGAAAAAGAAGAAAGGGAGATTCCTGTGCGTGGTTGAATAATTTCTTTATGCTAAATTGGGGTGGATATTACTTTAAGGAAGCCCGTCAGTGAAAGTTTTAGTAATAATTGTTTGACTATGAATCCATGATAACATAGAGAGCATAGCTTAAGGAGCTGTACTACAAGGATGGAAAGAATTCTCCAGTCAATCTCTATATTGATCACTTTTCTATCCTGCAACCGAGTTACTGTAACACCATACCTATCTTGCACCACGCATAAAATCAATCGTCTTTCACAAAGTCGGGTATAATTATATGGTTTATATTCAACTTTCATAAAGTGGAGTATGCATACCCAGCTTTTTGAAAGTCGATTTTCATATTTTCAGTGTGGTGCATGATAGGTGTGGTGTCAGGTCTGGTGTTGATAAGCAAGCAGCCAATTATCTAAGTACTCCTTTTGATTCTTTGAAATAGAATAACGGCTTTGCATACTCCAGCACATTGAAGTGAAGTTCATGTTTGAAAAGCTTTATCATGTTTCGTCGTACTTAGATAAGCAAGAAATTAGCTTTGTTCGTATACAAAGACATTGTTTTTTTGCAAATTTTACGAGAATGAGTATTTTCCATCACACATTTCTCCATGATTGTTACCTTACTATTTTTTTTTCCCGTAGTAACAAGAACGAGTGGCCATTCTATAAGAGCATTTGTAATAGGATCTTTAAATGGTGGTAAATCTTTATTTCACGGATCCAATTTCTTCATACACAAGTGCAGCATAATTTTTGTTGGATGCCTAAAATACAGATGTACTCTGTAAAGTTTCACATTTTGTATTACTCTGAAGATCGTCAACTTCTATCTTTATAGAGATTTTGATATATTTCAGTCTGAATAGATGTTTGTAAAAACGAGAAATCGATGTTTAAATTTGTAAAATACAGAATCTGTTCTAAGATGTTGATGTGAGTGCTCTAAGATGCTTTATATGGGTATGTTTTCAATTTCAGACTAGTGCCACGGGCAAGTTGCTCTTCTCATAGAACATGCCCTTGCTTCAGAGTCCAAAATGAGACTAGTATTTATTGTAAATGGTCAAAAGCGTTTGTAGTAACAAAGAGTTGCCGGGGATGGTCAAAGATGCAATCTATGTCCTCTGAGCAGCTAGCTGATAAATCTAATACAAAGCTCGGAGCGTTATTAACTTCTTCAACTAAAGAAGTGTCTACTTCACAAATTATCGGAAATGAGAAGGTTGGAGTATTGCTACTGAACCTTGGAGGCCCAGAGACTCTTGATGATGTTCAGCCATTTTTGTTCAATCTTTTTGCTGATCCTGTAAGATAGTGTTTTGCAGTATCGGCTTTTTGTCAGGGCCTTAGAATTCCTAGTTAATTGCTTGGGTTTGTTTTGTTATTGAGCAGGATATTATTCGACTGCCAAGAATGTTTCGTTTTCTTCAAAAGCCCTTAGCACAGTTCGTCTCTGTCGTCAGAGCGCCTAAGAGTAAAGAGGGTTATGCTTCAATTGGTGGTGGTTCTCCTCTTCGCCAAATGACAGACGCTCAGGTATGATTTGTGTTAATGTTTATACATGGTACATGAACTGGGATCGTAAATCTCAATGATTGATCTTCGAATAGACTTATCCAATAATACTAATAACTTTAACAACATGTCTACTCTTATCCATGAGTTGGGAAACTCATACGTGTAGGATGTTTATAAATTAAGCTTCTAAGTGAATTGATAATTAAACTGTAACAAATTACATGACATTATTTCTTTTTGCATTCAAGATGAATGCTTCTTTCTTATCTATATCTTTACGTGCGGAGCAAATTCTGTACTGCCGATCTTGATTGCCTGAATAGGCAGTTGAAGAATATTTGGTGTAATAAACAGAAGTGATTGGAAATATCTTGTAAATCTATTACTGTATGTCTCTTTCACATATTTATTAGTTTGTCATCATTAAGGATCTCGGGCCTTGAATGAGTTTTTATGAAGCTTAATGCTAGATCCTTCTGTTGAGCAGATGCTGAAGTTTGACTTCATTACTCATTCAATGAATCACTCCAAGTTTCATTTGCCGCTCATGTGCCTTAAATGCATGTTTTGCTGACAAAGATGTGGACAATGATTGCATTTCTAGGCTGAAGAATTAAGGAAAGCACTTTGGGCAAAGAATGTTCCTGCAAATGTTTACGTTGGCATGCGATATTGGCACCCATTTACTGAAGAAGCTATTGAACAGGTAGAAATGGGTGATCGTGTGAATTGGTTCATAAAACTGGAGTTGTGTTCATGTGATTTTCTTTCTTGTCATTGTGATTTTTATTGTGCTGGAAGGAACTTCAGAAGTATCTGTAACTTTTGCTTTGAAAAATGTAGAGGGTACTTTCAAATTATCCATCAAAACAGTAGCTATATTGGTAGCATGAATTGAACCAATGACCTTGTAGATAAGTGACTTGTTCTTATCAGTCGAGGCAACTTGCGTTTGCCACTTTGGTTATCAAGTAGTTTTCAGTTTGTTATCGTTATTCTGCACACTTACTTTGAAAATTTTCATTTATTTTTTTTATTACCACTTTGGTTTTCAAGTAGATTGCAGTTTGTTGTCCTTATTTTGTCCGCATGCCGTGAAAAGTTTCATGTATTTTCCTTTTCTTTTTGTATATTTAGTCTGTAGTGTAATTTTCCATGGGCGGCGTGCTAGTGAATTTTAACATTCTGCTGCGCATTCATCTCAGATAAAAAGAGATAATATATCAAAGCTTGTTGTGCTACCCCTATATCCACAGTTCTCTATATCGACGAGCGGTTCAAGCCTTCGGCTGTTGGAAAGTTTATTCAGGCATGTTTTTGCATCATTGTAAAACTGTAGTAGCAGCTAAGAACCATATTTAAAGATACTTGGATAATGTGTTTATCAACTTGTAGGGATGACGAATATCTAGTCAATATGCAACATACAGTAATACCCTCCTGGTACCAGAGGGAAGGGTATATAAAGGCCATGGCAAGTTTGATCGAAAAGGAGCTACAAAAATTTGACTGCCCTGAAGAGGTAACCTATGTTGTCTGGGTGAATTGTTCACAGGACAACCACAGTATGTGATAAGCATACTGCAGGTTTTCTCCTATGTCATTTTGTTTTGATGAAGAGCTTCACGTCATTTTCTCAGTTGTGCTAGTATGAGCCCACTTATATTTTCGGTTATTTTTCTTTTTGATGATTATTGTTTCTGGCATGGATTGGAGAATGAGTCCTAGCGGTCATAACCCGTGCTTATTCACGCATCATTTTGCAAATTTTAAGTGTTCTTTTTTTCGTCTAAAATGCTAACACCGTCTCTTTTGCTCATCGATAGCTAAGGGAGGGGATAAGATTCATGTTGTGAAATGTTTGTTTTATGAGGACTTTAGAATGTGAGGATGTGTTCGTGTAGGACTACATTAAGTCCTTATATAATTAAAGTACACGTACTTTTGAAAAGTTCAAATCTAGCTATAGGAATATCAGAGGGATCCTAGTTTGTTGTGAAAACAAGATAAGTGGATGATTTGGTTGGCCCATATGAATTTTCTACCACAAGTCTATACGTACCTGCCAATTAGGAACAAAGCTTTGGATCCAAAGTATTTAAGGTAATTTTTTTTTGCCACTAATCAGCAAGCCAACTGTTTGTGCACTAAGATTGTGGAAGGTAAACAGAGTTTTGCCATCTTGATCTCCTCGTGTTACACTGTTGACCTGACTATGAGTTGTCTATTTATTCTTTGGAGAAGACTCAATTATAGACGAAGTTTGTGTTGGTTTTACGCTGCTTCCAAGGTTCAGATCGTCTTCAAATTGTTCCACTGTTTGTCAAATGGTTCATTTTTTTTGGTAACTTGTATTTTTACTTAAATGTCGACACGAATTGAGGATTACCCACGATTTACCCTATTCCATAGCTTTATATGATTAGTATATAAAAATCAAACGGTAGCCACTCCCTACTAAACATTCGCTGGTGAATACAAATATTGATACAAAGTTCCAAATTCAGCCTGGACTTATTGATCAACCTCCAGCTGCTATTGTCCTTAAAACCATTTTTGGAACCTCTGCTGATTACCCGGCCTTTGAAATAAATACCATGGATTTGTGATGGAGATTGAAGTGGATTGAAGAGGAGTTCACACCACTTCATCCTCCAGCTGGACTCTAATAGGAAGAAGTGGAATAGGGGGCCTCAAGTTAAGCCGAAACAATGTTAATGGTTGAGGTTTGGGCCTGGGGCCTAGGGTGTGAGATGTTCTGTTCAAAATGTTAGTATTTGTCAATGAGGATTCCTTGCACCCTCAACCGGAACTCCTCTCTTGCGGGCACCTATTTTGCAGCAGCCTGCTGGTTTTGGATGTGCCGGCTGAGTAATGAAGATAAGAGAACTGAAGGTTTGCTGAGATTTCAATTCGAGTTCCTCTGGGGATTACATTTTACTGAGTGAACTTTTTTCAGCTAATATGGGTAACGAGTGTATTGTCAAAATGTCAAATGAATCATGAAAATTCAAAGTGTGCTAAATGAACTTTACAAATGCTATTGAAGCGGGCTAGCCCAACTTCATCCAATTAGTTTGTCCACTTGGTTTAAGACCGTTGACAGATTAAATTGAGCTCATATCAAACAACAATTTATTACCCCAATTTGAAGGGTAGCCTTGACACAATTTTAAACGGCGTCCATACATCTTGAGTTCAATCTGTGGAGACAGCCTTTAGTAGAACTATAAGGTAAGACTACATAGATCTAAATGGTGTGGCTTTTCCGGTCCTTACTTGTACAGATGCTTCCATTCAACGGCCTTTTATTTTTGATAAACATGTAATGAAATCACGCAATCAAGACTAAATTCAAGCGTGTGTGCTTTCTATTGAGTGAAAAAAAATTAAACTTCAAGTATTGTTCCAGAATTTTCACTCCACAAATATCAGTAACAAGTTAGCCTTGAGTTTCTTATCTTCTAACCTATATGAATATTTTACAGCCTAGCTTTCTCTTGTTTCTAAACAGTTAATGTTTTGCCTACCCTTTACTTTTCATTTTCTTTTACAAACGTTTATGTTTCTGCATGATTTTCATTTATTTTATGTATGAAAGTAGTCATCAGCTTTCTTCTTTTCATCATAGGTGATGATATTCTTTAGTGCCCATGGAGTGCCTCTGGCGTATGTTGAAGAAGCAGGTGACCCCTACAAAGCTGAAATGGAAGAATGTATTGACCTCATAATAGAAGAACTGGAAAAGAGACAAATAACCAATCCGTATACACTTGCATATCAGGTTAATAATACCGTGCAGCATAATTTTGAGGTTTTAACTGTTTAAGAAAGTGGGTAAATGTCGTAAATTCTATCTGATAAAGTCTAATACCGTTTGACTATCATTAGTGCATTGGTTAATGGTTATAAAGTTTGAAAAGTTATTGGATCGATAATGAAAACAAGGTAAGATGAGGGAAAAAGTTAATAAATCCTCCCCATCCCCCCCTTTGTATTTTTTTTTTTTTCTTAAGAAAATGCAACAAATATCGAGTGATGGAGGTAATATTACATGTTGATGCTGTTTCAAGGGTATGATATTTCGGGATTTATTCGCAGTGCAGTAGTATATTATCTGAAATCTGAATGCAGAGGTCTGCTGTTATGACTTTTTTGCTTTGATATAGCAAGTTCTGGTCTTATGACATTGATTTTGTAGGTTCTATTGTTTTGATGCAGAGTAGGGTTGGCCCTGTTGAATGGTTGAAACCCTACACGGATGAGACCATCATTGAACTTGGTCGGAAAGGAGTAAAGAGTCTTCTAGCTGTTCCCATTAGGTATCCATTGTTAATTGTTAAGAGGTTACAGATTCAAACAATCTCATTCTCTGTTCTTTTGCCTTAACAGAACTGAAACATCAGAAATTTCATATAATTGATGGCAATATTTTAAAGTATTTACGTGTTTTATGTTGATTTCATTACAGCTTTGTCAGTGAACATATTGAAACATTGGAAGAGATAGATGTTGAATACAAGGAGTTGGCTTTAGAATCTGGGATTGTGAAATGGGGCCGAGTTCCTGCATTAGGTTGTGAGCCGACTTTTATTGCAGATTTGGCTGATGCTGTTATTGAAAGTCTTCCATATGTTGGAGCAATGGCAGTGTCGAATCTTGAAGCTCGGCAGGTAATCTCACACTTGCTATTTTTGGAAATCCCTGCTTAAATATGTCTGTTTTCGTAAACTAACTGAAGTAGTCACTTTGAAACATGCATATGCATACAGATGCACAAAAACGTTTGTACATATTTGTATAGACGTGTAATGATGCGGATGTCTCCTCATGATGAGTAATTGTTGGTTTCGATTCTGCAGTCTTTAGTTCCCCTTGGCAGTGTAGAAGAACTGTTGGCAACATATGATTCTCAAAGACGAGAACTGCCACCACCTGTGATTGTTTGGCAATGGGGTTGGACTAAAAGTGCTGAAACGTGGAACGGGAGAGCAGCAATGTTGGCAGTTCTTGTACTGCTGGTTTTAGAGGTAACTACTGGAGAAGGGTTTCTGCATCAGTTAGGCGTTCTGCCATTGTTTCATTGAAAGATGGATAACTTTCTATTCTTCCTCCATATTAATATATATCTTGGAGGTTTTTACCAGTAACTTTTGCTTAGACAACACCGCCTCTGCACCGTAGGTATGGCCTTACCTGGTAATTACACGCCAGGGTTGTATCCCTTGGCTAAGTTCAGTGAGTGACTTTCATTGCACAAATACTCTGAGAAAACACGTAAAGCCGAAGCATCAGGAGATGGGGTTTCTGGGGATATGAATGAATGTTCACAGATAGGAGGTGTGAAAAAGAAGTTGCCAGGATAAAAGGAGTGGATAATGAACCTTTCCTATATATATATATATATATATATCAATATAGGTTACTGATCTTTATAGACTTAATGAAGGAATTATTACATCTATGTTTGATATACTTGACCTCTGTGACAGATGTATCATGCATGAACAAAAGAACTTATTAGGTATCTTTCTTTTCGGAAGGCGCATGGGTGTGGTGGGTATCTGGGAGCAGTAGGGTGGTGGGGGTGAGAGGTAATAGGGGGCAGAGAGCGTGGGTGGAGACGGGGCGGGGCAACGGGTGTCCATTTTCATTCCGTCTATTTTCGAATGTAATGAAAATATACATTTCACTTTTTGAATGTAATAAACGTTATGCTTTTTCATTACATTGAAATGAAGTTTTATTGTGGATTTTTTTATCTTTCTTTCTCCGAAGCGAAAGGTTTTATGAAAAGCCGAACAAAACAACAAGCATTACAACGAATGGCGGGGTTTGGGGTTGGGGGTGGGGGTGAGCCATTTTTCATTAATTTTACCTAATTAATACATTTTAGCCGGTGGATCATGAACTCATAATCAAAAGTTTCAAGGGGCTTTTATTTGCACCACAATGTTAAAAGTCGATTTTAGAGTAAAAAATTTCCCGTAGAGTCGATTTTGAATCGACCTCATAAAAGACGATTTTTATTTATTTTAGAATTAATTTTTACAGGGTTGATTATGTGAAAACGACGCACCGGTAGGTGGGGTGCAGCGCTGGAACGCATAGGTTGCATATAATAACCCCCTAATCATAATATTATGCCATCATAAATTCATGATTGTACTCTTTTGATTATAGAAAGTACGTTAAAAAAAAAAAGATAATAGGTGCTAATGCTATAATATTGGAATGCCTAGGTTGCAAATAA
Source organism: Gentiana straminea (assembly GCA_036785695.1). Classification (NCBI taxonomy): domain Eukaryota; kingdom Viridiplantae; phylum Streptophyta; class Magnoliopsida; order Gentianales; family Gentianaceae; genus Gentiana; species Gentiana straminea. The sequence goes on from JAVUPR010000183.1 coordinate 12,510,008, forward strand.
TAACCCCCTAATCATAATATTATGCCATCATAAATTCAAGTTTGTACTCTTTCGATTATAGAAAGACTACGTTAAAAAAGAAAGATTATAGAACTACTAATGCTATAATATTGAGCTCTAATGATATAATCATTACCTATAATAACCCATCCTAAATAGTTTGTATGTCAAGTGTATTTCGTAAACCTTATAGCCATTATTTTTCATTGAATGAAATCTTACTAATTCACGATAGATATGCTAGATCACTTTTTAGATGCATGTTTAAGAGGTGTAAATGAGATACCTCTTCACAAATCAAGCTTATTTATCAACCTTTTTGGGAAAAACAACAATGCATAAAGAGAAGATATAACCATTGATAAATTATAAACTCATTCAGACACCCAATTCCTACCCTCAAATATTTCTGAACTATGACTTATGTTTAAGAAAGCCTTACATAATTTGTAGAATAATCGAAGTAATTGTCACAACAATCTAAGTAAACAACATAATTAGGTAATAGGAATTAGTTCATGCTTTGGGCAACCACACATGCCCAAAGCATGAACTAATCACCACATGTCATCATGTATCATATTGCATTTATGGAGCATGCATAGCGGGTCTTAGGACATCCTTGGACACTAGGCTAGACATGCCTTGGGAATATCCGGGCCACGTCTCGGAGATGTCTTGGATGAGTCCCGACATGAACTAATTATCGCCATTAAATTAGGTAATAGAAACCACACATGCCCAAAGCATGAACTAATCACCACATGTCATCATATATCATATTGCATTCATGGAGCATGCATAGCAGGTCTTAGGACATCCTTGGACACTAGGCTAGACATGCCTTGGAAATATCCGGGCTGTTTGGACATGTCCCGGACGAGTCTGAACATTTCTTGGATGAGTCCTGACATGTCTGGATAGACTCAGGACATACCTGAGCATGGATCAGGACATGGTCAGACACCAACAATAGAGCTTGAACATGAAATAAAAGCAGATGCAAGACCAAGACATTATTCACAAGACCAGGATTAAAGTAGAGAACTAAGACTCGAGATAGAACAGACTTGATGCAACTGAATCTGCAGATCAAAACCATACAAAGATGGATGCGAGAGACTCAAAATGCAGGATTCTGTTGGACTTGGCAGATGCAACCTCAAGTGTCATGAGACAAGGACACGGCCTCAAGGACGGACATTAGCTAAGCTTGAAGACATGAACCAAAAACCAGATGCAAGACATACACTTAAGCACAAACAATGAATCAAACTCAGTTGAACAAAGACTCAAAGCCTGAACCTAGACACACAGTCAACAATAGAGCTGGACCAAAGCCGCATGAGTCGCATGACATACACTTATTCAGACATAGCTCAAATCTGAATGAACAAAAATCCAGACTAAGACATGCCTGATGGAGAAACATAAGACCAGAAAGATGTAAGACCAAACCATATGTAGATTGGTACTTAATAGACTATACATAAACCTGATCAAAACTCTAACATAGCACTAGACAGATCCATACAAATATAGGAAATACCAAATTGCATATAAGACCATTTTGCAACTCGATTCATCTCGGCATTCATAAGACTGCGAAAAAAACAGAAGACATGAACATGTTAGCAAATAGAATAATGAACCTAATTCAAAGATTAAATGCAATAAACTTACCGAGAATGGAGAGCTTTAGGTCGTTTCGAATAAAATCATGTAGCAAATTATTCCGTTAACATCAAATTCTCCGATGATGATGATAAATAGTTTGTATGAGAAAGAACCACCCCCACCGGATCCACAATCAAATGGAGCCTATAAGTAACAATAGAACTCGGACATTGTATACCTTTCATATCATCTTATCATCGACTACCATTAATTCATTAGTGATCAATATTTTTAATCCAAGATCATAAATTTGGCCGATTGATCATTTGTAGAAATAACGATTAAGGTAATTGTCTTTATGGTTTCGGAAATCGGAAATTAACCAAAACGATGTTGTTTTGCTGTAAAAAAATGTAGCTAGGCCTTCGAATTTTCTTCGATTCCCGCATTGAGAAATCTTTTTAAGTCCGTCACTGTTTAAGTATGTCTCCGAAGATATCACCCAAAACTTATTCAAGGGGCATAACTTACGTGCTCGGCAAACAGCTTTAGAAATAAAAATCATCTGCGGAAGGCGTGAGGGTCTGCATGATGGAATTTTTTGTTGCGCCAGTACAGAGGTTCAACACAATCTCACAAAATAAGCAATGATGTCATGCTAGTACATGTTTACTTTCATGCAATTCTCCAACCAGGAGGGAGTGTCATGGGTGGAGTGAAAAGGGAGGGAGTGTCATCATCTCACAATTCACTTTTTTTTCAATGAAAATTTAAAAACATAGAAAAACACTCACAACAACAAGATGATGTTAAATGTAAACTTATGTTGAGTTTTAGAGATACACGCATCATTATCCATTCGAAGCATGAAACCACAAGGTTATTGATCAATCGAATATCCTATAATTAATGAGATAACGTATGGAATGGAATTGGTAGCACGACAAAAATTTAATTTTGGTGTCTCTGACCGACATACATTTTTATAGTATTGATTATGATGTGAGACATATTGATTCCTATGAGTCCATAATAATGAATGGTGTAATAGTCTCTTATGGTATTTTGTTTTATCCGTTTTGTTGTGCCTGAAACATCTTTCATTATTTAGGGACAAATGTAATAGCGAAAATGGTATGTCCATATATACAATTAACTTTAAATTACCGAAAAAAATATTTATTATATTTTTTCTTTTTTACTACTCTTAATTTACTATTTATTCAACAACTTTTCAAAATTCACATGCATTGCATATCCAATTCAATACCCACTTTCTTAATATGCCTAAATATAAACACCCTGAAGTGACTATTATTTAGGGACGAGGATTGGTGGATCTACATGATCAAGGGTGGGTAATGAAACCCTACTGTGATCCGATATTTCTTTTAGTATTAAAATAATGTTGTTTCGTTGTTAGAAAACATGCAAAGTGGCCCCCTAGATATAATTTTGGATTAAAAAAATTATAGTTTTTGACTCTGATGATACACTAGAACCAATTCCTGGATCCGCCAAACGCTCCCTTTAATTTGTTCTAAAATTATACACTATTGCAGTAGTAGTTGCGAGCCTCCCACTTTAATATAAAGAGAGACGTTGTGCTTGATTTCAATTGGCTAGAAGCATACAGAAAAGTTAAGGGTTTGAAATCAATTTTGAAGGAAAAAAAACAAGGTTTAATTTGACAAATTAAGATTATGGAAAAGAAAGCTTTTGGGCTCTTGTTCTTGCTTCTCATTGTTATGGCTTCTTCTGGTGACTGGTCTTCTCCATATCTTTCCTTCCTATCTTCAACGAAATGGTTTTTTTTTTAATTTTATTTTATTTTAGCTTTTTTTTTTTATTTTATTTTAAGACGAGCAATATTATTATCTGTTGATTGTAAATCAACGCAATGGTGTACATATATATAATTTTTGAGGTTCTATATTATTAATTAATTGCCAAAGGCCAGAATGACAAAATAATATATAAAATGGTAGGAGGACAAAATGTAGTAACACACGTAGTAACACATGTACAAAAATATAGTAACACATGTAGTAACTGTCATTCTCAACCATTTTAGATTAAAACTGTCATTCACAACCTTTAATCTTAATTATTATAACAATGGAAAATTTGCAGAAATGGATATCCTCCCACGACAAGTGGAAGGAAAGGTTTGCAAATCACAGAGCCATGGTTTCAAAGGTCCATGTGGCAGTAATCACAACTGTGCTCTGGTCTGCAGGGACGAGGGTTTCTCAGGCCCCTTCTCATACTGAGAATGTATAGAACCCTATTCCGGTCTGGTCCGGTATGGAATGAACTTATAATCTGATGATCGAGTCGATTCCATGATTATAAGTTCATAACCCATTCCTATTTTGGGCGAAACAGGTCTACTAATTCTTTGATTCCAGTTAGTAAGGCACTAAGCTTTGTTAGCTACCTACATTTATCTTTCCAAACTGGCATTTCGCTTAATTAACAAGAATGTCTGCCACACTGGCAGCATCGTCGTCGGCATGTCGAATAAATCTGTTTTGCTTTGCAGTTATTAATGTGTTCATCAGATCATGTTAACTTTCTTGTATTTTCTCTTCAATTTTTGTTTGTTTTTTGTTGGGAGAGATTCTCACACTCTTAAATATATAAAGAAATATAATAGCGCATTTACTAACATCAATTGATTTTAGTTAACGTTAAACGCTTGATTTTAACATTTTTTTTTTTAGTGAAAAATGCTATTCGATCACATATTCTATCTTTTTCTATTCAAATTTCTAAATGAATGGTCTGGTCGCGTTCTCGATTCTAGTATTGAAGTATCGAGGTCTAGCTTTTTCGAATTTAAAAACAAAATGTATTGATAGCGTTAGAATGAGTCGCTTCAAACGAATATTTTAATTGATTGAAATATAGATTAAATAAACTAAATATTCGATACAATAAGGTTCTTAATTACTTCTTTCCCCAGCAAATTGCTGCTGCGGCCTTGGATCAATTTTTTTTAGTTAATTGTTAATTAGGACAAAATATGGAAAATGTCAGGCAAAAAAGATATAAGAAAAGATATTTATTAAAAAGGACAAGACGTGAAAATGAATTTGATAGTGAATATCATTTGAAATTCACTTTCTGTCTTTTTTGACAAACATATTTTCTTACGTCATTTTTTGCCTGACATCTTTTATAGTGTGTCATTTCCAACAAAAACCCCCCAAATATCTTTTTTCCAGCAAATTTCTGTGGGTTCCGGCGACAGATTCCGGCAATCTTCACATCGTTTGGTTCTTTTTGTCAAGGGCTTTCAAACATTTAGGATATGGGGATTTGATCTCAAAAGACCTTCTAGTCCTAAAAGCCTCAACATTGGTATCAATGGGCATGCCTCATCAACGAGTCAACACATAATATAGCTGTAACCCCCAGATCCCGGGCCTGGTAGCGCTAAATGAGTCATAAATGTCCGGTCAACTGCTTAGACCGCCGTCCTCGCTTGGTCTAAAAGGGCTAACCCGAGTTGACAAGATATTTATGTCTCACACTTATATGGGATGAACATTCTCTTATTTGACCGATGTGGGACTTTATAATAACGAATCAATATAATAATAATGAAATTCATTATTCTAGTATATTTTTTTTAGTGAATTTTTATTGTAGTAAATTTTTTTTTTCCTTTCAAATTCACAACCTAGTTGTAAATCGTAATGAAGTTGGAGCCTTGCTATCGTACCGACGGGATAGCTCCAACTTATTTTTGAGGGTAAATAGCTCCAAATTAACTATAAAAAAGAACTAGACCGGTTGTAGTATAGTTAATGACGAGCCAAAGTCGATCCCATAAATATTCCAGGTGAATTAATTGTACCAAAATTTCTAGCTCATGTACTCTAGGCCTCAATCAAAGACATGGGCGCTTACACGACGCTTCAACTGTGTCACTCACTCTACCACATTAACATTTAACCTTAATATTTATCTACAACATAGGACATGATAAATAAAAAGGTGGTTCATTGATGTAGCTTACATATATATATATATATATACTAGATGGGAAGGCCGCACAACGCGGGCATGTACACACTCGTTGAATATGGGGGATACATAATTGTGCTTCTTTGACATTTTCCAAATGTAATTAAATCGGAATCGGATACATCTTAAGACAACACACATAATAAGATTAAGAATAAATTAAAGCTAATGTGTAGATTAAAAATACAATTGAGTCCTCTAAAATGGAACAATTTAACTCAAACTCAAACCCTTCACACAAAAAAAAAAAAAAAAAAACCTTTTTTTCTGGCCGGGCGCCCGCCCAATGAACGTAATATATAAAAAAAAAACCTTTTTTCGGGGCGGGGCCGCCGTACGAACGATAAAAAAAAAAAAAAAAAAAAATACGTGGCCACCTTGGTTGGAGTTTCCCAACCAAGGATTATAAATAGGTATATATATATATATATATATATACTGTGATTTTGTCATAGAAGCGGAGAACACGCGTACACCATTATTCTTCAATCAGTAGGCTTAACGCAGCGTCATTGCAGGCGTACGTGGAGTTCATTCATTCAGAGAGTGGTCGTGGTAAGTTGTATCACAAGAACGATGTTTAAAATGTTGTCACAGTCACCTTAATTTTCAACAACGTACCTTCTAAAAACTACTATTTCAAAAAGGTCAAGCTTGCTTTGTACGTTAATCATCGCGGCCGTTATCTTCATTATAAAAGAGCGCGATGACCAACCGCAGTGAAATTCTTGGCGGGTAATAATTAAAGAAATAGCTCACATCACCAAAATGCTTTCATCTACACTTTTTAACTACTTATTTTCCTACAAAACAAATTAACATGAATGCCTAGCGAACACAAAAACAACCAAAATACATATTATTAATGTTTTACATATTTTTTTTTTTAGCAACAAAACTATATTGGAAGTTTGAATAAATACTAGAAATGCCTCAAGAAAAATGACAACATTTCCCCCCCTTCTTTTATTTTATATTGACAGAAACGGTAGAAATCACATGTAAAATAGAATTCTCTTACAAAAGTGGTGTCCGAACCTGGAAAAACATTTTGGGGTGCCTACCAAAAACCAATGTGGGGACATACATACAACAAACTAAAAGAGTGAAACGATTACGATTAAAGTAAGATTAAAAGAGATTGGGGTGGGGCCGTGGGGGTGTATCAAAAATGAGAACCCCTTGTTGGACGACAGACATGGTTCCTCTTCCGGGCATGCTCCTCGTTGTGATGTTGAGTCCTACATGCATATCCATACCAGCAGTCTTGCCTTTCGCCTGCTTCCGGTGATAGATACTAATAGTAGTACACAAAACAAACAAGCAAGCAAGGCAATTATTGTTACAATAGATCTCAGATAACTACTAAAAAAAAAAAAAAAAAAAAGAAGGATGACAAACTCACTTCAGACGGCATTGAAATCCGATACCAGTACAAGAGAAACGAAACTACTTTGCCATAACAATCACTGCCATAAATGTGAAACAAAAACAAAAACAAAAACAAGTTCAAGGAATATATGTTGAATTCAAAATATAAAAGCTATCATCCACCTAAAAGTTTAACTTTATAAAATGAAGCGTAAAACATTACATCTTCGGTAAATTCCTACCCTGTTAAGAGTTTTTCTGAAATAACCGAATCTAAGAAAAAGACTACAAATATAAGCCGACTCACATGCAAGTATACGTCTGTCCAGTTATCCTCTCGGGATGGCTTAACGGCATCCTCGATCGATCTGCATAAATAAAAAAGGTTTTGAAACTAATCCAGATCACTAAAACACTTTTAAAATAAAATAAAAAAAAAACCATAATAAACGTTTCTAAAGCCTTTGAGTGAAACTACACATAACTTGCCAAAGGCATCGATTACTACACTTTAACAACACAATACTACGCCCCTCTTCATCAACACATGTCAAGGATTACCCTTATTAATTTTTGGATAAACTGACAACAGCAATTACGAACCCTTTTTCATTTCCAAGCAAGAACTGTTTTTTCCTCCGTCGAACCACTACCATATTTTTGGGTTTCTCTAAGGCTTACAAGATGAACAAAGGAGATAGATAAAAAGCTGAAAGGTTACCCAATTCTTGGTTGTCCATTTTTGCGATCCATTCTGTGATCACATCCTGCAATTCTTTTCCTGCTCGCCTGATACAACCCTCTGTTATCTGGTAACATATATAGAACAGCTCTACGACGTCAATCAAGTTAAATACCCAATATTAGATCATAGAAAGTAGAAGTATATAAATAATAATAAATATGTATTTAATATATATACAAGCCATACATCTTGCTCGTGTCGATTTTTCTCATGCACCCAATATGGTAGTCTCGTGACTCTACGTTCTGCAATCTGCAAAAATACTTATGTTGCCTTAAACACGAACAAGCAATAAACTTCCAACCAGACAGGAAACAACATTTCCCCATTCTTATAGGAAATGAAAATAAACCACATCAAGTAAAATAAACCATTCTATCTAATCTACTTTTTTTCAACCTTTTACTGTTCAAGAGCCGTTGGACTCTTATAGCCGTGGTGGCTATTTAGATAAGAGGCAGTCTTTGCCTTATTAATAGGGAATTCTGTAAACTCATTCATTGGGTAGATAAGAAATTCTATTCTATTTCAAAAGGTCTTATTACTTCTCACAGCTTCCTTTGTTGATTTCTCTCCAAAACGTTTCCTATATATACCGTGACAACCTTGCAAAGGGTAAAGAAGAAAGCATAAAAACAACAACAACAAACATGTTTTTCAGTTGCATTATTTCATCCCACGACTCATTGAATCTCAATTCTCAATTGAGACTCCGATCTCTAAATTTCAAACATTAAAAATATTTTGTCAAATGCAATGAGTTGATTTTGGTTAGTTTACCGTAATTCACTTTTCCTATCAATTTAAATTTGTTGAAATTTAAAATTTAAAAAAAAAAAATTGTTTTGTATATGACTCACAGCTTTGCATTAGCTTTTTTACCCAAAATCCTTTCAATTGCAATGCTAGCAAACATAAATTCCCGGATCCTACAGATGTTATATTAGTTAGAAAGTGACCACAATAATTATTGATAGATTCAATTCTTCTTGAATTATGTTATTTCAATAGAAATGCTGAATCACACAATCTACCACCCTTGACAATTACTTAGAGCAGATAATACACCAACACAACTAAGAGAAGCCCTAATCATTAATCAACCATTTCGACGTGGAGAAACATAAAAAACATCAAAGATAATGTGGTTTGCGAGAATTGGTAAGACTCATACACGTGTAAGAGGAGGCAGCTTTCTATCATGGTTCAACAAGTTGTAATCTTCAGTGTGCGAAAGATCCTTTTGATGATAGCACTATTTACTTGAACACAAGTAGCATACTGATATATTACTATAAGCATACTACCACCATTCATGTAGATGATGTCATCATCACATGGGTGAGCCATGAAACAATTTTCATTTTTGGTCAAGTGAAAGTTTGGTTGATTTCGAATTCAGTAACCATCTCGGGGCAGGGCAGGCTCTTACACTCTTTAAGCACTTACTCAGGTACTTACAGATTACCCACCAACACATCAAACCCATGACTTTATAGAGGTAGTAACTCATTCTTACCATCTAAACCAATATCGGATACTGCACTTTCTTGAAAGGGTTCAAACTTGACGAATAATTAGGTCACATTCAATATCACATATGGTTAAACCATTAAATCATTGCTAGACAAATTGCATTTCAAAGGAACAATCTCTTACCGGTTTCAAAGTGTCTGGGCCACAAAACCGGTGAGAGTCACTGGTAGTGACACCTTGAGAAAGCCAATAAGCGCCACAAAATGCTTTATCACATCCTACACCTGAAAAACAAAGGAAACTGCAAAGATTAGCTGACAAGATCAAAATTCTAACCACTTCATGATCATAGTCACTACATCTTCGAGCACAAATAATTTCATCAATAAGGAATATAACAGTCCCAAGCCTAGACTGGCAACCCCCCTTAGCCACATAAATATGCAAAGTGATGTGCTGAATTGCCATCTCTCTCCAAAACCTTAAGCTGATGAGGAGGTAGATAATTAACATTTTAAACAAATCAAGACGCCCCCTCAAGTGTGGGCCTATAACAAGTCTGGGCCAACATGGCATACAAACTACAAGGCCAACAAAGAGGCCCAACATTTGAACAATACAACTGGGAAAGTAATGTTGACAGAGAGGTTTGAACTTTGGACCTCCTGCACGTTTACCTTGTTGAATTGTCATCTCCAAGAGCTTAAGTTGATGGGGGGTAGATAATTAACATCTTAAACAATTCAAGATGATGATATTCTAAACAGGACCTATGCATTTGGAGACTAAAATACAACAGAGCCAACTGCATCTTTAACCTTGGGGAAATAGGGCTTCCGATACCTCGTGTACATAAAATACAAGGATATACAACTCACAGTGCTGTGGAACGTTACTATTTGTTCTTGAAGGCATCATTGTGCCACATGCATGGCACTGTAGATGGACTGTGCTTCGGTTGCACTGAAATCCAGCAAATCCAGAGCCTGAAGTATCGAATGCAAATATTGTAAGCAATGATAGATTACACAAAATATGAATAAAAAAAGAATATGCTGATTCTCGGTGCATACATATGATTCGAAACTACAACAAGCATGCAGCACATAGACAAACCTATACTAGAAAGTGTACTTCAGAAATCACGCTTCCTTTTATTATTGTTTATGAAACAAATGCCATCGGATGTGATAAATCATAAGTCAACCTGTAGAACTAGTTGCTAACAAAATGGCCTGACACTATCAAGTACATTAAGTGACTACTTTACCACATTGAGGGCATGATAGCTCCACCTGGTTATCATCACGTTGTGGAGAACGTGCCCTCTTCCGCTGACTTCGAGTCCCACAGGAAATGACCTGGCAATGAAAAAATAAGTGAACCAAGAATAGAACTTTCAACTATTAGCTCAGTACAAAGTCTACAGTTGATGCAGCAAGTCAATATCGTTGAGTGGAGTAGCATTTCTAGTTAGAAATGTGTAAACCATAACACTTGTGACTTGAGTGGTGTAATATGTTGTGCCTCAAAATACAAGATTAAATCTTATCCTGTACACATTTTGAGATTGAAAATGCCCCAACTTTTAAGTAATTTCAAGATCATTCAACAAGCAAACACTGCACCCACATTTTAACTTTCATTTATCACCTAAACTGTGCCAGATAAAAGCTGAAGCTGTACTAAATAGTCTACCAACTATTATGAGTTGCAGGTGTAAAGTGCAGAAAAGGTAGGATAGGGTTGTAAAGTGCAGAAAAAGTAAATAGTCTACCGACTATTATTTATTTCAGAGGGGAAAATAAATATATAAAATTATAGAAGAAGAGATACATTTCATATGGAACAACAAAAGGGAAAAGCAAGTAACTTACTAAAGGAGTGTTGATTGAAGCATATGAATCTAGGACTGCAATCTCTTCATCTGAACGTCGCAAGGAATGATCTGCTTGCAAAATGTCCTAAAAAAAGAAGAACGAAATCAAATATGTCTGAGTTTAAAGTATAAACACAATGCCCACAAACTTAATGGTATGTCTATATCATATCCATCTCATTTAGAAGTCATACTAAGACTAGCTAGGCTGAGATTCTTGCCACAGCCAGTTCCAAGCCCGGGTCAGGCAAAGGGTTGCATTGAAGTGATATCCAAGGTCAGAACAACATCCTATCATGTTGCGTTACCACTTCAAAGTACAACCAAATCAAAAATCACACACCAAAAATAAGTACCATCACTAAGTATATTATTTAAGGCAGAAAAGGAATGGAAATTTTTTCAAGAAAATCACACGTACAAATTGGGCATAAAGTGCCAACAGTTGAGGAAAAAAGAAGACAGAAGGAAATTGCTAATTGATACTCCCCCTCCCTTCAAAACATAACTATTGTTTTAGAACTTGTCTCAAGATGTATGTAGCTCTAGAAACTTAGAAGATTACTGCATTTTTCCTTTAATTTTAAGTTAAACATTATCCTGTATTATTATTCAAAACACTACATTAACTGACTTTTAAAAGCTCTCAGTTGATTCAATGTTCTGAAAAGGGGGAAATTAGACTTTTTATCCTGATCAACATTATTTTCATAATATGAGATGAAACCTTATACGAGTACTATATGAGACCCGAGGGAATAGAGATTGTCTGTTTTGAGAAACCCAACCTAATTGACATTTAAGAAATGGAAAACTTGGAGATTACAATCAAACAAAACAATCATCATTTCAGTGTTCAGCAACAACCTAACCATTTAGTTATTTTCCTTTTCTCATTTTCCGGAAATATAGATTAAATAAAAATAAAAATAAAAAGAACTTTGATGTTTGATAAAAATGATGAAAACATTGCGTTTAAAATCAAACAACAAATTCATCGACAAAAAATAAAAATTTCAAAACAAAGAGGTCAGAGTGAAGAAAGGTAATCACCGGAGAGTACAAAATTTACTTTACCTCCTCAATGTTATGCAGAAAATGATTTCTCCCTACAAATTGTACAGCAGCTCTACACTGAGGACAGAGAACAGTAGTACGTTTCTCCTGGGACCTTCTTAACCACTCCGAGAAGCATCCATTACTAAACAAAGACAAATATCTTGTTTTCAGATAAGTCCCATCATTTTATTTTAAATCATTAAAAAATCTTGTAAGATGAATATGTTTATATATATATATATATATATATATATATATATATATATATATATATATATACATATTGTATTCAGAACTTGAAGAGAGTAAGAGAAAATAATAGAAACTCATCTTATTCATTCAACTGAGGGAAGGAAGAGTTAAATAGAGATGCAACTAATGATGCCTGTCAACCGCTATCTATAAAGTATCTATTAACAGCTACTTAAAAGTTCTGTCTAAGCAAGACAGCTTATAAAAAATAAAAAATACAAATGTATAAATACTAATACACCAGATTATTATACTTGTAATATTAAACTTCTACAGAACTTGTAACCGGAATTACCAGAAGTTGTGTAGGCAAGGAGCAGCTGTGACCACATCATGCCAAACATTCAGACAGATACAGCACTTGGCATGCTCAGCATCCACAGAAATCTAGGCAGCAGAATTTTGTTGTCAACATAGAAAGAAACTCAATGAAAACAGCATTCAATTAATCAATAAAAATTCGTGCAGATGATAATCACCTTCAAAAGTTTCGATGATTCTAAATTAGGAATTACTTGAAATCTGTATGTCAGAAATCCTGAAAAAGAACAGAGAGTAATGAACGATTGCTCACACAGACAGGTAAGGTTTAGGATTATTCACAAGGCACAAACAACAGGGAGGTTACTTAAATTGAAAGAGAGAGACAGAGGGACCTCCTGATATAAAATGATATGAACTTTGACCGAAGTTAAAAACGTGTGGCATAACGATTTCACTACTAATAAGTAGAACAAAAAAAATTGTAACACGCTATCCTACTATCTCATGCATGCACAGGTCAGAAATTCTTGAACATTGAGATTTGTCTAGATAAGCATACTGCCTCTGTCCCATTTATTAGTCCATTTTAAGAACACTACTTTCTTACAGAGGCATTATTTAAAGCATTGTATGTGTTCAAAAACTTGAATGTTAGCCAACTACCAAAAAGTGTATAGCAAACCAGTAAAGTAGATTGCGAACTATTATAGCACAAAACATGATAAACGACTGTCAAATGGCCAAACCACATAGAAAAACTCCACCAACTAAAGATAAGAGCTTAATGATGTTGTCATCACTTCACTTAGCACACATTTTTTTAAAGTTAATGGTGTAGCCAAAAATCAGCAGCACATTAATTGCCTTGTGAATTTGGACTTATTTATTTGTCTAATATTAATCTTCTAAACCTTGCAAGGCATCCCAACGCGAGGAACCAAAAAGGAAATTCTCAAACAACAGTGTCCCATAACTACAACACATGAGTAACTAACATCAATATTTTAAGCAAGGAGGCCAAAGCCAATATACATTCGATTCTAATTTTTTTTTTTTTAAGCAATAAAAAAACTACTTTCAAAATTAATACCTGGAACGATTTCACTGCCACAGTTGATTACGGCAGAATCACCATTGCTAACAACCACGTTATCCACTAATATGTCATTCCCACTTGTAAATGTTAAATAAAAAAATTAATAAATAGCATAATGTCTCTTATTGAAATTTATAACTCACATGGATGACAACATGCTAATCAAGCAGAAAAAGGCAGGTTGTAAGAGACTGTTAACTTTGCCAATAGATATGTAACAATTTGATCAATAAATTCAGCATAATAAAGAAATCAATTATTGTAGCCTACTAGCCTCAACACCACCACCCCCCCCCCCCCCCCCCCCACAACACACACACACGCTCCCCAACCAACAAAACGAAAGAAGGGAAAAAAATATTAAAAAAAAGGATAAAGTGACGAGAATACATGATCTCATTAGCTTTACCTTACATCCTCATCATAATCGCAGATACCGGGTCTTTAATTCAAATTTATTTCCTCAATTCTCTCCTTCAAGTAGCAAAAATGGTGAAAGAAGTATATCTTACAGATACTGTACCACTATCAAATTCAAACGGTCCAGATACCTAGTATTGTGCACTGTAGCAGATAAAAGAGAATTCACCCTTTTTCTTACTCACACGAAGAAATCCAAATTCTGGTTCCTCTCCATATTTACTCAAGTTCAAATGAAGTACAAATTTCAAGAATCCATACCCGAATACAATGTTAGCTGCCCATAACCCTTACTGTTCCATTTCATTGGAAACCACCTTTCGCTATTAGTAAAGCCTGAGCATCAAGTCATCTACTTCAACGACACATTAATAACTCCTTACTATGAGTTATACCCTCGATTTTATTGGATGATTAAATCAAAATGATGTAGTGACATATTTACTGATCAGACAAGGAAACCAAAAATATTAGCACGAGTGAAGTTGCTGGAATACCTAATATTGTGCATTGTAGCAGATACAAGATCCATATTCCTTGTGATTTTACACCATTCGCTCTCTTCAGCCGTTGAGAGGTTGATACTTGAGCATACATTTGTCTCACTCAACCTCAATTCGATATCCGAATATTGTGTATCCGATGGAGCTAAAGCATGAAAAATGGTAAGTTACTGGTGGAGAAAGTATAACAAATAACTTCTAGACTGAAAAATAAATGTTACGAACAAAACACCTTACATTTAGCTCAACAAAAAAACTAAGAAGATAAGGACATTTCTTCTTTGCTCAAGTATTTCAACCAAAAATGATACTATACACCCTTTTGTAACACACCTAAAACGCACCCTCATTTGGGATCATTGATTATAATGGTCCACAGTGACTCATCTAAAGACTCACTGATTATCAATGACTCCGGACGAAGTTGTATCTTTGGGGGCTCAGAACAGGGGTTTGCAATTGTGCGTTTATCATTTTCATTTTCGTATTTCAACACAAAGAGAACAATATTCATCACCACTTCAGCGACAAACAACACTAACCTCAGGCTGATGATGTTACCTGATAGCTAATAATTTGCTCCCAATGTCAAGAAACAAAAATTGTACCACAAAATAAGATTTGAAATTTCTTTAAGAATCATTGAAGGTTTGTCTTTTATTCTGAGCGATAGAAGTGTTTTATTTTTTCTTTTTTTGAGAATCATTAGTTATAGGGAAAAGCAAGGGAGATAATTAAGCAAAACAATTCTACTTTCTCCGCCACTAAAACAACTGTAAAATGGAGATAATAAAGCATAACAATTCTAATTACAGAGATATTATCAAGAAACAAGAAGAAATGGCCTAATGGTAAAGGTTCATTTCCCATCCCTCCCCAATAAAGTAAAATAACATAGCCTCTCCCCCCCCCCCCCCCCCCCCCACCACACACACACACACCAACAACAACAACAACAACAACAAAAAGAGATTGGAGCCGTCAATTCAAGCACAAAACAAGCATTGAAAATATTGTAATGTAGCCCAAAACATAGAATTGCAATAAATTTACGATTTTGCAATCATTGTATGATAAAATCCCAAAAAAAAAAAAAAAAACATAAACCCAAAAATAATAAGCACGGAATTCTAGTCTTACCGAGCTTCCCCCAGATATCATCACCGACGGGGGAGAAATCCACCCCAGAATGCTTAGATGGCTCTCCTCTTTCCATTAAAGTTTGGGGAAATTAAAGTAGCGTTCCAAATTACTTTTTCTTTATTCAGGAAGGGGTTAAGATTTTGCGATTATGTGAAGGCAAGTCTTTGAGAGTAGTAGTACATTTGAGCAGAAGATTGCACGAGAAGGAAAGAGCGGAAGCCGTCCATGTTTGTTCCAAAAGGCAAAGCCGTTAAAAAGATATTTGGATTTAATTCCAATTTCAAAGTAGTGTATAAACTATGTGTATCACATCTCCACTTAATTTAAGAGTAATGATACAGATACAAAGAGTAATAATACAGGTACAACAGTTGTGGAACAAAAAGTGATATGTAAGGTTGATCATAATGAGTCGAAAATTGATCATAATGAATGGAATGAGGCGGTGCAAACGGATATTAAGGCACTGTTATTTACCAACATATGGATAATTTCACGTTACCACCTAGAAAGAATCCTATTGGATACAAATGAGTGTACAAGATAAAATATAATCCTAATGGATCATAAGAGAGATATAAGTCCAGTCTTGTAGAATAGGGATACACTCAGACCTAAATAATTGATTATCAAGAATGTAAGGACGTAGGGATCCATATGTAAATAGAGTATCTATTTAAATGCGCTCGAATGACCTTGTCTCTAGTTGTGAAGATCACAACAGTAAGAACACGGTCAGCAGCTGCAACAACAAACAATTGTCATCTTCATTAGATGGATGTCAACACCGCATTTTACATGAAGATCTGCATGATGAAGTCTACATGCAGCTTTCTCAAGGGTTCAAGTTCGAAATACCAAACCAGGTTTATCTAATCATTATATGGTTTGAAACAAGCTTCAAACAATGGCATTGTAAACTAACAAAATCTTTGGAAAGTCTGGGATTTTTTCAGTCTGAATATGATCATATATTGTTTACTAGAGGATCAGGCAAATCTTTCATTGCCTTATTGGTATATATTGATGATATTATTGCAAACTGTCTTTGATCCGAATCAAATACAACAAGTCAAAGATCATCTACACAAGTAGTTTACCATTAAAGATCTTGGTAAACTCATATATTTCTTGGGAATTAAGGCTACTAGAACACCTACTGGCATCTCGATTTCACAAAGGATGTATACATTGAATCTTTTGCAAGAGTATGAGTTTTTGGGTGCTAAACCTGCTAAAAATCCAATTGAATCCAAATAGACATTACAACATGGGGATTTTTCTTTGTTGGATACAGGTCATTGACTGGAAAACTGCTTTACCTCACTTAAACTAGGCCTGATATAGCTTTTTCCGTACAACAATTAGGCCTTTTTAGACACTCCAACTGAAAAACACATGAAGGTAGCTCATAGACTTTTGAGATATTTGAAAGCTAATCCATGTCAAGGGATTTTCATTCCAGCTGAGGACACTATGACACTGAAGGGTTATTCATATAGTGAATGGGCAGGTTAGTTGTCCTAAGACTAAATGGTCCATATCAGGCTATATAATGTTTAGGGGATGCTCTCATCTTTTGGAAAGCCAAGAAACAAACAACCATTGCTAGAAGATCTTTGGAAACATAATATAAAGCAATGAACCTGTGAAATTTAGTGGCTGATCTATATTTTGCAAGATCTGAAAATTACAATTTAGATTCCCGGTGTTCCATTTTTTGATAATGCAGTGCTCTTCACATTGCACACAATATTGTCTTTAATGAGAGGACTAAACATATTGAGATCGATTGTCATGTGGTCAGAGAAAAGGTCAAATCCGGATAAATCAAACTCATGTCTGTTCATACAAAAGAACAACTTGCTGATATCCTAACAGAAGCTCTAGATGCACCTATGTTTTTCTATCTCCTGGACAGAATTGGGAAATGAACCAAGTTGCATGAGTACGTGATCATTTTATACTTATGTGAATGTAAACTTAAGGATATTCATGCCAACTGTTGCAAGTAGTTATTTATTATTTGATTACTCAATTTGAATCGACGAATACCGCACAAATTATAATAACCAAGAAGAATTATGTGTACATTGCGTAGATGAGTGGTTATGCAAACCTAGAGTCGAAATTTATCTGCTGATGTATTCTTATCTTCTAGCCATCAAAGCGGAGTAATAAGCTTGAGAATTATCTGTGTTTTGACAATGCGCTAAACACTGGGCTTGTAGTAACATTACCAAAGTAGGAGAGGGATTCTTGCAATGCATACTTTACCTTTAGAGCAAGTTTCTTTCTTGAGAAGTGTTAAAGCTTGAAATTATGAAAATACGAAGAAATTCAAATTTTTAAGAGACTTCGAGTATTTTCTCGGTCTCCAAGTCCAAAAACCTTCTGGATAACGCTCTTGCTTATTGCACCATGTCTTTACCCATTGCGAGGCTTAAGAAGTGGGAATACTGATGTTGGTAGGTTGAGATTGCGAAGTTAGCATAAACTTTAATCTTGCCACGAATAAATAAAACTGAATGCACATGCACACATCACTTCGGTTCATAGCGAGTAGTGAATAATGAATATCTTATGAGCATTAATGGTATGAGTTGACTCGAGTTTCTTGTGTAAGTATGATTTGACCATGGAAAATGTTGTCTTGGGGAATGACTTATTGATGCTTTGTTCGGGACGATCAAAGTCTAAGTGGGGGTTAGTTGATGACGGTCAAATTATACCCGTAAAAGTCATCAACATTGTCCTTAAATCGAGATTAATAATATATATTTTACATTAAATCACATGTTTATATTGATTATTTAATGTTATGTGATTAATAAGATATAATTTGGTATTTATCCATTTTTATTATGTAATTTGGTATTTATCTATTTTTATTATGTAATTTGGTATTTATCCGTTTTTATATGATTTATTTTGGGATAAATATTTATTTTATAGATTGAGATAATTTTTTGGAGGATAATTACATATGGACAAATTAAATTACAAGATAAATCCAAGCAAATCCGGATGCATTGAAGATAAAGATCGGATAAGCACGAAAAGAGGAGTAAGGCATGACAAGAGCCAGCAAGCCAATCCGGCGGCTCTCCAACTAAATGCGGCGGCCCTATCCCTTGCTTGGGGCGCATTTTTGCTTTTAAGATCGGCCGGGAGTTATCTTTAATTGTTTTGATATTTTGAAGTATATCTTTTAATTAGCTTAAACCCTTATAAATAGAGATGTAGACTACACACTCTATACACTCTAGAAACACAATATTACAATACTTTTACTTTATCAATATAGTTCTTCTTATTTTATATTATGTTTCTTCATCGCGGAGGCGATGGATTCATCGATTAGAGATTGCATTGAAGGA
This sequence comes from Gentiana straminea, assembly GCA_036785695.1. Classification (NCBI taxonomy): domain Eukaryota; kingdom Viridiplantae; phylum Streptophyta; class Magnoliopsida; order Gentianales; family Gentianaceae; genus Gentiana; species Gentiana straminea. The sequence goes on from JAVUPR010000183.1 coordinate 12,529,248, forward strand.
TTGGAGGACCCTCCGTCTACGAGGGTAATGCCTATCCAAATATGTCGTTTTTATTCGTAGATCTATTTTATTTCGTTATGGAGTAGTCGTTTTTGTATTGATTTCGTGATGTAGTTAATTAACAGACCCATATTCATGTAGATCTAAGCCGTACGAAGGCGTTTTACGAGCAAATTCTAGAGTCACCGGTCTAGATCTACCACGGTCTATATGGTTAGATCTAGCCATCAAGATTCTAGTAATTTTCTGTGAACGACTTCGGCTACGTCGTGCTTTCTGTTTTTCATATAAACATGTAATAGATCTGGCCAATTTGTTACATTTTTCTCCTAATTAATATGATATATTGTGAAAATTGTCATGTTACTAGGACATTAGTTAGCCAATCGTTTAGGAGGTGTGCCAACCCGTCCACGGTGGTTGCCTAAACGAGGTGACGATTTTAGATCGGTATCCCTAGTTTGGTATAGCATGCTTGTTATATGATGTTCTATCCTGTCCAAGGAAGGATTCGTAATTAAGCATAAGGATCTTCTATCTGTTCACGAATTAGATCCAGTTTAGGGGATGACTCCCGTAGCCAAAATATAATCAACCTTAATGCCTTTTCTGTCTCGGCTTAGATATACATATATGGGGGAGTAATTACTACTAGCGTAATCAATACCGTTTGTTAGAGTCTTATAAAACCATAAAAATAAGTGTTTTAGTGTCTACTGTCGTATTGTTAGTCTTTGTGTTTTCTATCGTGTCACCTTTATTTTTACGTTATTGTTGGTCGTAGACCGCCCTTCAATCTATTTTTAGTTTAATAATGTTGTGCTTGTTTAAGCCGAGTCTCTGTGGGATCGACCTCGACTCCATCTAGCTATACTACGATTGAACCTAGTTCTCTTGCTAGTTGGTTATTTAGGTATCGAGTTATTTTTATTACTTGACCGTCATCACCAAGTAATCTCAAGCGCTGAACCTGTGAAAAAAAGACATAATAACACAATTCATTACCAACTGTACAAGCAGTAGCGCTAATCTTTTTTCATAGAACTAGCTAACAACCTCTCCACACATGGTTTCAAAGAAGATCTTGATCTCTGCAGGGGTAACTTGTACATACAAGGTAATATTCCTAAGTACGACTCAATAAGACCATTTTTGACAAACAAATTAGGATGATTTTGTATTGTATTTGCATTGCCTTTACAAAAAAAAAATGATTTGACTCATACCAGAAGCAAGAATAGCTTGGGTGGCAATAGCATAATCCCACACTTGACTTCCAAAGCTCTGCAAAAGAAAGAAGCTATGTAAGCTATGTCAACTTTATTTCATTCATTGTTATATATTCCAATGAATCCAAACTTGCATTTTCATTCCATCTAATCATAGACTAGCTTCTTTTCAACACTTAATCTTAACACGTTTGAGAAGAATAATCACAATAAAAGGTAAAAACAAAACAATGCTTCATAAAACAGTCATTCTATCAGACGGCTCGATAACATTCACAAGTATTCTGTGATAGAAGCCGTGCAACTCCCAAAAGACGCTCTAAGAAATTAGTCTTATTAGGATCACACCTTTTCCTTTTTAAACCGAAGTAAAACAAAAATATTGATGAGAAATCCAAACATACTTTTTCTTAACAAGACCTCTTTAGTGCAATAATCAGCATCAAACTGCATTTTCAGGTGAATTTCATCATAAAATCGGATTCCTACACATAAAAAATAAAAACAAATATAAAAACACTTGAATTCACTTATTGCTTTCAACTTTACCCAACACCTAACAAATTGCTGGTAAACTAACTAACCACCAGGATCTCATATCATATATATTCTCAGCCAATTTTCTATAAACTTGATTATATACCGCTAAACTCATATGTTAGACCTAAAGGCATAAATTTTTCTCCTTCCTTTTTCTTTTTTTTAACCAATGTGAAATCAATGATTTATTCCACCAATTGTTGTTGACACCTCTAGGCTGTAGGCTAATGAAATACTTATCACATTGACCACTTCTAGTAAAATACATGATGAGATTAATTATTACTCAAACTCATGGGAAATATTGCAAAATAGTGATGAAGACATTGGTGATAGAACAAAATATATATAATACCTGAATTGCATGAAACTGCAATTTGAATACAGCTTTAATCTTGTTCTTATCGCTCCTCCTCAACACCGACTAAATGGAACAACACACAAGTTTTTCAATTCATTAGAAAATGGCACAATTCAATCCAAGTCCAAATCCAAATCCAAATCCAAATCCAAACTACACCATACTCATACACTACTAACATCAACTCTATACAAAAATGTCACAACACATGTGTTTACATAAAAATGGCACAACACAACTATCTTCAACTTCTCAAAGATCCAAATCCATACACTACTATCATCAACTTATTAAAGATCATTTATGTACCATCTAATCATAGACTAGCTTATTTTCCACACAAAAATGCACAACACTTAATCTACAAAAATGGCACAACACAATCTCGGTTTGAACTTGTAACTTGTTACTACTGTCATCTAACCGAATCGAACCCTCCCATAAACAGAACCCAACCATATACACAAATGGCACACATCCTCACTATAGTTTTAACTACAATTGCATTTATACACACACACACACACCAATTTTAACTACTAACTCAAACGAAAATCGAAAATATAAACCAAAATAAACGAATCAATAACTCATTACTAATCATACTACAACTATCAAACCTAATTGTCGAACCCTCCCATATAACCAAATCGAACCCTACCATTATAACACCGAACCGAACCCTCCAATAAACCGAATCGAACCCTACCATTATAACCAAAAAGCAAAAATGGAAAATTTGAAACCGAGTTGAACCTTCCTATAAACCGAATCGAACCCATTGGGATGAACCGAATCGAGCCCATTTGAAACCTTAACCCACAACATGATAACTTCAAACTTTAACACAATAATTGCATTTACACACACAAGCATGTTGTATTGCAAAAATAATGGAAGAAATTGACGAAAATAATAAGAAAAGATGATTCACCTCTGATTGGGATGAAATTAGACATGTTTTTCGTTGAAAATGGTGAAGAATCGCCGAAAATCACCCCAAATTCGCCCAAATCGCCGGAGCTATGCCAAGGAAGAAGAAAGAGACTGAATGAGAGGAAATATTTGACGAAAATAAGATGAAAATTGGTTTACCTAAGTTTATGGATGAGATTAGAGGTGATTGGTTGTTGAAAATCGTAAACAATCACCGGAATTTAAACCCAAAAAAGTTTTGGCGGCCAAATTTTCCCCTCCAAAATTTCATACAATTTTTGACTTTTTGTTTAAAGGGACGACAATTTCGTCTAAAGGGACGACTTTTTGTTTAAAGGGACGGCAATTTCGTCAAAACCCAAAAAAGTTTTGGCAAATTTTCCCCTCCAATTTTTCATAAAAATTTCGACTTTTTGTTTAAAGGGACGACATTGTCGTCCCTTTAAATAAACTTTTATAAAAAAATAATTTTATGAACTCTAATATTACATTTTTATGATTAAATACCTTAATATTATATATAGAACAATATTATTGTTCTTCGACTTTTTGTTTAAAGGGACGACATTGTCGTCCTTTTAAATAAACTTTTATGAGAAAATAATTTTATGAACTCTAATATTACATTTATGATTAAATACCTTAATATTATATATAGAACAATATTTTCGTTCATATATATATATATATATATATATATATATATATATATATATATATATATAACACTATTTTCTTTGATAACGATAACGATCTAACTCATTCGCTCGATAACGAACCCCGGAATTCAAATCGATCATTCAATAACGAACCCCGACACTTAACTCATTCGATCAATGGAGCCATAGTAGATACAACTATCACAATGATCGATAACGATAACGATAACGATCTTACTCATTCGTTCGATATCGAATCCCGAGATTCAAATCGATCGCTCGATAACGATCGATCGAGCCGTAGTAGATAGTACTATCACAATGATCGATAACGATCTAATTCATTCGCTCGATAACGATCCCCGAGCTTCAAATCGATCTCTTAATAACGATCCCCGACTCTTAACTCCTTCGCTCAATAACGATCCATCAAGACATAGTAGATAGTATTATCACAATGATCGATAACGACCGGAAATTATTACAATTATTTTCAAGACATAAGTAATATACACATTACATAATATAGAATTTTTGCAATAAATATACTTACCCATCATGAATGCTCAATGATTGTTTGATGAAGCAACCCCAACACGAAATGATTGTTTGATTAAGCAAGCCAACAACAATTAAACGCAGGATTTGTGTATGCGAGAAGAAGGTGAAGATAATTGTGGAAGGTGAGTGTAAATGGGGAAATATGGAAATTTACATCTATAATTTCATAGGGAAACTATTATCGACGGCACGAGTTTGTTTTCCAATCGATATTATCGATGTGTAGCAATTTTCTGTCGATAATATTGACGGTACATCAATCTCGTACCGTCGATAATTATTTCCCCCCGATAATATCGACGTGAAAGGTCATTTACGTTGATATTATCGAGATAAAATAGACCTCGTACCTTCGATAATCAACAAGCTAGTGTTATTGACGTGTAGAGCTATTTTCGGTCAATAATATCGACGGGTTACCTAAAATTGAATTTTACAAATACTAAACTTCTTATACAAGTGTCGAGCCTGACAAGGCATGATTTCCTGATTTCCTGGTTTTCTTGGCATGTTCATGAGTAGACATTTTTTTTTTATAATGGTAGAATTACTACGTATTGAAAGTCTACATCATATTTACACTCTCATTTTATTAATTATATTTTTCATTTATAAAAAGTAAGAATAATGAAGTTACAAAGGTTGTACCTGTGAACCAACCCCCTAAAGCGAAATAGGCACAAGGAAAGAGCAATAGACCGGACCAGCCTACAAACACGAAACGGTCCCTACGTAAAACTAGTCATCCATAGTATCAAATAAACCAGTTTCGTCTTTGGTACATTTACCAAGGGCTATAGTCATAGTGATCCTCCTATTAAATGATTTTAACCATTTCCGAGCACCTCATAGTATTCTCAGGGCGTCCGAAGATTCACTCTATATGACTTCTCTTGCATTGCCCCACTCCAATGGGTTTCGAAGATAAAAATTCAATATGGGTCACTAAATTCGATTCTCCCGAGAGGTCACAATTGCAGCAAGATATTAATGACGAGGAAGGCTTTTTGTTATGCTACTAATACTTGTACTTGCTCTGCTATTGCCTGGCTGAGGAAGATTTACGGAGCCTAAACCAAAAAATACGCGAACGGGGCATACTATGTGTAAGGAGCGGGCCTTTTATTTGGTATTTTGACATCCCACAGCTTCGGCAGATCGCTTAGCCCTGTTCATCTTCGGCGCAAGAGCGCTCGATCAGTGAGCTATTACATATTTTTCATTTATAAGAATTAAAAATAAAATTTAGAAACTCACAATAACATTATAATGTTGGATGTAGACATCCTTCAAAAAAAAAGTTTAGATGTAGACATGGTGAAGATTTTTTTAAAGCATGTCTATGAGCAATTTTCTTTTTATTTTTTATTTTTTTATTTTGTGAATTCCTTTAGCTTATTGATATGGATACACCTTAAAATGAAAAAAAGAGAGGACATATTCAAATTGAAATGAAACAGTCAAACTGGATAGCCATATAAAGGTCAATACACAAGGAAATCACAAAAGTGCATGAAATATATGAAAACTTTATAACAAAACAGACCCCCCCCTCCCCCAAAAAAAAGAAGGGAAAAGAGTTCATGAATTATATAAAAACTTACAAAACAAAAGGGAAACAAGTTTATATATTATTAAAATACACACATTTTGGTAGTAGTAAAGTCTGATCGGTAACACTTTGTATTTATAAAAATATATATCATCATGATCTCTTTCTTCGAAAAAGCCTGATCAGTAACACGTCTTTTCAATGCATTTGCCCGATCTTCAATTCCTAAAATCCCAAAAATATAGAAATAAATTAACAACAAAAAAAAAAAAAAAATTAACGTAAAGATGAAGTTATAATTACTCAATTAATTAACAACCTTTCCATACATATTATAATTACTCAATTAATTAACAACTTTTCCATACATATATAGGAGAGAGTAATTAATTAAATGGACAACAGTCTGTATTTTTCAGTACTATATATACATACCTTCACTGCAATATTATGTTTGTTCAAAGTTGACGTTAATCTCATAAGTATTTTCATCAGTAAGATCTGTATATGCATCACTGAAAAGGATGAATGTATTGTCTCCACCATTCTCTATAGGTGTACCACCAACAATTTGAACATCCACTTTAGCATTATCATCATCTGAACAGCCAGAACCTACTCCCGAACAGGTAATCGTACCAGTAAAACAACTAAATACAGTTGCTTTCCACAGGGGTTGAGGAGCTGTTGCAGTAGGTAGGGTGGAACTTTCCGCAACTTTGGTGCAGTCAGGGTCTGCACCATGAGCAAGCTAGTATTAAAATGACGTTCAACATGCTCCATCCAAAAAAAAAAAAAAAAAAAAAAGTAGCAAGCTATAGTGAACTTTTCCAAACGTAGTATATATGCGTGTGTATATATATATATATATTGACGATACTGGAATATCGTTAAGTATTTTAGTTGGGGTTCTAAAAAAAAAGTAAGTTAGTTGAGTAATTGGACTTTTACATGGAGAATTTCAACAACTGAAACTGGAGATTTTGTTGTTGTTTTGTGGCTATCTTAGAGGCTACTTATGTACCCAATTACATGAGATCTAGCCAATAATGTAGTTATGAATCGTGAGAATGATGATCATTTTATCAATGAGATCAAGCCAATAATGTAAGTTCTGAATTGTGAGGATGATGATCATTTTATCAGCCTCCATCGTGGGGAGTTAATGTACGTAGAGATCCCGATTTTATAGAGCCTGTGATTGAGTGTCAGTGTGATGCCAATCGTGGGCAATCATGACTTAATTAGGCTGAAATCGTAGGGATGCAATCAATAATAATGGATTGTGGCAGTTAATGAGGATCAATCGTGGGATCATGCCCATTAATTAATGCGATATAACCGTCTTTGGAGGTCGGAGATGATCTGTTCTGCTTGGGAGCGACCTGAATGGTAATGCTGAGATGAGGTCGGCTGAACTCTGAGAGCGGCCCGAAAGACTTGATTGAGTCCTCTGGACATAGGGCCCAACTGTGGGCTGAATTTCATATTGGCCCAAATTTGACATGCTCGAGGCCCAATTTGAACGATACGTATAGTTTCCAGATTATACCCATGCCAAAGCCCTACAGACTTGAGCTGGGCCACATAATTAATGCAGGTTAGGTCTGCTCTTGGAGTGACATGGCCTGAACTGATAGGCTGGTATCAAACCGTTTCTTGTTAAATTAACGTATGACGGACTATTTTTTGAAATCCAAATGCCATGCGTATATCTTGAGGCGTCTCTTCAAATTATTTGAAGATCCCGTGGATTTCGATGATTATCTTAACGGAATAGGATTTTCTGTCCATAATTGACGATATCTTCATCCTGTGTCTTCTTCTTCATCGTAACAGCTCATTTTTTTAGATCTTCTAAACAAGCAAGTCTTTCTGTCTTACTATTGTTCAATCTATTTTCTCAATCTTGTCTTCTATTAGACAAATTAACCTTGTCAGATGATGTCCCTTAGCAAGGATATCTCAAAAGCTGCATGGTTTGTGGCCCACAATCATCATGGTCCTCAATCTGTATAGGGTTCTGATGAATCTTCATCTATTGATAAATATTTATTCACTAGGATCGGACCTTGCCTGGCCGGATCCATTCCTTCCACCCTTACTGAGGGATGAATGATAGACTAGTGTGATCAGTATAGTATAAATAAGGAAATTTTAGACCCATCCTTCCTTCAAGTTCTTGGAGAGTTGACACCCCTCCTGAGGTTTATTGTGCTATTTATTGCATGATGGTCTTAGGCTTCCGGCTGTTTTTCACATTTGATTCATTATAATCCGAGCCTCCATCGAAAATCCCCCAATGGATTTAGGACCATCATTGGCTTTGCTCTTTACTATAGGATATCTAGTATTCAGTTTTCATTTCAACTATTTTTTTTTTTACCTACTTTAACATCATAAGATGTCATACCATCGCGAGCTTGAATATTTTTGTCAATAATTCTCCAAAGGAGATAGGTGTGCCATTTCTTGTTCTTGTTAAGCCTCTCTCTCATACTAAAGTGTGGAAGCAATGGTTTTTCTTTGTCCAATCCATCGGACTAACTGAGATGAATCGTTGTAGGAGCAACCACCCTGATAACGACTCCCATGGGTTTATGGCTAACGTTAAACATTTGGACTTATTTGAAATTCGAAAGCAGGATGCATACCTCACAACTTATTTATTCTCTTCGGAAGTGCTGAAACTGGGAAAACTGGAGAGTGTCGGGAAGGAAGATTATAAGTCTCTTTAATTTGTGGAGTCTAAAAGTGGATGTAGGACATTTTCTGTAGTTGTTTTTGTACTTGTATTTTGTTCTGACTATGCTTTACACATTTTCTCAAAAACTTCCTTGTATTTTTCTTATTGTAATGTCTGTCATGTCGAGCATTTTAGGTAACACAAGGGGTGCCCTGAGAGCTCTTGCTGCCAATACTGCTTAGAGAGCTATTGAAACTGCGACTAAAGGTGCCGGTGTTCAGAATGTTGTAGCACCAAGTGTGAGAGCTACACTCACACATGTAGTTACTTCCGCATCTGAGGATGTGGCAATTCATGTTGCTATGGCTTTTGTTGATATAGCATCTTATGTTACTGAAGTCTGGCCTGATGAGTCATTTGTAGTTTAGACCGATCTTATTGTTCAGGTCGGGTCTCAGGAACCTACTGCTACCAGCCGATCTGTAGTCCACTCCCCTTCACATTCTTCTGTCGGTCGTAGTCTTATAATAAGATGAGGTCTTCCCATTCTGAGGAAAGAAGTGGGTACCTCCGTAGGTTGATAGTTGTTGAAGAAACTTGTGTTCATGTGGTTGTCATATCTAATGAGGTTGCTACTACCCCTGTAGATAAAAGTGCTTCTCTAGAAGCACGTGTTCACATATCATATGGAGCTTTCTCTGATATCAAAAGGAGATTTTCTAAGAGTTACTGCTCTTATGTCCGATGGAGCTTCTCTTGCACGTACCGCTCATCTACCTTCGAGCCCTACAGCAGAGACGAGTGTTGATGTGGTTGAGGATTTTACCCTGAAACCTCTGTGAATCACCAATCGTTGGGGTCAGATTCAAGTTCCCTTGCTGAAGGAAAGACAGAAAGATCTTGACCCTTCTTTAGATAGATTCAATCCTGGTTGGTCCCTGACGATCATCAATGATGAAGTAAATGATCTAAATATGGCCCGCTCATAGGGTAAAAAATGTGTTCTTCTTAAGGACCGTGAACTAACGATTTGCCTAAATGATTCTAAACATGTATCTCTTAAAAGAAATTGTAGGAAGATGTCCTTGTCATTCTCATTGATTCTGGTAAATCATATATATCTGTACAAGAAAGCCATTAGGCTATAATCAAGGCTACAACTAAGGTAACTGAATCAGAGTATAATATCACCTAATTAATGTAATAGATATACAAAAAATATTATATACATACTATTGTACATAGTCTAACGTCTAACACACACCCCGTAGTGGAAGTGGGAGGTTCCCGTACGCTTAGACCGTCACAAAAATCACCACAAAGTATGTGCGGAAACCCTTTTGTGAAGATGTCGGCAATTTGATGACGGGGGAGGGGGGGAGACATGAAGTACTCGAACATGTCCACGTGCAACTTTCTCGCGTTCAAAATGGATGTCCTTCTTTATGTGTTTAGTGCGCGGGTGTTAAACCGGATTTTCGGAGAGGTAGATGGCACTAACATTATCACAATAAACCAACGTAGCCTTGTGTATCGGACAATGCAACTCTAGTAGAAGATTTTGAATCCATCAAGATAATGAGACAACATTGGCGACCCCTCGGTACTCGACTTCGGCGCTAGACCGAGAGATGGTAGGTTGGAATTTTTATGACAATGAGATTAAGTTGTTGCAAAGGAAAACACAATAACCGGAGGTGGAACAACAGGTGTCTAGGGTACCACCCCAATCGGCATCAGTATAGGTATTCCGGCTTCTATCAAGAAATTCATCGTGCCTAGGTCTTCCGGATCACTGAACCGAGCACTACTCTTGGTTAAGCGGCCCAGTTTTGGTGTCCAAGACGTTTATGCAAATCTGAGATTCAATTTCAAGTCATATCTTGATTCAGGACCAGTTTCGAATCTCGTCTCATCTCAAGAAGGTGATTGTCGTAGCCTTTGGTTTAATTCTTTGTTTCAAGCTCGTTTATAGTTTGGAACCGTAGGATTCATGTTCGGTTTTCAGGTGTTCATAGGTTCATGAGGTTTCGAAGGTTAATCGTCGTCCTTTTTTTGGTTTGGCTCGTCTAAAAGGTAATGAGTTCTTCTTATCAAAAGGTTCCATCTTTAAGTTTAAAGATTATGTTTTAAGTTGATTAGATTATTTTTTTAATGCAGCTGCATGAAACTAGACATAATTACGTGTTGTCGGGTATTTTCCAAATTGCATTTTCATAACGTTTTTCTATTTCTAGTTATTTTTTGTAAATTGTTATGTGCTTTTGGTTATGAATAGTGGGAAATAAGATGGTAGTTCAGTGTTGTTATGGTCTTTGTATGTTCCCGTAAGTTAGACATGAATTTATGTGCTTTGTGTGCTTTTACGTGTTTATGGTTAGTGACCTTGCGACGTACTGTACGAAGTATCATGGGTTTTAAGTCCCGTGTCATAGGTATGACTAACTATGCTAATCCATGTCGTTATCGAGGCGGAAGTCCCTAAGTCTTGTGGGTCCCTAAGTCCCCCGATTGCAGGTGTGTTACTCATATTAGCCGTGTCCTTTTGCTAAGTCCTGTGGGTTCTAATTCCCATGAGTGAAGCAGAACGGTAAAGATAACATGCTTAGTAAGAAACAAAAACGAGACAGACAAGACACAAATATGCTTCGGTTAGTTGATAAGTACAGTACGGGTTAGTAGATGGCTTCCGTAACGTTGTTCCTTAAGCAAACCATAGTAAGTAAGTAATTAATGAAACGAACATGTACGCGCAAGATGAACTGAATGTAGTTAATATGAATGTTTTCTGTGCATTGTTCAAGTTGGATTCGAGCTAAGTTCGTAAAAGTAGTTTTCTTATGTTTCAAGTTATGCTTTTAACTGTTTTGTAACTGGATAAGTAGATTCATGTCGTGTCTCCCGGAAATCGACATACATGAATCTCCCTTTTCATCTTCTTTCTCCTTACTGAGCATTCGGCCGGTGCTCACTCCTTTATTTAGAATAAGAAGGTTGCAGGTATTTGACGATGAGCTTGGAGTGCTAGATTAGGATAGAACAATAGAGTCGTTTATTTTTTAGTCTCCTTTGTAGTTGTGCTTTCTTTTCAGACAAGTGAGTTGTAATGGATGATGGTTTTTCTTCCAGTTATTTATGATGTACTACCTCTGTCCCAAAATGTATGTCCATTTAGCTTTGTGGTATTGTCCCATAATGGATGTCCATTTAGAAAACCAATACATCATTAATTACAATTTTCTCATTTTAACCCTCATTTTTTATATACTCACATACTTTTCACTACTTTTCATTAATAACAATGAAGGTCATTTTAGACTTTTTAATCAAAATTATACATAAAAAAATTTAACCTACTTTTTTTAATATGTGTGTAAAAGTCCAAACAGACTTACATTTTGGGATGAAGGTAGTGGTTTGATAGCAATTGAAGTTCTGGTTGAGTTAAAAGAATGGAAGACCATGAGGGTCTATTTTTTTGTGTGATGATGGCGCATCTGATGCGGAGCTGTAGGATTCCACGTAATCGCAATCGAATACATGAACAAAAGGGAGCGTTCAGACATGTGACAGTATTTTGGCCGTAACTTTCGGCTCCGGTGTCCATTTCGCGTGCAGGACCCCATTTCGAAAAGCTATTTCTGACGCCGACAACATGGTTCACAGCCAGAGGCGTTTTATGGCCATTTTGAGGTCAAAATCAGTTGATTTCCCTTCCATTTTGGGAACCAAAGATTTTAGCACGTTTTTTCCCCACATTTTTGTTATTTTAATTGCGTATTAAATAAAGATCCGGTTGCGGATCCATTCATTTCGGAAGGTTAATGTAATCAACGTCGTGATTTCTGTGCTGATTTATTTTCGTAAAATATTTTGTAATTTTCAAATTTTGGGAGGTATTGTATTCGGACAGCTATAAAATCCTGGCTTGTGGGATGATTTCAATCAGACTATTTTCGTAAAATATTATGTAATTTTCTATTTTTGGGAAGTATTGTATTCATGCAGCTATAAAATCCTGGCTTGGAGGATGATTTCAATCAGACTTGAATAATGTTGAAGTTATTAACAACAACAGCAAACTGAAGCTCATCAGATCAAAGTACAGACATCAAAGATCATTGAGGAAATCGATCAAACACTTACACCAAAAGTCATTTCGCAACAGTTATAACTAATTAGTTAGTTATAACCGATCATATTTAGTTCCAAGTGTTCCTAACTTGTATACAAGCTATGAATCAGCAGCTGTAAACTTCAATTAGAGTTTATTCAATGCAATCGAAGTATTATTTTTTTTTCCATATTTTATGTTTCTTCACTAGTAAACTAGTTCTTCTTTTTCTTCTATCAAGAAATTCGTCATGGTATCAGAGATTTCCATGGATTCTTGATTCTTCTTTCTCTGAATTCTTCTTTTATAGTTTGTTTGCAGAGTTTTGCTCTGTCATCAGTTCTTGATTCATTTGAAATCCAATTTTTCCCGGAGTTTCTGCCATGGATAATCAGTCTGTTCTTCCTGCTCTGGCTCCTGCTGATTTGGTGCTTCATCCTAGTGAGAGCCCAACATTTTTCTTGGTACAACCTATTCTTGATGAATCCAATTATCATAGTTGGAAAACAGCCATGCTCAATGCACTCTCATCCAAGAATAAACTTGGATTCATTTATGGTTCGATTCCAATGCTACCCTTGGGTGATAGGCATTTATCTTTATGGAAGCGGAACAATTGCGTGATTAAGGCGTTGTTAGGAGATTCAATTTCAAAGAGTATTGCCCAAAGTGTGATGAGCTATCAAACTGCTAAGGATATTTGGGATGATCTTAAAGAGAGGTATGGTGGTGGAGACATAGACAAATTGTCAGATCTAATGGATGAAATTCATAATACGAAGCAAGGTGATATTTATGTTTTAGATTATTTTGGAAAGCTTAAAATCTTGTGGGACCAACTGTTGTCTTTAACTCCTTCCCCAACTTGAAACTGTGGCAAGAAATGGTATAAATATCATAACAAAAGGCATCATGTAATAAGGTTTCTTAAATGTCCTAATGAGAGTTTCTCTACTATGAAGTCTCAAGTTTTGATGATCTCTTTTTTTCCCATTGTTAAGAATTTTTTTCCAAGGGCATTAAAGCAAGAAAGACAACAACATTATGGAATATCTAGGAGTAATTTTGGTTCTGTTAATGTTCTTGAAAGCAAGTACTGCTGGGGCTGTCTTGATGGCCCAGAATCAAAATCATAATTCCAATTCCAATTTTAAGAGGAACTATAACAATGGCAGCAAAAAGTCTCAGTGCACTCACGGTGGCATGCCTGGCCATACAGTAGATAGAGGCTTAAAAAGCATGGATATCCTGCTAATTTCAGGGGTAGGGGAAGAGGAAGATATGCTTCAGTCAATAATGTATCTTCAAGTGGTGTCTTGGATCAAATTTCTCAAGATCCAGTGGTAGATCCTAAAGCTCTTATTACACAAGAACAATATCAGCAGATTTTGAGCATTTTGAGGGCAGGATCTTTGTTTGAGCTTATGTCTCAAGAGATCTGTGATGATGGTTTCAACTCTGTTAATTCAGCCGTTCTTTCTACAAATTTTGGCTCTATTGACTCAAGTTTGTCTAAATCTTTTACTTGTTTTGAATGGATAGTGGACAGTGGTGCCACTAATCATATTGTGTTTTATAAGACATTGTTTAGTTCTTGGAAACATGTTGATAATAAAATTGTGAGTTTACCAAATGGTAAAGATATTAGAATTTCTCATAGTGGACATGTAAAAGTCAATCATGATTTGATTCTGGACAATGTACTTTGTGTTCTTGATTTCCATTGCAATCTTATGTCCATTAGTAAACTTATTAGATCTAAGGCATACAATGTTTGGTTTTTTTATGGATTCTTGTGTCATACAGGATATGATAAGTCTCAAGAGGATTGGTTCAGCTGACCTTATTAAGGGATTTTACATTTTAAAGGCAGATAGTTCCTATTATACTTTTTCTGTTGTGAATAATGTAAGACTGCAGTTAGTCAGGCCTTACTTTGGCTTTACAGACTTGGCCATGACTCATATCAGAGACTTAAAATCTTAAAAAATGATCATGATCAAGTGCAGGTTTCTAAAGGTCACATCCGTGAGATTGTCATTTGGCCAAACAGACAAGACTTAGCTTCCCTGTGAGTTGTTTCTAGGTCTTGTTTTGATTTAGTTCACATGGATATTTGGGGTCCCTATAGAGTAGTTGGTATCCATGGACACGGATTTTTCCTTACCATTATTCATGACTACATTAGATTTTGCTGGATTTACATGTTACAGTCTAAAAGTGAAGTCATAAGTCTTGTCCAACAGTTTTGTGCTTTGGTTCAGACTCAGTTTAATAAGATTGTTAAGATTTTGAGGTCTGATAATGGACATGAATTTGATCTACCTGAATTTAATGGTGCTAAAGGCATTATACATCAGACTTCTGTAATCGAAACTCCACAACAAAATGGAGTGGTTGAAAGGAAACATCAACACATCCTAAATGTCGTAAGGAGTTTGAGAGTTCAGTCTGATCCATCTTTAATTTCCGCACAAATATTTTATTTCTTTAATATGACACGAGCCTTACGTGATATTTAGGGTTTACTCTAAATGTCACATGTCGAACGTCCCATATCCGGATAAATACTCGGTATGCAGGGCGCTACACATACTTATACCAATATAACAAGCCTTCTTCTTTTAAGTAAGTAAATGATTACACATACCACTTAATATTGAACTAGTAATTAATGCATACTTACCAATTTTTGGAGTCCCCGATATTGCTCGATAAACCTGCTGCCCCTCTCCTTGTGCAGTTGAGGCAACCACAACTACTGCCACCATCATAAAAAACGCATACTTTGGCATGACTTCCATCTCTCTCTCTATGCTTCTAAGCTTCTTGAATATATATATCAGAGAGGAAAGTTATATATATGTTTCTGTTTTTCTCTCAATGGATTTCCTTTTTATATAGTGTTTCCTTTGGGCATTCGACAGAAAGCCTTGACGTACGAAAATGTCAAATGTCCTTGAGAGATGGTAAAAAGACTTGTCTTTTTTGTTTGTTTGTTTGTTTTTGTGTGCATATTTAATTGGTATTTGCCAGTAATTGCACAACCATTGATGGTAATGGTGATTGAAAACGACTAATTTATTCAAGTACTGCCGGATAACATGTCTGTATGCAAGTGTTTTTTATGCTTTCATGCCGCATCGACTGAATCCACTCACAATGAGAAAATGTTTGGACTTAGCTTTTCAAATAAGACCAATAATGAATGAAGTTTCTTTTATTTAGGGGTTATAAGAAAATCTCATTTCTTTACAAAAGTTGTTTATATATCTGTTTTTCCTATGTCTTTTTAAACCAATATGGATACCCAGTCAAGTATCCGAGTTAAAGAACATATATATATATATATATATATATATATATATATATATATATATATATATATATATATATATATATGTATATAATAAACCTGTGCATAATGCATGGATAATTTAACCCGACAAACCAACCCTAAAATATCCCACTCTACACCAAAGATAATACGTTGAAGAAATCAATAAACTCTAAATTAGTATTGGTACACAACTGTGAAATATGTTTATGATGAGTATCACTTGTGGTCAAGAAACATAAATATTCAGTACATATATTGTTGTATTATAGTTGTAAAATAATCAACTCTGTCTCCATGGTATAACTCAATTGTAAAAGAGCAAGGTTTTTAGTGACAACCTTGTCTTTGAGATTAGTTGTCTTGCCTTTGAGCCGAGGTGTGGTCCGTGTGGAAGCAAAATAAATTGGACACCCACAGCCTTTACAACCGTACCATATGATGCATTATTCCCGATTTACGTCATTTACGAAACCCTGGGGAAGTTACGCCCTCTACGAAACTCCAGGAAAAGTGAGGACTCATTGGATTGAGGTTCAACATTTTTATAAAAAGCAAATGAACTCGTTCCCATTAAGTACCGTAGTAGAGCCATTATGTGTAGTGGCAAGTGGCAACGCCCCGATACTAATAATAAAAATTTGAAGATTTAAACCCTCGCTCCACTTTCAACGCCACCCCCAATCAACAAAAATCCTATATGAAAATTACCTCCACTTTAATAATGACAAACTAAAAAACATATATCAACATTCATGTCTCAGTTTGTAAAAGAGCCAAACCTTCATATCCTTAAAAATACAATTACGTTCAGCTAATCATAATTAACTTTAATCACAAATGCCCTTTTTATAGGCTAAAAATCTCCCGAACATGAAAGACTGAATTCACTTCAATATCCTTCTTTCTACTAACAAAGTCCTTAGCTGGAATCATCTTGAAAACATTGAACCTCAATGTTTTTCGCAAATGGACAACGCTATCCAATATGAACATGTTCGTCATCTTTCACCTTGAAACATAAAAATACAGTAGAACAGTAATAAAAATGACATTAGAACAATGTGTAGATACCAAATTCCTTATAAAATGTTCGGTACCAAATCAATGACATGTTATTTTGGCACGGGTTTTAAACTTAAGCGATTATCCAATATTGGAATCCGCTATACCAGACTGGAAACTGAAAATTTGCGAACACTATGTTGCTCCTCATGTGATCATCTAACAAACGCTTTATAACCTCACTGTCGTTTTTATTAATCATGGATTCCAAATATTCGATGTCTTAAATTATCCTTTCATCTATTTGTAACATTCCCTCCATGTAAGCCAAAAGTACATGATTTAGCCAACAATATGTTTTACAATATTATGCTAATAAAGAGTTCCATGACATCTGCAATAGGCTTACATCATTTTCACTCATCTTGCACGAAAAGTAAATGCAGGAGTATGCCATGAGAATTAAAACATGTATATATAGTATACTATAATGTTAAGGTCCAAATTTTATACCTTGTAATTTGGTCTCACATATCATATTAAGAAAGACTACAAATTTCGTACATAGTTGCGAATTAGCAAAAGTCTTTCGGCTATATTTCTTTAGTTTAATTCTACTTTCTTTCTTCAGTAAAATTACAAATTCAAACAGAAGATTGCAAAATACCGTATTTTACCAAGGTGAAGATATTGATTGATGAAATCAATGTTTTGAAGCTCGTACCTAGCCGTACTTGCAATCCGGCGTGTAGATGCCAAGTTATTCCTACCTTTGTTGGATATAATGAAAGAGAATGTGTAATTAGGTTTTTGAGAGGATTGGATGAGCATTTTGAACCTGTGATGTCACATGTATTGCTTATGTCACCTATTCCTAACATCAAAGTAGTGTTTGGATTGGCTCTTAAATTTGAAAGGCAGAAAGGAGGTCAGTCTTCACGTTTTGGACAGTCCATTGTGATGTTTAACCGTACCAATATGTCTCAAAATAATCAGAATCAGCAAAATGAAAGTAGAAGACCTATTGGGAACAATGCAGGAGCTGAGACCAGGAAGTACAATGGTCAAACAGGGAAGAAACCACAGTGTACTTTCTGTAGTCTGATAGGTCATACTGAAGATGTATGTTACAGGAAGCATGGATTTCCACCAGGATTTAAACCAAGGAGCAGGATAAACATGATGGAAACAGATACTGATCATAATGATGTACAGACGGAAAAGGATAATAGCAGTGTGAATCATCATTCCACTGTGGCTCTTACTCAGCAAGAATACACTCAGTTCAAGCAGCTTTTATCTGGTAAACAAGAGTCCATAGATCATCAGCAGCACTATGTAAACCAAGCATCAGTATTATCAGCTTCTTTTCAGGGGTCAAATGAGTTAAATGCAGGTAATCCATCTAATGTGTGGATCTTGGATTCAGGGGCTACAGATCATGTAGTATTCAGCATGAGTCATTTTGTAAGTCACAAAACAGTTCAGAATGTTCATGTGAATCTACCTAATGGCAGGAGTGTCTTGGTGTCACATATTGGTGATGTTCAGTTAACTAAAAACCTTCTATTGACAGGGGTTCTTTGTATTCCTAGTTTCAAGTTCAATCTCATATCATTAAGTAGGGTCACACAAAATCCCAGGATTAAAGTTTTGTTTGAATCTGATAAATGTACTATACAGGATCAGGATCATGGGATGATTGGATCAGCTGAGAAACGGAGGGGTTTGTATGTTTTTCAACCAGTTGCAAGTTCATGCAACATGACAGTCTTTCAAAACAGTAACCAATTGAGAGATGACATGTTATGGCATTACAGGTTAGGGCATCCATCTCACAACAAGTGAAGAAGATTGCACAACGGTTACACGAGGTTCAAGTTCCGGGGGATACAATATGTCATGTGTGTCCATTAGCAAAACAGAAACAATTGTCTTTCAATTTGAGTGAGTCTGTTGTCAAGTCTGTTTTTGAGTTGGTTCATGTTGACTTGTGGGGGCCTTACCCTTATGAAACTATTCAAGGGCAGAGGTATTTCCTCACCATAGTAGATGACTATAGTAGGTACACTTGGATTTACCTACTTCATAATAAATCAGAGGCAAGAGCCATAGTGCAAGGATTTTGTAAATATGTTGTTACACAATTTGGTGTTCCTATAAAGATCATCAGGACAGATAATGGCAGTGAATTTGATATGGTGGATTTCTATACTGACAAAGGTATAATACACCAAACTTCTTGCACACACACACCTCAACAAAATGGATTGGTAGAAAGGAAACATCAACATGTCCTAAATGTGGCTAGGGCTTTAAAATTTCAGGCCTCCCTTCCTGTTAAGTTTTGGGGTTTTTGTGTGTTACATGCAGCTCATTTGATTAATTGTACACCAACACCACTCCTAGATCATAAAACACCTTTTGAGAAACTCTTGGGGCAAGAACCGGAGTACAGCAGATTTAAAGTCTTTGGTTGTCTTGTTTATGTGTCTACTATAAAACACAACAGATCCAAGTTTGAACCTAGAAGTGTAGCTTCTGTTTATTTGGGCCATTCCACTACTACAAAGGGTTATTTGGTTTACAAATTGGATAGTGGAGACATTGCCCTCTCCAGGAATGTGGTGTTTCATGAGAGGTGTTTTCCTTTTGAACACCCCTCCTTGTTGCATTCTGAGACTCATGATGAAGATATCTGCATGCCTGCCTCCATATCACCTCTCCCTGATGATTGCAGCATGCCTATACCACAAAACTTTGTTCAGAATGAGCCTGCAACCAGTACTGAGCATGATGACACTGAAACCAACAATGTGACTGATGATCAACCTGTCAGGAAGTCTCATAGAACAAGGCATCCTCCCACACATCTGCAGGATTTTATATGCTCCCAGGCCAGTCTTTCTACTCCTCATTCCATCATTTGTCATGTTGATAGGGAAGAGGAGCCTTCAACTTATAACCAGCAAATCCCGAGTCCTAAATGGCAAGAGGCCATGTCTAAAGAAATTGAAGCCCTAGAAGCCAATCAAACATGGAATGTTGTGTCTCTACCTCCCCACAAAAAGGCCATTGGCTGCAAATGGGTATACAAAATCAAATACAAACCAGATGGCTCTGTGGAAAGGTATAAAGCTAGGTTAGTTGCAAAGGGCTATACACAGATGTATGGGATAGATTATCAGGAGACATTCTCACCAGTGGCTAAAATGGCCACCATCAGAACCCTTTTAGCTGCTGCATCTGGCAAGGGTTGGCATCTCCACCAACTAGATGTCAACAATGCTTTTCTTCATGGGGATCTACATGAAGAGGTCTACATGAAGCTGCCCCAGGGATTCCACACTGATGTTCCAAATCCAGCTTGCAAACTTTCTAAATCATTGTATGGTCTTAAACAGGCAAGTAGGCAGTGGAATGCCAAGCTCACAACAGCTTTACTGGATCAAGGTTTTAAGCGGTCAAAAGTGATTACAAGTATGTTCACTAAAGGGTCTGGACAAGATTTCATTGTCCTACTTGTGTATGTGGATGATGTCATTTTGGCCAGTGCAGATCTACATCAAATTCAACTTGTCAAAGACTTCCTAAACAATGCCTTCAAGATCAAAGACATTGGACCACTTAGTTATTTTCTAGGGTTGGAGGTACACAAAACATCCACTGGACTGCTAATCTCACAAAGAAAATATGCTACCAACCTGTTACAGGAGTTTGATGTTCTTGGGGCCAAACCAGCAGTCACTCCTATGGATGTCAAACATACATTACAGCATGGGGACTCTCCATTACTTCCTGACACTTCAATCTATAGGCAAATAGTGGGCAAGTTGTTGTATCTCACATTCACTAGGCCAGACATTGTATTTCTTTGTCCAACGGTTGAGTCGGTTCTAGATGCCCCTACTCAAAGTCATCTAGCAGCTGCATACAGAGTGCTCAAGTACATAAAGAGACATCCTGATCAAGGCCTTCTATATGCAAGTAAGAATGCATTGGTTCCCACAGCTTTCACAGATTCAGATTGGGCAGGTTGCCCTGAATCTAGGAAATCTGTGACTGGATATTGCTTGTTCCTGGGATCAGCACTAGTGTCTTGGAAAGCTAAAAAGCAAGGAACAGTATCCAGAAGTTCAGCCGAGAGTGAGTACGGGGCCATGGCCGCAAGCGTGAGTAATACCATCAAACATCGGCATGTCATTGACAAATTTTAAGTAAACAATGAGAGCATCAAGCGCCTTCTCCTCAAAGGAGTATTAAAACGGTCTTCCGAACTAATGGCTCTGTAACAGTAGAAATAAAAATAAAAATGTCTCAAACTTTTTAGATAAACATAAGATCTACCCTACCAACTAATCCGAGGCAATGAACAAAAGGCAACCGGATTCGGTTACAATTCAAATTCAAAAAGGAGATTCATAACCCTAACTGATCACCAAATTCTAGTAGTCGAGGATCCATTAGATCAATGACGAACATTTTTGCACGTTGCTTTTAATTGTGATGAGATATTAGAATAGAAATGGATAGACACTCAACAAAGTACTTGGATGGATATAACAATTTATTGATTTTAATCGGTGAACAACTGACCTTGGTTGCATCCCTCATACTACGACACCGTATTCAAGAAACACACACACACAAAAGGTATCGAGATGGAAATGCGACGAGTTAAGGGTGAGAACTGGAAGAAAATTTGGCAAGCTGCAACATACCAAGAAATATGAGATGGCCAACAATTTCATAAAGGGCTAGAACATCCACAAAATTGGACAGTCCTCAACAACAACAGGGTGTTAGAATTTAAACCCTCATCCATCATCTAACATGACAAAAGAGATAAACAAAAGATTAATGATAGAGACACAACGGTTATGCCAATCGAGTGACACAACGATGATCTCCACCGTTGATCGTGTTAGATTTATATCATTATCAATTTAACTCATTATGATCAACGGTGGAGATGACCGTCGTGTCAGTCGTTGTGGCACAACCGTTGTGCATCTATCATTACTCTAAACAAAAATAGAAGAAACGGGGTCACAACAACTTCCAAGACACAAATAAACAATCTCACAACATTTTAAATCATTACACTAATGCTTACTTACCCATGGGACGAGAGTTTTATCGTTCACGCTTTGCCCACAAAACATCTCAAATAACAATGACTGGAACATGGAAACAGTACATGCTTTATTACGCATATATTTCAAAACATGAACTCATAAAGCTGCAAGTTATTCAAATTCATATTACATAAAATAATAACAAAGCTAGTACATTCTCATGAAAACGATCAACAGATAAACTATAAGTAACCATCTAGCAAAATCACGTTTGGGAGTTGGTTGATCTTCCACCTGAAGATAAACTACTTGAATGTAAGTGGATTTTTAAGAAGAAACTAAAAACTGATGGATATGTTGATAAGTACAAGATCATGTTAGTAGCCAAATGATACAGAAATAAGAAAGGCCACGATTTCTTTGATACATACTCACCAGTTACAAGAGTTACGTCTATACGAATTCTTGTTGATGTATTGTTTAACTTGGAAATCCATCAAATGGATGTGCAAACAACATTTCTGAATGGTGAGTTGGATGAAGAAATTTATATTGAGCTACCTGAAAGGTTTGTGGTTACTAGACAAGAAAAGAAAGTGTGCAAACTTGTGAAATGGCTGTATGGGCTTAAACAAGCACCAAAACGGTGGCACTTAAAGTTTGACCAAACAATGATGTCAAATGACTTTAGAATCAATGAATGTGATAAGTGTGTCAACATCAAGACAACACCTAAAGGTGATAGTATGTTTCTATATAGATGACATGCTGATCATGGGTAGTGATCATGATATCATTGTGAACATTAAGAGGATGTTGACTAAAAGCTTCTAAATGAAGGATATGGGAGTTGCTGGTGTTACAGTTGGGATCAAAATCTCATAAACATCTTATGGACTTATGTTGTCACAATCTCACTATGTAGAGTATATTCTTAAGAGATTCAACGCTTTTGACAAGAGTCCCATTATGACTTCAATTGACAGAAGTAAACACTTGGTCAAAATAGACTTGAACCTGTGAGGCAGTTGGAATACTCATCAGTGATTGGAAGTCTGATGTAAATAATAAATAGTACTAGACCAGACTTGGCTTGTGATGTGAATAAATTAAGTAGTGTTGGAAATAAAATTTATGTTTTGATGACGATTCATCAGTTATAAAGTTATTCAGTTATTCTTGTTAACCCCATTGATGAAGTGTCATAACTAGCTGTTATAGTGCAAAGCAAAAAGATGTCTAGATATTAATGCATAGGATTTAATAGAGTCTGATATTTGTATAAGTAAATCAGATGAGCACTGTAACTGTTCTAGGATAAGAACTTAGAAAACGAGTAACTGACTTGATGAGACTATGAAAACTGAGTTCACATTTGAAGATTGAGAAACTGACTCAAAGCACACCTACAGAAACTTAAGAAGGTAAGTTCGCTGAGGGACACAGACTCGGTTGACTTATCTAGAAGCTGAAGGATGAGGGAACAAACTCAGTAGATGAAGAATCGAGGGACACATACTCAGTTATTGAAGAATTAATGAACTGAGGGTTCAAACTCAGTTTATGAAGACCAAAGCCGAGACTATAAAGTTAGAATTCATGCAAGATTGTGATGACCTGAACTGACTCTATAGATCTTGTATGAAGACCTAAGATACATAAGGACAATGTTATCTTGGATGATTTATATGATATGGTGTACTTTAATTAAGTCAATTATAATCAGATGAAGAATAGAGTACTGAGTTTTTGAAAAAGAGTAAAAACTCAGTTAATGCTCTTAAAGCTGAAAACTGACTAGATCACAGAAAATCGGTTCCAAACTGAAGAAGAATCTAACCGTTATAAAGTAAACAATTTTATTGGATGCACGGAAATGTCAGAAAGGACACTGACATTCAACAGAATAAGCAGGACCACCAACGGCTACAAGAATTCAAATTCAAATAAGATGAACGTTGGAGAAACCCCTATAAATAGGCCACTTCTACCTCAAGAAGAAGTGCGGAGTTCATAAGAAATATATATCAAGAAAGATTTTAGAAGGGGGGAAAGTGATTTAAGAAGAACTCCTGCTTTGAGCTTTATTGCAAGATCAAGAAATATTCAAATTGTTCTTAAACATTCAGGAAGTATCAAGATTAAACACTTGAAGAAAAACAGAGCTTGAGCAAATCATATACATCAAGAATAAGAAGCTCAAATCATAAGTTGAATCATAGTTATTGATTCAAGTCTCAACTTTGATTTTATCAAAAGTTTTAGACTGTGAAACACCAAGAAGGTGTGAAGGACGTTGAGCTGCAGTCAGGAAGACTGTATTTGTGATGAGCTGGTGAAGAGGCAATACAACCCTTCAAGGACCAGTGGTGCAAGCAGTTGCAGAGCAGCAATTCTACCTGTTCTATAGTTGCTTAGATAGTGAAACTAGGGATTAGTGAAGGACAATCAGTTTAGGACTCTTTGTAACCGATCTACCTCAAAGAGTTCTAGTGGAATTTTCTTCCGCATCACAGGGTAAGAGAGGACTGACAGGATTACACCACTTGGAACCTCTATAAATCTTGTCTTATTTATTTACTTACTTTACACACTTATTTCTTTATAATTTGTATTACATCATATCACACACACAGCAAAATAAGAAATTGCGTCAGCACAGCATTACATTTTACCTTACAAACTGATAACTCAAGTTTTATAAAAGGCTTTAAAAATATCCGCTGTCGGTTAACTCAGTTAAGCATAAGTCAGTCTTGACTTATACTCAGCTTAGTTAGCTTAACTCCACACAAGTTTGGATTTGAACTCAATCTGGTTTAAAGATTCAGTTTTCGGCGACAAGTTTATTCACTCCCCTCTAAACTTGTGTCAGCCTTTTCATGGGACCAACAATTGGTATCGGAGCAAATCTTCTACTCTGAAGAGATGTCCGATTGAGCTTTATCAGTTGTAACTGGCCTTCAGTTATTTCCGATACCAACAATTGGTATCAGAGCAGTGTTTTTATTTTGAAGAGATCCTTAGTTGACTCTGTATATCAGTTTGGCTGCTTAAAGTAACTGCCTTCAGTTATTTAAATAGTTTTCAAAGTTTTTCAAAACTGCGTCATGGATACACAACATCACTTTATAAGTTTAATTAACTACTCATATTTAAGATTTTATGAATACAAAAGCAAATTGCAGGCTCTTGTTGCTGACACCCAAGAAAGATTAATCGAGACATTCGTTGAAAATCCAATGGACACCATTAGAAATGAGAACTCTAAGATTTTACCATTAAATCTCGCTGCACAAGATAATATCGAAAGCGATGAAGAAATCATTCTTGTTGGAGTTGAACCAGCAAAGGACAATGCTATATCAAGTAAAGGAAAACAGATAGTGCAATGCTATAACCTTAAAATAGTTGAAGCATTAGACTGTTAATTTAAAAACACCTTTATTTTAATTAACTTACCAATTTGTTTAAAACAATATTTAAGCAATAACGTATATTTTAATGAAATTCACACAAAACATGACTAAGTTGCATATAAAACATATTTCTAAAAGTGTTGAAATTTAAAATACATTTGTTGCTATTATACAAAAAAAAAAAAAAAAAAAAATTGCGGCATGCGAAACACTTGTCCTACTCCCGATTAAAATATTAAAACTTAATTGGTGTATAAATGTCACGACATATATTCTAAGAAATTCATATCTTATAGTCTTCCTAGAATCACCTGATCATACCTGATTTCTAAAAATCATTTCACTATATAAATTCTATAAATTTATTTCCTAAATTTTCTCATTGTCGATTCATCCTCTTAACTCGAGTATATCATTAAATCTTACCTATAACGACCCACTCCCGACCCCTAGGTCCACTGGGGTCATTCTAGGAGCAGGTTGCGAGGCTTTCGCATAGACATCCATGAAATACCATAAATCCCAAATATTGATATAAATCCATCGAACCACTTACAACATTTCACCAACTAGTTACATCAAGAATTACAACTAAAAGAAACCCAACTTTATTAAAATCCACAATACGAACCATGTAATCAAATTTTCTAAAGCATATCCACCATGTAGTGATATTGATAAATATCAATGCTCCTATTTTCCCATCTCTTAGGCTGGTTCAACAACCTGTATTATGTTAAAAAAGAAAAGAAAAGAAAAGACAGAAGAAATAGAGTCGTCAGCAAAAACGCTGGTATGAGCCATGTGCGATAGTGTTACAGATAAGTACAATAATAATATACAATGGAAAAACAAAGAATAAACCGATCGATCATTATTTGAATTTTAGCCGTGTCTTTATTGTACAATCATTACTTGAATTTACGAGAGGTTATCATCAGATTACTTGACACCGACTTGGCCTAGTCGATGAGTCAATACAAACCGAACTCCACAGGTGAACGTGAACACGATTTACAACCGCACTCCAACAAGCAAGCTCTTGCCTGACAACTCCGGCCGATTGTCAGGGAAAGGATTCAGACCTTCGCCCAGTGAACCTCCCAAAAGGCTCCAGCCAACCCCACTGCCCTCCGAAACACGACACCACCGTCAGCCCTTGCTTTCCCGGTTGTGGCATGAATCTTCGGGGAAAAAGTACCGTCCTCACTCTTACGAGTGAGCACTCTAGCTACTGTCGGAAAGACTTTGAGTCAAGAGGCCCCGAGACCGGTGACTGGCCGTTCTCCAAGAGCAGTAACTCTAATCCACCTAACCACTAGAGCTTTGACACTTTCGTGTCACGAACGAGCGAACAAGCAAGCATTTTCCGTCAATTTTAAATATCGGTTTTTATAGTTATAAGAAAAAAATGCACTAGCACAAAACATTTATCGTTGATCAGTTCGAATTATTTACTTGTAAGAAACATCATCCGAAAATGACTTCCGTGTTTAAATCAACACTTGATATAAGTAAAATACTTAAAAATAATTAAAAAGACGCGCTTTGACTATTATCGAAAATAGAGAACTCACCAATGGTCGGTGCTAGAACTGACGCTTTTAGCATTTGATTAAGTCCAATCTTGATTTCATCACAACCATTTAATTAAATTCCGATAAACAGCTGTTGTCACTTGAATAAATCGCACACAAAGACTTCTGTTTCCTCCTTTATACATTAAGATCAACGATTCATCGAATTAATACCGTGTATATCACCCTTTAATTATTTATTCTAGGTATATTTCTCCACTATCCTCCATTCCGACTGAACTTTTACTGAATTATAACTCTAAAAATGCAACTAACTTTCTTGACCCTCAACCCTTCTCACCAATATATTTTTATCTTGTTGCCATCAAATCCAACGTAACCCATTTTCCATCATACTAACAAGTATAGCCACGATTAAATTGAGTAAACCTACTAGTAATTCCTGCATACCCAAAATTGCATGTATTTATATATATATATATATATATATATATATATATATATATATATATATATATATATATATGTTATGAAATAATATCATTGATGGATTATCTATTATTTCGATTGATTTAAGTAGATTTGTGATTAATTCGATTATTGTGTTCACATTGTAATCTCTACTATAAATACCCCCTTATATCATTGGAATAAGACACAAGCAATTTTCCCTTCTTCTATACTTGCATTTCCTCTTGTTCTTCCTCCATTATCTTCTTAGTTTTATAACACGTTATCGCACGAGTCTCTAACCACGAGTCTCATTCGGCGTAAATTGACAAACACAATTTCACCGATTCACAAACTTCTTGTTCATCTTGTCATCACCAACCTCACTAATTCGCCGGCGATCAATGGTGCATCATCACGGAGGTGGATCTCGTCCCGCAATATGATATTCGGTACGGGATCCGAGGGTGAACCACAAAAGATAATCAATCGTCAATATATGTGTGCGCAGGCATATATAATAATCGAAGGGGAAGTATTCTTTTTGAATCTTTAAGATCTATATATTACTTAGAATATGAAACGTCATAAAAGATCCACTTGTGCACACCGAGCCTCTCGCTCAATTCATAGTTTCATTAGCTCTATTCTATTTTTATGCAATATAATTTATACACTTTTGTTCAACCTTTATTTGATCTTTTTGGAACAACGGGATGTATGAATATAAATCAAAAGTTTTCGGGAAGCGATTTAACTAATTAATTTTGATGAGGAGCTGGTGCAGTTTAATACATGATTCTGATTGAAAAACAGAACTATGGAAATCGTGTAATTCTTTTGCCTTGTCTAAAATTTTATATTATTTTTCACTGACGTCATTTATATTGGACAGATGCATTATATCACCAGGAGAAAGATGATATGGTTGAAACAAAATTGTTAGTTTAATCGGTGTGAAAAAAAAAAAAAAAAAAAAAAAAAAAGGGAGAGAAGAATGATCCAAGAAAGAAAGGAGAAAGGGAGAGAAGATTGATCCAAGAAAGAAATAAATATTAAGGTAAAATTTTGCTTGTTTAATTTATTTTGTAATGATTAAAATATTACCATACAATTCCATATTCTATATGAGATGGATACAAGCAATAGCGTCTTGTCCTTTTGACAATTTTGAAAAAAACTTGATTATTTGGAGATGATCAATACATTGAACGAGCATATAATGGACACGAAGTTCATTTAAATATGTAAAGCTCGTAAAAGTGAATATAAAATTCACAAAAGTTGACATGTCGAGAATTGACGAAAGTGGACATGAAATTCACATAAATGAGTGAATTTGAAAAATAATGCCGACATGTCATTACATTAATAAATAAGGCCATTAAGTCCATTCAAAAGGACATGCTCCAGAGAATGATTGATCAAACGTTAATATTGCCATGTATGAATTATGGAACCGTTTGAAAAAAAAATGTTCGACTATGATTATTTAACGGTGAAAGATCCGTATGAAGTATGGAACCGTTTGAAAAAAAAAGGTTCGACTTGTACAACCATTTGAAATAATGGTTCAACCACTTGAGATTGGTCGTTTTAACGAAAGCCATACATGATTGGTTCAACCTGCGAATGCAGGATTTTAAATCGGTTAATTCAGCATTTTTATTGCCCCATGATTGAAATAATATGGTGTAAGTGACAGTGCTACGGCAGCAGCAATATCCCGAGAAATGTCTCAAGAGATATTCTGATCTCATTGTACTCATATTGCTGGCTGATGAGTTGATCTCACTGCATGTCCATTGTTCGCTGAGAAAAAAAAAGATTTGTTATTGAAAATCAATATTGGTGCCAGTCCATTCTCTGGAGTGAATATAATCGAATTTTGGCCACGGCATAATATTCCAATTTTGGTCATGGCCGTGGTCGCCCTGGAGGTCTTGGTAGAGGCCGTGGTCGTGGATGCGGTCGTGGAAAATATGTTTCCTTTCACAACGACAATCATGACATAGTTGAAAAAAGGCATATAATGCCATATATTAATTGAGACAAGGCCATATATTAATTAAGAGAAGGCCAATATTTTGGTATATTAATTAAGAGAAGGCCAATATTTTAGTTGATTTTGATATGCCACTGATATCACAATTTGAAGTTAGTAGGCTTCACAACATGAAGTTAGTTGGCGTATGTTGATTGTATCCTTTTGCTCGATGGTTGGTAATTCTTTTATGTTGTGGTATGTAATTCCTCTAAGTTGACGCAGTTTTGAGGTAATTTCTATTTTAGTAATAAAATGGTGATTTTTATATATGATGGGTTGGTTTTATTTATGGGCATTAAGATGAATTCTTCTTTGACTCATATAAAATACTCTCCTAGCTACATTGATAATGATATGGGTTAATGATGTAAAATGGTAGCTGCATTGAAAATGATATGATATGGGTTAGTGTGTTATAATAATAATTATAGATCCAAAACTCTTTGTTTAGGATGCTCTACACTTAGTCTATTGATAAGACTTTATTCTATTTTCAATGATCGTTTTGATTTTCGCTTATGGCTAAATAAAATGATTAAATGTGTTGAACTTAAAATGTATCTTTCGATGCCAATTTTCGTGAGCATCTTAGTTGATACACCTTTTGCTTAAGAATAGATTTACACAGTTTCAATTGATATTCTCAATTTGTAGAAAATCGATTTATACTAATACAATTTTCTAACCAACGGTGAAGATTTCTTCAATATACAATTCATTTCAACATATTAATTCACTAAAATATTAGAATTTGATAGACTATGACTTAATTCTTAAAAAATATTTTGAATTCTCATTATTTTTGAGAAGTTGAACGCATTATTAGATCAAATCATCTTTAATACTATGCTTTATGTAATGCATGATTTATCTATTCATAATATACGATAAAAACATGCATTTAGTCGAGAAAAGTTGCTTGCCATTTATTATGTAAGTGATCACATTTTGGTAATATAGTGTCTATTGACATATAATTTTTACCGACTTTTCGGTTATCAAGGATTCCTTGAGTTGTTCTAGTAATAAATCCCATATGAATTGCTTGTCTTAGGAATCATGATACATTGTGTTGTTTAATTGTGAATATTATTATTAATTTCAAAATCGCTTGGCTTAATCATCCTAATAAGCATTGTGAGAATTGATAAAATATCTCTAAAGGAGATAATGCTTCTCCCCAAATCGGAAAATATTAAAGAAATTTGTTGATACCCGCATAAGAGGATCTCTAACATTAAATGTTGAATCCGTCACGGGTAATTGCAAATTTTCTAGATACCGATAGTGAAAAAGTGTTGTCCGAGCATGAGAGGAGGAAAATCCATTATATCTCGTGACAAATATGGACATATATGAACCATGAGTTCATATATTATTCATTTACATGAAACCCACGAAGGGTAGATTATGCACATTTTGCATATATCAAATATTTTCCGAGAAAGAGGAGAAACGAACCAAAAGTTCGTTGTCTCATTCTAGTGATTTCTCTAAATATAACGTGAATTTTTTCGAACGATTCTTGAAGAATCTAAAATCACATAGTGATATATTAAACGCATGAAGCGCAAGAGATATATTGCTTTCAAAAATCTCATAGAATGAGATATTTAATTGAAACCACTATGTTTTATATGTGTAAATCGCATGAAGCGAATAAAAAAAAGCATCAATGTATAGCTCGGTGCTACATGTTCGATGAAGATCGATTCTCGGCATTAGGGGGAGATAAAGAAAATCTCATGTTAGAATAAAAGAATGCCGAGAAATTTTAACAAGATAAACGATCTTCCACGCATCGGTTTAACCGAATCGCGAAAATAATCTTACTTGTAGTATTTAACAAGTAATATGCCGATGCCTATATTGAAATTAAATGAGTGATTATTTATAAATGCACCAACAGTATGATTAAAGATATTTCGCTACGCCAGAAGCGTAGAAGACCGATCGGTGTTAAAGATAAAAATCCGCGGAAGAATGATCAATTTATTATTGATATTCAGTCACTCATGAAATCTCTTAAAGAGATTCGTCTTGTAGACGAAAACCCCAAAACAAAAATTGCACGTGCATC
This sequence comes from Gentiana straminea, assembly GCA_036785695.1. Lineage (NCBI taxonomy): Eukaryota > Viridiplantae > Streptophyta > Magnoliopsida > Gentianales > Gentianaceae > Gentiana > Gentiana straminea. Next base: position 12,560,840 of record JAVUPR010000183.1, read on the forward strand.
AAATGATTAAATATTGGGGTTGCGGAACAACCAATCCATACATTGATAAGGAATTGGTTTATGCTAATATCGAATTAGCAATGAATTTTATGGGAGAAATTATAATAAAATATAATAGTCGTCGACGACATATTTGCCTCTTTAATTGCTATTATTATATCTGGATCCAGTACCTAAGTCATTCGCAGAGTGCCATAAACACTCAGACTAGGTAAAAATGAAATAAGCAATTGAGGTTGAGTTTGAATTGGAAATATTTGTTTGTTAATGATCAAATATATTCTCCCATTATAGATAATATAATATTCCGCTAACTAATATATCCGCGGTAACTTTATGTCATGACGGTATATTTACGGGTCGTTAGACATTAATATTGATATGAAAATCCTTGGTGGATTTCAGAAATGAATTAATATGACAATCGCAACATGCATATGGTTAAGGTCGTTATCATTCATGTTGAATGTAGTATGACCAGTTGAGTAGATTCCTATTGAGAAAGGAATATGTAAGTAATGCATGGTTAATGTCATAAATTTTAAGGAATTACGATGCATGATAGTGGAAATATATGCATGCAAATTTCGATTATATTACTTCCCCCATTATTTAGCTGATTACAGTGTTGATTGTGTTGCATGTGTTGCACAAGTTAGTAGTGGGAATGACGCTTATTAGCCCCTACATTCGACTATCCAATAAACTCTAAAAAGAGTGATATGCAAAAGTACGCTCAAGTGACAATCTCATAGATTTGTTCACTAAGATTATTCCTACATCGGTTTTGGATAATAAGTGTTTATAATAATGGAATGTGTACATTTGAAAGATTGTTGTCGTCAGGAAGAGCGACAACTTCAAAACTTTTGTGTGGATTTGGTCTTAAAACCAATGATTGTACTTTTTCCCTTTAACCAAGTTTTTCCCAAAGGGTTTTCTTAGTTAAAGGTTTTTAATGAGACGATCAGTGCAACACATAGAAACGCATATGACATGAACTATTTACCTTGTCTAGTTTTTTTCCCACCGGGTTTTTCTAGCAAAGTTAATAGTACATGACATATACGTTATGCAACTACGATCGAGACAATTAATTGAGACATTGTCTAGATGAGAATGGAAATTATTTAATTGCATGAAGACAATGCATCTTGCATATCTCAATTGAAGTGAGGCTATATTAATGGAGATTAACAAAACATATTTCACCCAAGTTATTCTTTACTCATGATTTGCAAAAGAATGAGGAGATTGATGTGCAACGAGATCCGGTCAACCGATAATTATTTATCAAGACAGTGTCGACTGCAACATTTGAAAGACCATTGAAGAGCATTGGGATGCAGCAATTGAAATATCGAAATTGACGCTTGGTTCAGGGGGAGTAAATCAACCAGATAAATATGTACTCTTTTTCCTTAACTAAGATTTTTTTCCCACTGGGTTTTCTCTTAGTAAGGTTTTAATGAGGCATATCATATCTGTTGTATGTTTAAATAATAGATATCCAAGGGGGAGTGTTATGAAATAATATCATTGATGGATTATCTATTATTCTGATTGATTTAAGTAGATTTGTGATTAATTCAGATTATTGTGTTCACATTGTAATCTCTACTATAAATACCCCTTATATCATTGGAATAAGACACAAGCAATTTTCCCTTCTTCTATACTTGCATTTCCTCTTGTTCTTCCTCCATTATCTTCTTAGTTTTATAACAATATATATATATATATATATATATATATATATGGTACTACTGCCACCGGTTTCGGAATATTAATCACCATCACCAAAATCCGCTACAACAACCAAATATATCGACGACAATTTTTATAAAATAAAAGCAATGAGGTGGTTTCATGTTTGAAGATGTTGATGTAGTATCGGATGGTTTCAGATTGTAACGGACGGGTTTTGGATTTTTTTTCCAAGCTTATTGATCACTGCTGATACTGAGGAGAGGAGAGAGGAGTTGAAATTAAATGGGGAGGCATATCCAAGTGAGCAAGAAGAAGTTTAGTGCCTGCTGTGGTAGTTTTCCGGTGGGTCATGTTGGCTGTGGTGGGCGATGGTCATGATCGGTGAGATTTTGTACAATCACTTTGATGATTTACCTTCATGTAAAAGGGTAGTTTAGTATTTTATGTGAAGGACAAACAAACAAAAAGGTTGTTGTCATTTTAGAATATCAAAAAATAAGAAAGTGAAAAGAAGCGTTTTTACTTCTCCCCTGTTCTTCTCATTTTCTAGATCTGGTTTACTTTTCCACAATTGGCGAAGGAAGGAAGGAAGGTTGGAATATAGTGGGTGGTGTTAAGGTTATAAATCGAGGCGTCCGAAATCCGAATAGTGGTATGTATGTATACGCTATATGAATAACTGTGGACTTCAGAGAAGGAACGTAATATTAGCAGTACGAATGGGACATTTTGAGGTGGTGAGCTAGCAGGTTCCAAAAGGAGTATAAATACATAATAGGGTAGGTATATAAGTTGTACCATTAGCACTAAGATTCATATATAAAGCTGTGATACGAAGCAGATGAGTTCTTACGTTACTAAAAAGTAAATGCTTGGTAAATAATAATTATGAGTCCGGCGATTCAATTCCATACATTACGTACCGTAACAGCAGACCCATGGGTATAACCGTATAAGTCATTTATATATATTGCTATTAATTAATAATCAACACAACCGTTACTAAAAACTTACATCACCCATTTGTTTAATTCACCACGTCCGTTGCTCGACTTGAAACAAAACGAAATGTGTGACGTTATATCATTTGGTTCTATCAAAAATAGTAATAAAACAATAATAATAATAATAATAATAATAATAATAATAATAATATCACTTTTAGTTTAATGTCACATTGAAATCATTTCTACGTAGAAAATACTCCAAACATTTCACAGCTTAATCAATAAGATGAAAACAACATTTATCACTAGATCTTGATAATTGAAAATGAAAGGAATAAATAAACAAATAAATTATCTAGACACTTATCTCGAAATACTTATAAAGTTCTTTATAAACAAAAAGACAAAAATCGGGGTGTTACAGTATGCCTGGAAAGCATTGGCGATTTCTATGAGTTTGGAAGGACAACCATAGAAGAAGAAAAGGTCTACACCTACACAATAAAGGTCAATGAGAAGGAAATTAAGGTCACTAAGAACCTTATTGCATAAATCTTTTGGTTTTGACAAGTCTGGATACTCTTCTGCCATCAAATTGAATAAAGAGCAAAGAGAGAAGTTGTGGAAAGATGTTGCAATAAAAGGAGATTCAAATGTATCATTATCAAGGTCAACAGGTTTCCTCAAACCTGAATTTAATTATCTAACTAAGATGCTAGCAAATTGTGTAATTGGAAGTGCTGGCAATTTTAGCAATCTATCAGGCACCAAGATAAATTTGTTGTATGTGATATGGTTTGAAGAAAACTTCAATTGGTAGAGATATATTCTGGACCAAATAGCAGCACAAACATCTGATGTACCAAAGAAGAAAACTGACATAAAGATTGGGAGATTATATCACAAGAAGACACTTGCATTAATGGTACAGAGGATCATTGATCATTTTGGAATTGCAAGAAGATGATCAACTGCAGTTGTTGATGGAAAAATTACAGTAAAAATTGTGAAGAACTAGTCCTGAAAAAGGAAATCTGGAGGTTCTGAAGCTGAACCTAAAAGGAAAAAGAAAGAGGTCATCCAAGAAAGTCACCACACATGAAGCATTGGAAGATCTTGAAAGGTTGAAAGAGAAAAAGAGAAAACTGGAAGCCTTGGAAAAAGCAAAGAATGCGGAAGAAACTGAGAAACTAAAGGAATCCCCACCTGAGAGATCCCTAGTTTCTGATACAGTAAGTCAAACAGCCAAGAAATCAAAAACTAAAGAAACCTCCACAAAACCAGATGTTGCTGAGGAAAAACCTGTCATTGAGAAAGAATCAGCTCCGTCACTACAAGAAGCTGACACTCAGGGGGAACAAACCCTGAGGACTGAGGTTGATGATGAAGAAACTGATAGTGATGAAGAGCTGATTGGACCTGGAGTAATTGAAATGCTCAACTTGATAGCTAAATCATGATCTACACAACAAAAGTTAGCCTCTAGACTTGAGTATGAAGAATCAATTAGAGAATTAGAAGCCTCTCAGTCTGAAGGCAAAGAAGCTATTGAGATTGAGTCTGCTCCACAACAAGTCATCACTTTGGATGAACTTGTTGAAGAAGAAAATCAAAAGAAAATTGATGAACTTGAGGAAGAAAGGGAACCAGTTGCTGAACTGGAAACAGAACCAACAAAAGAACCAAGTGAGCTTCAGGTTGCTGAATCAAAACAGGTTTCTAAACAAGTTGCCGAACCTGTAGCTGAAGCTTGATAGCAAAATACTTAACCACTAACTTTAACCGACAGAGTATCGGGTCAACGGTAGTATAGTGGTCACAAGGTCGAATCCACAGGGAGTAAAGTCTAAGTATAAAAGTCGACGTAGAGCTGAGTTCAGGTCAATAGATAGTGGAAAGATTAACAACTAATGCAGAAATAACGATTACACTACTGGTTTTACTTATATGATTAAAAAGCATAGCCGAACTACGATCCAGCGGGTTACTTTTACCCCACAGGAAAGACTTGACAAGGAGCGTGTCTTAACCGACCTACCTATCCAATTCAGTTTATATGACATCCATGGGTGCCAACTCCTAATTCTGGTGTCAAGGTCTGAACAACTCTCGCTTAACACCCTATGCCAGGCTAATTAACCCTCCATTTAGAAAGCCAACTAACCTAACATGGTTTACCAAAATCTATAGCCGCTCAGAAAACCGATGAAAACCTCACATAGGGCACGGATCCTAACAACTAGCTAGGTTGTCAATCTAACAACTAGTTTGTGTCTACGCAATGATCCTAAAACCCATTATCCTACATCTCACCGCAAATTACATCTATAAGTTTGATGTGTGTGTGACAGTGAACTAGGTTGTCAATCTAATTCAAAGCTATAATCTTTATAAGAACAAGTTTTAGAACGTGGATTAATCATACAAACGTTTAATTAAGCGCTACACTACTCCCGTCTAATCCCCCTTAGGGCGTTTCACCCACTTTCACATGATTCGGCTGCACAACTATTTAGCTACTCATGATGGAATTGAAAAACGAAATAATAATGAAAGCGATAATCAAAGACATAATCTAATAATTGAAAGATGTTAAGGCTATTTTTATATGATTATTAAGGGTATATTTCGTTAGTATTTTCCCCACATTTGCATGGTTTGCATAAGAATTAAGGGTTTAAGTGTAATTATTTAGTAAGGATGATTTTAATATGGTTATTTGCAAAATTGGTGATTTTATGTGTTGGATTAATTGAATTATTATTATTTGGACATTGTTACATTTTTGCAATGTTTATTTATCATTTAGGGAGCTGAATTTCGAGTGCATAAAGAGGAGTAATGAAGCTCAAGTCGAATTACAAGAGATAATGATGGATTTGGCATGAAGAAATTGGATAAAGATCAAGAAATCCGATCCTCAGCATTGCAAACGAGCGTCCATCATCCGTCCACTACGAACTGATGACGGTCAAATTATACCCGTAAAAGTCATCAACGTTGACCTTAAATCGAGATTAATAATGTATATTTCATATTAAATCACTTGTTTATATTTATTATTTAATGTTAAGTGATTATTAATATGATATTTGGTATTTAGCTGTTTTTATTATTTAAAGCCGATTTATTGTGCGATAATTATTGATTTTGCAGATCACAACAAATCGAGAGGATAAATGTCATTCAATCAATGGATCTCAAGATAATAAGGGAGAAAATCGGAGCATTAATCAAGAGATAAATTAGAGAAATCAGATCAACACGCAAGCGTGGAGTGGGGAGCAAGATAGACGAGAAAAACGATTAACGTGTGAAAAGTTAGGTTTGGTCGACCGAGCCTATAGCTTCGGTCGACCGAGTGTCAGCTCTCGGTTGACCGAGTGTCACCTTCGGGGCGGTTTCCGGCTTATATCGTGCTTATCTTCTAGAACCACCCTAAGTCGGCAAAAACCTCTATATAAGCAAGCAGCTACGAGAATTGTAATACACACCTTACACACCAACATATACCTTAGAATATCATTCAATGAAATCACTCTATTCATATCTTGATACAATGTAGAATAATTTGAGGGTTTCAAAGCAATTTAGGAAATTTTGCAAATATGTAAGCCTTTATTTTCTGTTTCTTTTCTTTTCAGTAATTAATTCCCCAATTATGCTTTATCGTTTGAGTTGATTATTCATAGCTAGATGATGTAGATCTAGGCTATGACGTTAGGGATGTGGCGACTCCTTGTCTATGGGGATCCCATAACCTACGTCATACACTTAGTTTCTATCCATGAATCTGCTTAGTTTAATTAATGCGTATCTAAGTAGTTTATATGATTTCTTTACGAATGACTGTTAACTCTGTTCTATATGATGAAACGCTGAGAAATATATTCTGGGATTGAATCTGAGGATGAAATCGTTCGGGTGACCGAATGGAATCATTCGGTCAACCGAGTGTCTATGCTCGGTCGACCGAGCCCCTGTCATCTGTTAATTATGCCACGTCTTTATGGTTAGGTTAACCTAGTTGAATTTATTATCTCAGTAGGTATGGCTACGGCTACGTTGCTCGTCCGTTTTAATTAGCGTATGATTAGAAAATACCAATATAGGACTCCTAGGTCGGCTCACGAATGATCTTTCGGGACTTTCGGCGAGACCTAGATCTCGTTTTGTATTAGGGAATTGACGTCATCTAGTTGTACGTACGTCGTAGATTAGCATGAGACTATAACTCGGTAATTGTTAATAGGACAGAGACTGATGCGATCGTTTAGGAAGTACGCCTAACCATAGGAATGTTGCCTAAATGAGGTGTACGATTAATATCGGCATCCTTAGTGTCGTAAGCGTGCAAGTTATATGAGATGGATACCCAAAAGGTGAAGTCACGTAATGTAGTATAGTGATCTAGCAACCTAACCGGTGCTAAGTCAAGTTAAAGAGGATGACTCCCGTAGCCAATCTAAATAGATACAAACGGATTGACAGTTAATAAGTTCAGTTTATTATATAAATTATCTAGGTCCAAACGATAAAGACTATAATTGGGGAGGTTAATTATGTTGTGTCGAGTCGTGTCTTTACTTTTCTTGTTTTATGTTGGTCGTAGACCGCCTCTATGTCCTTGACATGTGTAATTAATTGTTTGTATATGAAATGATCCACAATTGGTTCCCTGTGGGATCGACCTTGATTCACTATAGCTATACTACGATGGGCCTAGTCCTCTTGCTAGTATTGGTTTATGGTGGTCAAGTATATTATAACCTGATTGACCCCGTCATCAAGTTTTTGGCGCCGTTGCCGGGGAACCAACAGTCAATTTTATATATAAATAATTTCTTATTCATGTCAAGTTTTCTGTTTTAGAGTCAGTTTTTACATTTTGAGTCCCTCTGGTTGTCTGCTCTGTCTGAAAATTCCAGATTCTTGATAAAAAAAAAAAAAAAAAGAAAAAATTTTATTCGGTCGACCGAGAGACCTTATTCGGTCGACCGAGAATTTATTTTTGTTTTGTTCTTGTTCTGTTCTGTTTACACGGTTTCTGATTTGTGTTTTTCGAGTCGGAATTTCGCGTGTCCGTTTATCCCCGTATGTTTAATCCGTAGGTCCGATAGCGACATGGGAAACCATGTTAAAATCAGTCTACGGTGTGTTTTGTTTTTCTTCTGTTTGCAGAAACCAGGGAAGCAATAATCCAAGTCAATAATTTTTCGCGGGCGCTGAGAAAATAACCCAGCAACATGCGGAATTACTACTCTACGGTGGGAAAAGCGATGGAAGCAATACCATTAAAGCACCAAGATGGCTCCGAAAAAAAATACATATTTTAAAGGCTTGAATTCTTCGTGGTACAATGTTGAAGGCAAGGTACTACCTTTTTTGCTTATGTTTTACTACCTTTTGGTTTTTTGAGCATAAGTTAGCCTATACATAAACCTTAGTATGAATCTTAGCCCGGAGTTGGTTTGTAAGATTAATTCTATTAGTGTGGAAGGTTACGCCCAAATCGTCTCATCTAGAGGGTGTAAGGAAACATGTAGTCGTTGAAAGGAAGCAAGTGAATAAAGAGTTCCTCGTAGTTACGTTATAATCTCATTGTCCTATGCATGAGATTGCTTCTACCGGCCGAGAGGAGCAACAAATTGTGTAGTTTAAGCATTCACAATCTAAAGAAGACGTTGAGTTTTGAGAGAACACCATCTTCTGGCTTTCGTTGAGTTTTATGGTGATGGCTTCTCGGTGAACCCACCTTAAACAGAAACGAGATTACGCTTTGGGTGACAATTTAGAAATCGGAGACTCTTAGTACATGGGTTCGGAAATGGTCTAACCATGGTTGGGCGAGTTTAACCGAGCCTCGGCTCAATCGACTCCCCTCCACGTGTGATGTACGTTACAGCAGTTCAACAAGACTTAGCATAGCCGATAAGCCTTCAGGCTAAACGGGGCTTAATCTTGACGGATTGGCCTGAACTGTCACATATGTCCCAACGAGTAAGACGGCGTAGGCTTGCCTACATAACCGACCTTATTCGGAGTACTTAGATTCATTGTTTCTTATTGTCAAGGCCAAAACCATAATTTTAGCCGAGTTTCTTAGAATTCACTAATTCCTAAAACGAGAGCCGAGGTAAGAGCTTTGTATAAATGGTATGGATAAATTTCTCACAACCAAGGGAAGGGTATTAATCCGCAAAAGCGAAAAGCCACCTCTTATAGTGCTCAGAGGGACAAAGTCGGGCGATCCAAGAATGATAACTGACAAGGATAATCTTTGGAAAGTCGAGCTGAGGACTTTAAACTCAGAACTACTTCTTTAAAAACCCTTAGGATTTCTTTTAAGGATTATAGGTTTTGTTTTCTTTGAGTCAAATAAGAGTAACGTGAAATATGTTGAGGTTTTTTATTTTGCCGTGTTCCGATGGCCATTGGGCTAAGGATGTGCAAAACTTTTTTACTCAATATAGGCCACGTGAAATAGAGTTCCGTAGGAGAGTCGAGAAATTGCTAAAGAAAAGGAAATTTAGCAATCAATCTTAAGATGGAAGCATTAAGAGAGCTTGAGAATTACTGAAAATGTAACAGAGAATGATTGGTGCGAACAAGAACAATTTTGGTCAACTTCCAAAATCTTTTAGAAAGGTGATCCAAGTGAAAATCCAAAGTAGTGTGCAATTCATTCTGCAATTATCCTTATCTTTCCCTTTACACTTTTTCACCTTCAAACTTTTCGATCCTCTCACCAATCTGCCCCAACAGTTCACATTTCTAACCATTCTTTCATCGCCTCTCTTTCTTTCCATCCGTTTCACTCTCCCACCCAATCTCAATGCCATAACCACAATTTCTTACCCACCCTTTATCTTTTCTTCCCACCCTTATGTGTATCATTTTTCTGAACCCATCATACTCTCAACCTCCGTTTTGTTTACACAATCCCTATGTGTTGCGGAATTTGAAATATTGCTAAGCTTTAATGATTATATTTTATCATTTTGATTTTCATGATCCTAGTTGGGGTAAGTGTAGCTCTGACCCTAGCTAGATTTTAAAGGTTTTGGTTCGATCAAAGTACAACTTATCTTTCTACCGGAAGTTTTAAATTTCACACTTTTCCGACTATTCCGGCATTTCTAGATGATAAGTTTTGTTCTGAACTATCACACCGATCCGACCCTGTTGATGACGGTTATGACTTTTACGTGATACTTTGGGTTATTAGTAATTTCGAGGAGTAGCTACATCTCCCTAAGTTGTTGATATCCAATGCAAGCGAGAAGTTTCGCGCTAAGTATTTGATTTTATCTTTAGCCAATAGGTCGCATTCAATCGTTATGCCTTACCAAGTTTCTCTTTTCCCGGATTGAATACCTTTTCGATCGAGTCACCCTCGTGTTTTCCCACGTCGGGTAATGCTTTTTGATCTTTGTCTTCTCCACCCGAGTTTTAAGAATATTTAGGCGGTGGAGGTTGTAGATGAAGACCACCATCTTTAGTTGCTTGTTTATTTTTCTTTCCATTTAGTATTTTTCTTGTCTTTGGTTGTATAAAATAAAGTGGCTTAAAATGTTTTTCGGTATTCATACCTAATTACTGCCACATTATTCTATAACTTCCATAGACATGGTGTTATTAACGGTTTCGTGGAGTTTGTCTGCTTATACAGGTTTTCACTTGCTTCTCCACGACGTGCTGAAATTTACTCCGATGTTTTGCTTTTACTTAAGAGCCGTTTCCAGAGCTAAGTCTTTTTCTTAAATTCTCATTTATTTATGTCATTGAGGACAATGCCATGTTTAAGTGGGGGGTAGGAGACTTAGCTATGTTATGTTATGATTGAAATTTGAATGAAACGGCACATGATTGAAAAAATTGAATAAATACCATATTAGGTATCTCGTACCCTTAGAATTGTGAGTTCCTAGCTAAGAATTGATAGGAAAGGAACCAAGTTTCATGAGTACGTGATCATTTTATACTTATGTTAAGTAAATTTAAGGATATTCATGCCCGTTTTTGCAAATAGTTATTTATTATTCAATTACTCAATCCGTGAATCGAGTATATCGCGCAAATCATAATAACCGAAGAAATTATGTGTACATTGCATAGATGATTGGTTATGTGAACTTAGTATCAATATCTATCCGTCGATGTATTCGATATTCTTGCCAACAAAAGCGGAGTAATAAGCTTGAGACGTACCCTGTGTTTTAGCAAAATGTTAGACTTCGGGCTTGTAGTAACATTACCAAAGTAGCCCCGCGCTTGTGGTAATATTCGATGCTATACATGATCTAAGATAGGGGGATACTCTAAAAAGTTTTCTTCCTTGAGATTTATAGTATTTGAAAAATATGAAGATATGAAAAGAATATTCAACTCTTTAAGAGGCTTTGAGTAGTACTCGGTCTCCAAGTCCAAAATCCCTATAGATACGCTCTTGCTTATTGCTCTAGTGCTTCAAAAATTTAAAGGCTTGAGGAGTATGAATGCTGAGGTTGGTAGGTTGAGATTGCGAAGTTAGCATAAACTCTGATCTTGCCACGAATATATAAAACTAAATGCACATGCACACATCACTTCGATTCATAGTCAGTAGTGAATAATGGATATCTTATGAGCATGACTAGTATGAGTTGACTTGAGTTTCTTGTGTAAGTATGATTTGACCATAGAAAATGTTGTCTTGGGGAATGACTTATTGATGCTTTGTTCGGGACGATCAAAGTCTAAGTGGGGGTAGTTGATGACGGTCAAATTATACCCGTAAAAGTCATCAACGTTGACCTTAAATCGAGATTAATAATGTATATTTCATATTAAATCACTTGTTTATATTTATTATTTAATGTTAAGTGATTATTAATATGATATTTGGTATTTAGCTGTTTTTATTATTTAAAGCCGATTTATTGTGCGATAATTATTGATTTTGCAGATCACAACAAATCGAGAGGATAAATGTCATTCAATCAATGGATCTCAAGATAATAAGGGAGAAAATCGGAGCATTAATCAAGAGATAAATTAGAGAAATCAGATCAACACGCAAGCGTGGAGTGGGGAGCAAGATAGACGAGAAAAACGATTAACGTGTGAAAAGTTAGGTTCGGTCGACCGAGCCTATAGCTTCGGTCGACCGAGTGTCAGCTCTCGGTTGACCGAGTGTCAGCTTCGGGGCGGTTTCCGGATTATATCGTGCTTATCTTCTAGAACCACCCTAAGTCGGCAAAAACCTCTATATAAGCAAGCAGCTACGAGAATTGTAATACACACCTTACACACCAACATATACCTTAGAATATCATTCAATGAAATCACTCTATTCATATCTTGATACAATGTAGAATAATTTGAGGGTTTCCAGCAATTTAGGGGCTGCAAATATGTAAGCCTTTATTTTCTGTTTCTTTTCTTTTCAGTAATTAATTCCCCAATTATGCTTTATCGTTTGAGTTGATTATTCATAGCTAGATGATGTAGATCTTGGCTATGACGTTAGGGATGTGGCGACTCCTTGTCTATGGGGATCCCATAACCTACGTCATACACTTAGTTTCTATCCATGAATCTGCTTAGTTTAATTAATGCGTATCTAAGTAGTTTATATGATTTCTTTACGAATGACTGTTAACTCTGTTCTGTATGATGAAACGCTGAGAAATATATTCTGGGATTGAATCTGGGGATGAAATCGTTCGGGTGACCGAATGGAATCATTCGGTCAACCGAGTGTCTATGCTCGGTCGACCGAGCCCCTGTCATCTGTTAATTATGCCACGTCTTTATGGTTAGGTTAACCTAGTTGAATTTATTATCTCAGTAGGTATGGCTACGGCTACGTTGCTCGTCTGTTTTAATTAGCGTATGATTAGAAAATACCAATATAGGACTCCTAGGTCGGCTCACGAATGATCTTTCGGGACTTTCAGCGAGACCTAGATCTGTTTTGTATTAGGGAATTGACGTCATCTAGTTGTACGTACGTCGTAGATTAGCATGCGACTATAACTCGGTAATTGTTAATAGGACGAGAGGCGATGCGATCGTTTAGGAAGTACGCCTAACCATAGGAATGTTGCCTAAATGAGGTGTACGATTAATATCGGCATCCTTAGTGTCGTAAGCGTGCAAGTTATATGAGATGGATACCCAAAAGGTGAAGTCACGTAATGTAGTACAGTGATCTAGCAACCTAACCGGTGCTAAGTCAAGTTAAAGAGGATGACTCCCGTAGCCAATCTAAAATAGATACAAACGGATTGACAGTTAATAAGTTCAGTTTATTATATAAATTATCTAGGTCCAAACGATAAAGACTATAATTGGGGAGGTTAATTACGTTGTGTCGAGTCGTGTCTTTACTTTTCTTGTTTTATGTTGGTCGTAGACCGCCTCTATGTCCTTGACATGTGTAATTAATTGTTTGTATATGAAATGATCCACAATTGGTTCCTTGTGGGATCGACCTTGATTCACTATAGCTATACTACGATGGGCCTAGTCCTCTTGCAAGTATTGGTTTATGGTGGTCAAGTATATTATAACCTGATTGACCCCGTCATCACGAACGGGCGTTCAGCAAAACGAACGGGCGTTCAAAGTGTCAAAAAACAGTACTGAGAGCTCAGACGGAGTATAAACGAGCGTTTGATTAGCGTCCAAAGCCGACATTGTCTCAGCCGACTTAAAACTCTATATATAGCAGCCTCTTTTGATCCTTAAACCCTAGACCTCTTATACCAAATCACTCATATACGATTTTCCTTCAAAGGCTGCGGCCAGAGAACCCTAATTTCACAGAGATGCAAATCTCCCAACCAACAATCTTGTTCAACATGATTGTTGGCTAAAAGCCTTGCAGTGAGTCGACGGAGGAAGCCCGTCATCAACATAACCAACTAGAGAGTTCGATGCTTAAGTTTAGTGAGTTTAATTCATAGTTTTCATTACTTTGGATCTGTTCTACATTGTTTATGTTTTGTTGAATTAAGATTCTATGAAACGACTTATTTATCTTTATGCTTGAATGATTATATGAAAGTATATTATTTAAGTTCTATTTTGTTCAAAGTAATGCAATTATTCATGTTATAAGAGATTAGGCATGTTTGATTGAGTAAAAATTTTGGAAACAATCTTGTGATTGCGTTTTGATTGCTGTTTAGTTTGTTTGAAAAGATAAACGAAACCTTAGGAATTTGATTGAAGGTATTTGATAGAATTCGTGGTTAATCACCACTAAAAACTATGTCTTTAAATCACCATCTAGTTGGGATTGTTGGTTGATGGGTGGAATCTAGTTGCCTCGCTGCGTTTTCCTTTATTGTTTATTAATCGAATCATTAGTTTAATCTTTAGTTAAGTTCTAGTGTTTAAACCTTAAGTTTTTCTTGCCGATTTCCTGCACTTTTCTTTTTCGTTCGTAGTTGAACGTTCGTCCGCAATAGCGACGCTCGTCCATTAGATTTAGTTTCCGGACGTTCGTTCAATAAATTGAACGCTCGTCTAACTTATCCGTTTTATGTTCGTTTTTGTTTGCGCTTTAGGTTAGTTAATAGTTGTGACATAATCGATATAGATTTATACTTGAATTCGATAAACATTCCATTCCCTTAGGACGACCCGATAACATCCTTTACTACAGATCCTTATACTTGGGGTGTTTCGGTATCATAAATTGTAAAACGTGTTTTTACCGAACAAAAGACAAAGAAATAATTACCATAAAAGATGAAACCTTGAGTTGTATGAAAATCTCCTTCAAAAGATGAAATCTTGGATCACGAATCGAAAATCTAAGCTATGAAAGTTGTATAAAGTTTCTAGGAATTAAATCTATGATCTAAGGATTGAAACAACGTTTAAACTAATGGAAATCGCCCTAAAATCTCCCCTAAGAAACCCTAAAACGTCTAAGTACCGAATAGATCTCATATGGGATAAAAAAAGGGTTTTTATAGGTTTTTGCCGCATCCCGACCGTGAACGGGCGTTTGTGGCAAGGCAAATGCTCGTTTACCTGAAAGGACAACTCTCTGTATGAAAATTTGCTCCGTAAACGCTCGTTTGGATTGGCCAAACGCTAGTTTGACCTAAGCTTCAGTATTTTCATCATAACTTCACTTATATGGCAAAATGCGTTGGAAAGCTCGTTCAATCCTCTACAACTTTGGTCAAGACGACTCTTCCTGAAAGTGTCTCCAAGTGTGACCAAAATGTCCCCGAAGTGACCGGCTCAGATTTCGTCAATGATTCTTCACTATTCTCTCCTCCTTGGCCCCAAATCTCATTATTTCTCGAGACTCTCTTCCTTATTATCGACCTTATACATCAATCTAAGCCTGAAAACAAAAACCCGAACACCAAGGCATAATATACATTGACAAAGTAAACGTAACGAAATCCACATAAAACACGAGTTTTTAGGACGAAAACGTCATTAGTCTCGAAACATGCATATAAGTGAATATCATTCATATACTACCCATAATAGCTCAAAATAACCATGAATAACTCGTAAAAGGAGGTAATCTCATATAAGAAATACACTACAATTTGACTCCCATCAACTACCCCCCACTTAGCTTTTGCTCGCCCTCGAGCAAACAATGCGACTCTAAAATGTAACATAGATTCAACATTGTAGTCATACACGGGATCATCTTATGAAAAGGGCAAGTGAAAACAACCAGACAAATGCAATTGAGTCTAATCCTACCTTATTACAAAAATGGAATATGAGTGTGTGCATAGCTTCTCATTCATTGATCACAGTTAACCGGTTCAGATTATAGATGCATGCCTATTGTTGTTACACCATAGGCTTATACTTCATAAACATCTCCATTAATCGAGGTCAAATCAAGGCTAACTAAGGTCAAGCAGACTTGCACGGTTGTAACGTTAGGCTAGGGACGGGGCTAAATGAAAGGATAAAAGGAATATCAAAAGAGAAAAACGAGTGAGCTTAATCGAAACTTCTTGAAATTGCCTCATAACTCACCTCCTTAGCTTGGTTCAAGCAAGCATTCTCCATCTTTACTCTCAAATACCAACATATTTTAATGAAAACTCGTCCACCAACGCCACTTTGGAAGAATTAATTGTTGAGTATTTTGTAGTACTAAAGGCTTTGAACTCAAGTATTTTGTATTACATTTTACCTTACAAATTGATAACTCAAGTTTTACAAAAGGCATTAAGAATATCCGCTGCCGGTTAACTCGGTTAAGCATAAGTCACTCTTGACTTATACTCAGCTTAGTTAGCTTAACTTCACACAAGCTTGGATTTGAACTCAATCTGGTTTAAAGATTCAGTTTTCGGTGACAAGTTTATTCAGCCCCCCTTAAACTCGTGTCAGCCTTTTCACGGGACCAACAAGTAAGTTCACAAGTAATCCAAATAAGTATCATTGTATAGCCCTGGATAGGATGTTGAGGTACTTGAAGTTTACAATTAACCTTAGATTACAATATGCATGATATCCAACAGTATTGGAAGGATACTGTGATGATGACTGGATATCTGATTGTAAAGATTCAAAATCCACTAGTGAATGTGTATTCACTATTGGTGGTGGTGTTGTCTCCGGGAAATCCTCAAAGCAAACATGCATAGCTCGTTCCACTTTGGATTATGAATTTATAGCAATGGATAAAGCTGGAGAAGAAGCAAAATGGTTTCCAAAACATCCTAGAGGATTTTCCCTGTTGGCCAAAGCCAATTCCTCCTATTAGTTGTGTGTATACTGGTAAGTCTCGACATATAAGTCGGATATATAATACCATAATTCAATTGATCTCTAAAGTCATGATTTCCATGGATTACATAAGATCAACGGAGAATCTTGCGAATCCGATGACAAAAGGTTTACCTAGAGATCAAATGTCAGTTTTGACAAATGGGTTGGACTGAAGCCTATTACACATGTTCCCCCTATGATGGTAACCCAACCATGTTTACTGCAGATCCCAAGATCGTGGTTCAAATGGGACAACTATGTTACGAGTGACAATTAGCACTTACCCATCTTGTTAAAATAGAAGTGTTGTCTGCGGAAGGTTTAGGTTAAGAAAAAGCTTTTAATGATTCCTATATCTTGGTTAAGCCAAGTGAGGTATTGCAGAGTACTTTTTATAGGAGGAGGTCACCTATATAGGTGGAAGTGAGGCCTTTTTTGAGAGATTCTTGAGGATGAATTCTCTAAAACACGATCTGAAACCAAGGTTGTCCAGGGCCAAAAAAGGTACAACTATGAGAACCTCAAGAATGTTTGAAGATATGTTGTGTAGGTATCATTGTCTAGGCATACACTAAATCCCATGCAATCTATACATAGCTCACTGCTTATCCAAGTATGTCTGATGGTACTCTACTACGGAAGTTTCAAGGCTGTAAACCACCTCGCCCGATGTAAACAAATCCCACATGTGAACTCTTCACAGTCTACATTAATTTTCATTCATGCGGAGGATTGTTGGAGAAATTTGAATTAAAAATTAATAATTGAGGGAAAATCCGAATGGACATGTGATAAATGGGTTGCTCGATCGATTCGGTGATAGGTTGCAACCATATATGGGTGCACCTGTTTGGTTGAATCATTTTAGAAGGATGCAACCGGTAGTGAATGGCTTCCTTCCGCATATAAATTCCAGGCCATTGAATGAAAATGGTGGGACTTCAATTCATGTGAATTTTCCTAAGAAAAGTTTTGGTTAGTTGCATAAAATACTCATACATACTTTGCATAATTTTTGAGTCAAGAAGAGATTGACAGATCTGTATCGGTTCGTCTACTTCTTCTCATTGAAGTGAAACAATCCGATGATTGTGTGATTGTTGTATCGTGAGAGACGGTAGCCATTACCGTGTGCACATAGTCGGGGCAAAAATGTCTTAAGAACAGATTGTTGCACTCGCCTCGGTCAATAAGTTTTCTGTCCAATTTTATTGTGTTTTTTTTTTGCATAAATTATATATTATACAGTATGCTAGATCGATAATATACCCAATAATCAATTGTAGGTATGTAGATACACTTCAAAGACTTGATCATGGAAAAAGTTATTTATATTAAAAATGTAATGGTGAAGATTGAAGATGAAGATGCAAAGCATTGATACTACTTGTGTTGTTATGATGGATCGATCTAGAAGTGATGGTGATTGTGAGTAAAGATAATCAATTAACAAGTAAACAAAACCGAAACAAGAAGAACACGATTTAACATGATTTCCGTCAAAGTGCCGACTACTCCACGACAAATGAGGATTATTTTATTATCACGAGAAAGTTACAAGTTACAATTAATGCAGACAGTATTTATAGCCTCGGAAATCAAACCCTAACCGACTAAACAGTCAAACCAAATAATGACTGAAATACCCTAAAAGTAACCGTATCCAAACCAGAAAACCATGCAGCCGTGTTCCCCAAGTATGACTGACAACCAACTCAGCAACCCATGACTCAGAAGGTTGATCCAACCTGATGATGTCCCAACGGAACACCAAATTCAGCAGATGCTTCATGCAATGCCGACGGACTACGTTTCCACACAAATTCGAAGAGTATGATACTCGATGACCAACCTCGCAAAGATAGTTTAAGTCACCATTACATGTTTCATTTCATGCATCATATAAGAACTTTGTAGAGTCCTTTATTGTTGGGACGGACTTAGTGTCATTGGAGGATGTGAGATCTTCACTCCATGCTTGAGAGCTACGCCATAAGGCATACATTTCGGGACGGACGGTCGATCACCGGATTGATGACCAAGTGGAGTCATCAGAGGATCAGGAAATTTTGGAAAGAAGAAATCCAAGATAATTTCCAAGGGTCCTAAATCTAAGGATGTATGTAACTACTGCAAGGAGCAGGGACATTGGAAATGTTGGAAATAAAATTTTATTTTTGATGATGATTCATCTTATTTAGTTACTTATTTGTTTACGCCCCATTGATAAAGTTCTGAAACTAGCTGTTATAGTGAAATGCTAAAAGATGTCTAGAACTGAATGTATAGGTTTTACTAGAGTCTGATAATTGTATAGGTTATGTCACACAAGCACTGTAATAGATAGAAGTGTTGTAAAACTCAAAATTGGAAATCATCTGGAAAGCTGGAACATGACATAAAACTGAAGATGTACACCTAAAACTGAAGTCGTACTCAGAACTGAAGAAGGTAAGTTCGCTGAAGGACATAGACTCGGTTGACTTATCTAAATGAAGAACTGAGGGAACAAACTCAGTATTTGAAGAACTGAAGGACACAGACTCAGTTGTAGAAGATTGAAGAACTACGGGTTACTCAGTTATGAAGACTTAAGCCGTGACTGTAAAGTTAGAATTCAGGTAAGTCTGTGATGGCCTGAACTGACTAATGGATATTGAAGAAGACGTAAGAATCATAAGGACAATGATATCTTAGATGATTTGTTTAAGGAATGGTGTAATCTGATTCAGTCATATGAAATCAGATAAATATAGTACTAAGTTTTGAAGAAGAGTAAAAACTTAGTTAATGCTCTAAGACAATCAACAAACTGAAAACTGACATACTCAGTACAAAACTGAATAGGACACTCAGTTTTATAGTCAGCCATCCAAGAAACTAAAAGTACATTCGAATGTTACAAATCAAGGAATACTATTGGATGAAGGACTGACATGTCAGAACGGTCACTGACACCTGACATCTGAAAATACAAGACATTGATACAATTCAAATTCAAGCAAGATGAACGTTGGACCTCACACTATAAATAGAGGACTTGGCATCAAGAATCAAACACAGAATTAACAATATTACAAGCATTTTTGTGCACAAGTCCAGTTCATCCGAATTGCTATCAATATCTGCGCTCAACAAGATCATATCCAGATTTCTTCAAGTGTTCAAGCTATATCGATCAAATCTAGAATTTGACACTTTAAAGAACCACAAGCAAGAATCAATTTATTGATTCTCAGCCCAAATTTGATTCTTAATCAAAGGTTTAGACTGTGAAGCAATCCGGTCAAGGATTTGCCAAGGACAATTGTCATTTGCAGTCGGGTAGACTCTGGTTGTGGTGATAGCTGGTGAAGAGGCAATACAACCCTCCAAGGACCAGTGGTTCAAGTAGTTGGAGAGTAGCAATCTGACATGTTCTTTGATTGTTTAGATAGTGACACTAGGGATTAGTCAAGGACTATCATTTAGGACTTTTTTTTAACAAGCTTACCTCAGAAATTTTTAGTGGAATTTTCCTCCTACATCACAGGGGAAGAGTGGACGTATAGGATTACACCACCTGGAACCATTATAATTCTTGCTCTACTTACTTTACGCATTTACGTTCAGTCATTTACTTTTACAGCATTTATTATTGTTTATACATCATACTGAATCTAATTGTTATACTGACTCACAGTTCACAAACTAACATTCACCAGAATTCAATTTTGCATACTTAGCTTTTTCTTATAGAATCAACAAGATCCAGATAAAGGCTAAAACTTATATCCTGCTGGTTGACTCAGTTTTGTTATAAGTCAGTTTGACTTAGACTCAGCTTGGTCAGCTCAACTCCACACAAGTTAAAACTGAACCTTAATCGTTATAAATCTAGTTTTTGGTGACAATTTTATTCACCCCCCTCCCTCTAAACTTGTGTTAGCCTTTCCAGGGGACCAACAGGAAAAATGAATGTCCAAAGAGAAAGAAGCAGCAGGGTATTCAGCAGGGTATTGTTGTTTTGGCAGAATAAGACACCAACTCTGAAGAAGATCTGGCCTTAGCAGTTTCAGAGTCAACTGGGCACAGGGATGTGTGGATTCTCGATTATGGGCATCTTATCATGTCTGTCCAAACATGGAGTGGTTTTCAACTTATCAGCATGTGGGTGGAGGCCATATTGCTATGGCTAACGGAAAGGTCTGTGAAATAATTAGGATTGGATATGTTTAGCTGAGGACACATGATGGTAAATTCTTCACACTGAATGAGGTTAGACATGTTCCACAGATGACCAAGAATTTGATATCACTTAGTCTAATAAACATCAAAGGTTTCAAGTTCAAGGGTGAGTGTGGAGTGGTGAATGTCTACAAGAGTTCAGTGTGATTCTGAAGGGTATCAGACATGGGACATTGTACATATTACAAGGGTCTACTGTATTAGGTTCTGTTGTTGTGGCATCATCAGAAGTTCACCAGTCATAACTGACTAAGCTATGGCATATGAGATTGGGTCATATGGGTGAAAGAGGGATGCAAATTCTGTCTAAGTCTGATCTACTTGGGGGACATAAGGTCAAGGAGTTGGAATTTTGTTAACATTGTGTGTTTGGGAAGCTACATAGGAGCAAGTTCCCAAAAGAAATTCACATCTCAAAAGGGACACTTTATTATGTCCATTCTGATTGTTGGGGACCTTCAAGGGTGGAGTCTCTGGGTGGTCACAAGTATTTTGTGTATTTTATAGATGATTACTCAAGGATGGTTTGGGTAGTTATGATGAAGCACAAGAGTGAAGCATTCAAGCATTTCAAGCAGTGGAAGACTTTGGTTGAAAATTAGACAGGGAAGAAGATCAAGTGACTTGGAACTGATAATGGACTATAATTTTGTTGGTCTGAGTTTGATGAATTCTACAAGAATGAAGGCATTTCTAGGCACTATACTCGTAAGAGATACACCACAAAGAATGGTGTTGCGAATGGATGAATCAAACTCTTCTAGAGAGGACAAGGTGCATGCTCTCTAATTTCGGTCGACAAGAAGATTTTGGGCAGAGGCTGTTAACACAACATGCTACTTAATCAATAAGGGCATTACATTGGGATCAAGCTCAAAACACCACTAGAGTTTTGGTCAGGATAGTCAGTAGACTACAATTGTTTAAGGGTTTTTGGAAGCACGGTCTACTGTCATGTCAGTGAAGGTAAACTGGAACCTGGAGCAAAAAATGGAGTAATTTTTGGATATAGAGATAGAGTAAGTAAAAGGCTATAGAATCTTGTCATCAGCTGAAAATAGGGTTATACTCAACATGAGAGTAGTCTTTGATGAAAATTCTATGATTAACTCATCTTTGAGGGCCCTATCTGAATGTGAAATTGGATCTAAAACTGAGAAGGTTGACAAATAGGTGGAGCTTCAAGTAGAGTCTACTGAGTTGAGAGACTCAAAGGCCCGGCCAAAGACTCACCGATCCGAGCCGGATCCAAACCGGTCTGCTTTACAATGGTCAGCAGATACTCAAACAACTGGTGTTGGTCAGCAGAGCTAGAAGGACCAATATCAAACCCTCAAGAAAATATGGGTTTGAGGAGGATATGGTTGGATATGCACTACAGGTAGCTGAAGAAGTGGATGGTTTTGAACCTAACACTTACAGGGAAGTTGTGACATGTTCTGAGGCATCTCAATGGCTTATTGTTTTGGGAGAAAAAATGGAGTCACTTCAGAAGAATGAGACTTGGGAACTGGTCAAAAAACCACAAGATAGAAGGGTGGTCAGCTGCAAATGGATCTTCAAGGAAAAAGAAGGAATGACATCCGTTGAGGGCATCGATATAAGGCATGTTTGGTTGCCAAGAGAGTTCGGTCGAAAGGGGGTAGACTATGAAGAGATATTTTTTCCAGTGGTCAGACATAATTCCATCGGGGTGCTATTAGCAATAATGGTACATCAGAATCTTGAACTTGAGAAATTGGATGTGAAGACAACTTTTCTACATGGCGATGTAGATAAGGAAATTTATATGACTCAGCCAGAGGGTTTCCAAGTTCCTGGAAGGAAGGATATGTTTGCAAGTTGAATAAGTCCTTGTATGGACTTAAGCAGGCCCCAAGGCAGTGGTATAAGAAGTTTGACAGTAATATGATTCAGCAGGGTTATAGAAAGAGTCCATATGATTGTTGTGTTTATCACAACAAGCTGAAGGATGGTTCAATCATCTGTCTGGTTCTTTATGTGGATGATATGTTTATAGTTGTTGTGAACAAGTCTGATATTCAAGATCTAAAGAATTTGCTCAAGGCTGAATTTGAGATGAAGGATTTGGGGAATGCAAAGAAAATTCTAAGGATGGAGATCTATAAAGATAGGAAGCAGGGGAAGTTGTTCTTGTCTCAGCAGGGGTATATTGAGAAGATATTATCCAAGTTTGGGATGTCAGCAGCCAAACCAATAGATACTCCTATGGCACCAAATCTACATTTGTCTGCTGTGTTTGCTCCACAATCAGCTGAAGAGGAAGAATACATGTCAATGGTTCCATATTCTAGTGCAATGGGCAGTTTAATGTATGTCATTGTCTGTACTAGGCTTGATTTGGCTCAGGCAGTCAGTGTTATCAGTAGGTTTATGACTCAACCTGGAAAGGAACACTACAAAGCAGTGAAAAGGATATTTAGGTACCTGAGGGGTACGTCTGATATTGGACTCATTTACGGAGGTGGTACTCAATGTTTAGTCATAGGGTACTATGATTCTGATTATTCTGCTGATGTGGACATCAAGAGATATATGACTGGGTATGTGTTTAATTTGGTTGGTTCAGTGGTAAGTTGGAAGGCAACTTTACAGGGTACAATGACATTATCCACTACTGAAGCAGAATACATGGCACTGACAGAAGTAGCAAAAGAAGCAATCTGGTTAAAAAGGGCTAGTCAATGATCCGAGTCTGCATCAATATCAAGCCAGGGTGTATTGTGACAGTCTTAGTGCAATATGTTTGGCTCAGGATTAGGTTCATCATGAGAGAACCAAGCACATTGATGTTAGGTACCATTTTCTGAGGAATGAGAGGAGGGTCAAAGTGGAGAAAATCAGTACTGATGTTAATCCTGCTGATATGTTCACTAAACCAGTCCCCAAGGGGCAAGTTTCAGTTGTGTCTGGACTTGTTGAATATCCAAAGCTGTAAATCTAAATCCGGGAATACTCAGCTGAAGGTCCGGGTCTGCTGAGGTATTCAAATCTGAAGACAAAGAGGAAATCTGACACTTGGTTGTACATCTGGTTAGTTTGCATGAAGTTGATGTCAATGTGGAGATTTGTAATGGTGACTTAAATTATGCTACTGAGGTTGGTCAGCAGAGTATGATACTCTGCTGAATCTGTGTTCGACTGGGACATCGAGCAGAGTGGATCAACCAGTTGAGTCGGGTTGCTTAGTTGGTTCTCAATGATACTTGGAACTCATTTGCATGGTTTTCTAGTTCGGATAAGGTTACTTCGGGGTATTTCAATCATTATCCGGTTTGGTGTTTAGTCGGTTATGGTTTGATTCCCGTGGCTATAAATAGTGTCTGTATTAATTGTAACTCATAACTTTTTCGTGATAATAAAATAATCCTCATTTGTCCGTGGAGTAGTCGGCACATTGCCGGAAACCACGTTAAATTTGTGTTCTTCTTGTTTCCGTGTTTGTTTAGAAGGAGAGATAGCGGGTTGGTTTTAGCAGTCAGACGTTCTGCTAAAATGGCCACACGCGCGCGCGCCGCCGCCGCCCGCCCGTGCCCGTGCCCGTGCCCGTGCCCGAGCCCGAGACCGTTGACCGTTGACCGTTGACCGTTGACCTTGGGCTTGGGCTTGGGCTTGGGCTTTGGGCTTTGGGCTTGGGCTTGGGCTTTGGGCTTGGGCTTGGGCTTTGGGGAATGGGCCTTCTGGGAAGTACACCTAATGCTTATGTGTTAGTGTGTTTATATGTTGATGATATGCTGATTATGGGAAGTACTCATGATATCATCATGAATACCAAAAAGTTCTTTGTCACGCAATTTTGATATGAAGGATATGGGACAAGCGAGATGTAATTTTGGGGATTAAAATCTCCGAATATCGAGGGACTAGTATTATCACAAGTCTCACTACATTGAATCCGTTCGAGGAGATTCAATGTTTTTGATGAAAGTCCTATGAAAACACCCATTGACTTAAGTCTTCACTTGGTCAAAAATAAGGGTGAGCCCGTGTCTCACTTGAAATATTCACAGATTATAGGGTGTCTAATGTACATAACCAACCTGTACTAGACCCGATGTTGCGTGTCTTGTGAACAACCGAGCGAGTTTACAAGTAATCCCGGTGAGGATCATTGGAAAGCGCGATGAGAGTACTCGTGTACTTGAAATATACAATGAACACCGGGATTACGTTACACAAGATATCCGGCGCAGTATTAGAAGGATACTTTGTGATGCAACCGGATTTCGATTCTAAAGAGTCAAAAGCCACAACTGGATATATCTTTATGATTGGTGGTCTTTGCGGTGTCCCGGAAGTCCACAAAGCGAGACATGCATATCTCGTTCCACAATGGAAGCCGAGTTTATTGCACTTGGACAAAGCCGGGGAAGAAGCGAGTGGCTTCGAAATTTCCTAGAGGACATTCCTTGTTGGACAAAACCGATTGCTCCTATTAGCATACACAAGTGATAGTCAATCGGCTATACACCGAGCACAAAATAGTATGTATAATGGTAAGTCTAGACATATACGTCGACGACATAATACCGTTAAACACTTGATCTCTAGTGGTGTGATTTCCATCGATTATGTAAAATCGAAGGAGAATCTTGCGGATCCGCTTACTAAAGGTTTACCTAGAGATCGATGTCAATTTTGACACTCGGAATGGGACTTAAGCCTATTGAAAGTTAAGTTTTGTAATGGTAACCCTACCATGTTGACTGGAGATCCCAAGATCTTGGTTCAAGGGGACAACTAAGTTATGAAGTTGTCGATGAACACTTTCCCATTCCGTGAATAAAAGTGTTGTACGCCAGAGTGTGAAGGTTAAGTGAAAACTTTTAATGATTCCTATAACTTGATTAAATTCGAGTGGGGTATGGCGAATACTCTTGATAGGAGGTCACCTATGTAAGTGCGAAGTGGGGCCGCTTCTATGAGAATTCGGAGGCTAGAATTCTCTAAAGCACTTTTACGAAACCAGGTGTGATTCGGGGCCAAAATGAATCCGGTCATGAGAACCAAGTACGGTGCTAAGGGAAATATTGTGTGAGTGCTATTGTCTGGTTCTACACTAAAGGCTGAACAGTTCAAGACTTAAGTTCACTGATTAGCCGAGTAGATCCGATAGTACTTCACTAGGGCAGGTTCAAAGCCAGAAGCTACCTCTCTTGATGCAATGTTTTTCTGTCAGAATCTCTTCAGGGTCTGCATTTGCATTAATTTCCATTCATGTGGGGGATTGTTGGAGAAAATAGTGGAATTGAATTAAAGTGAATAAAAAATGATTTTATAATCATTTTATTCGAACGACTTTGCAAGCTTAATTTGATTATATTCTTGTATAGAATATATACAATGTTTTGATAATTCCGAAAACTACGTAAGTCGTAGATGAATTCGGGATTTAGAATCATTCAATTCGGAGTACGAGTGAATGAGAAATTAACGCTTGAAGTCGGGTGTTTGAAAGAACTTTTGTTGGAAGTGGAAGTTGAAGAGTATTCAACTAAACTGTGTACCACATTGGAAAAAGAGAGAAATGTTTTCCAGTATATATGTGGGAAGAATGTTATATGTGGTATAAGCTCCTAGAAGAAGGAGAGATAGCGGGTTGGTTTTAGCAGTCAGACGTTCTGCTAAAATGGCCACAAGCGCGCGCCGCCGCCGCCCGCCCGAGCCCGTGCCCGTGCCCGTGCCCGAGCCCGAGCCCGAGCCCGAGCCCGAGACCGTTGACCGTTGACCGTTGACCGTTGACCGTTGACCGTTGACCGTTGACCGTTGACCGTTGACCTTGGTCTTGGGCTTTGGGCTTTGGGCTTTGGGCTTTGGGGAATGGGCCTTCTGGGCCTGAGGGCCCTAGGCCCAGGCCTGTGTTAAACTTTTTATACAAAAGTTAATTGGGCTTGGTCCAGTTCATAAACATTCTGATTGAGCTGAAGATTGATTGAAGAGTTCAGCTCGGTTCGGTTATCCAACATAGTTCAGCTCGGTTCAGCAATAGTTAATGGGTTAATTCAATGCTGAACAGATGTAACTGATGAGTTATGTTAATTCATTGCTGAACTGATGAAACGGCTGTAACTGATAATTAAAGCTTCAGTTCAGAGTTCATCTCCAGCCCAGCCCTCTCCTATATATAGCCTCCATATGGATTGAAGTTAGACACACATTGGAAATACAACACCAGAAAGCTTCATACATTCATATAGTTCTGAAGAAGTTGCATACGAGTTTGAAGAAGAGATTCTGAGCACTAGAAGAGTTCGTTGAAGGTTCGTGTAAGAAGTACCTCTATACGAATCGGTAATCCGAGTTATCCCGGGAGACAATTGGTTTTAACCGGGGTACACACCGGACCAAATTTGTCTTAAGGACGAGTGTCCTACTCGTCTCGGAGTTATTGTATCCACTTTTATTTTAGTATATTTCATTTTTCAATTGTAATTCGTTTTATTTTCAATAAAATTGTTGTTTAATTCGTGTTAATTATTTTAATTGCGTACGGGTTCCTACAAACTTAAGACAAATTTCGAACCGATGTTCGATTTTAACCCGTGCGTAATCGAAATTTTTATACGAATTTCTACTCAATTTTTCGAGTTTAGACGAATTAAATAAACTTGTTTTAATCGAATTCGATTCGATCGGCTCGGTTCGATCGGTTCGGCTCGTTCTTCGATTGATTCGGCTTATTTCGAATTTTCAGCTCATCGAACATTTCGGCTCTTAATCCGAACGGTTCGGTACTTCGAAACTTCGGCTCGTTTTATAATTTAGTTAAATCCTCCTTTTTTGGTATCGATTTCTGGTAAAATCGGTCCACATCCTTTTTGGTATCGATTTCTGGCAAAATCGGTCCACCTCCTTTTGGTGTTTTCTGGTAAAAACTACCACGTTAAAACAAGATTGAAATACAAACATTGTTGGAGAATCGAGTTGAAACAAACTCGAGCTTGTTTTGACGAGTCAAAACAATC
Organism: Gentiana straminea; assembly: GCA_036785695.1. Taxonomy (NCBI): domain Eukaryota; kingdom Viridiplantae; phylum Streptophyta; class Magnoliopsida; order Gentianales; family Gentianaceae; genus Gentiana; species Gentiana straminea. The sequence goes on from JAVUPR010000183.1 coordinate 12,588,465, forward strand.
TTCAAATTGTTTTCTTTGGGTGAAAAACCTACGTGTTGTATTATCAGTTATTCTTTTCTGATAAAAGTTTATTTTCTGTCTTGAACAGAAATGGCATCTGATGATCAAATCACTCCTACTCCGGCTGGTGCGCCAAACGGAGGACAGTCTTCCCACACTTCGGGAATTATGACACAGACAACTACTGTGACTGGTGCTAACCACGAGAGGCCAGAGAAGTTCAACGGATCGAACTTCAAACGTTGGCAACAGAAGATGTTGTTTTACTTAACAACACTTGGATTAGCGAGAATGCTAAGCGAAGATCCACCGGTGGTGCCACACGAGCTCGCTCGAAAAGACGACTTTTCTTGTAGTCGAAAACTCGGAAGAATAGTGATTTTTTATGTAAAAATTACATTCTTAATGGTTTGGATAATATGTTGTATGGTGTATACCGTACGTATGACTCGGCTCAATCGTTGTGGAAAGCTTTAGAGAAAAAGTACACAACGAGAGGATCTTGGTGCCAAGAAGTTTCTTGTCGGTAGGTTTTTAAAGTTTGAAATGAACGATACTAAACCTATTGTGAAACAGTGGAGGAGTTGCAAATTCGATATCCGAGATGATAACGAGAAGATCCGAAAATCAACGAGAATTTTCAAGTGGCTCGTGTCATTGAGAAGCTTCCCGACTCTTGGAAGGAGTACAAGAGCTATCGATGCATAAGAGGAAGCGAGGTAACGATGGATGATCCGATTGTTCGCCTCCGTATTGAAGAGGACAATAGAGCATCCGAAAAGAGACGTTCGAGTCGGTTGGACAAGCGAAGGCTAACGTCGCCGAGGTCGAAATCGAAAAGGAAGAAGCCTGAGAAATCGGTTAAGAAGACAGGGGAATCTTCAAGGAAGCCGACAGGGGATAAGCCAGCGCCATTCAAGTTTAATGGCAAGTGTCACAATTGTGGCAAACAAGGGCACCGTGCTGCGGATCGCCGATCAAAGAAGCCTTACAACCATAAGGCTCATATGGTGAAACCGAGGATGATGACAATCTCTCGCACAATGGTGACGAGTGCAACACTTGTGGGTAATCCGAGACAATGGTTTGTGGACACCGGGGCCACTAAACATGTCTCGCGCCGATCGTGATGTCTTCTCAACCTACAAGGCTGGAAATGGTGAGAAGTTTGTGGATGGGCAACTCGCTCGGTCAACCATTCGAGGAACCGGAAATGTGATTCGAAGATGACTTCGGGAAAGAAGCCGACCCTCACAAATGTTCTCCATGTTCCCGACATACGCGAAATCCGATATCCGGTGGTATCTTTGAATAAGAATGGTTTTAAACTTTCATTTGGTAATGACAAGGTCATTTTGACCAAAAATGATATGTATGTGGGTAAAGGTTATTTTACCGAGGGTTTATTTAAACTCAATGTAATGGCTATTATGCCAAAGAATGTTGTGCCCAGTGAGGCTAATAAAAATGCATCTACTTTCGCGTACTTGATTGAGTCTTGTACTTTATGGCATAATCGTTTAGGACACGTTAATAATAAATCAATTCAAAGAATGATGAATTTGGATTTATTACCTAAACTAAAAGTTAATCAAACCGAAAAATGCCAAGTACGTGTTGAAGCTAAAATGACTAAAGCGCCGTTTCCATCCGTGGAAAGAAACACGAACCGTTAGAATTAATTCACACCGATTTGTGTGACTTAAAGTTTGTGCAATCGAGAGGCGGTAAAAAGTATTTTGTAACTTTTATCGATGATTGTACAAGGTCTTCGTTATGTATATTTGCTAAGTAGCAAAGATGAGGCTATCGAGGCATTCAAAAATTATAAGAATGAAGTTGAGAATCAACTTAGCAGACGAATCAAGAAGGTTCGTAGTGATAGAGGTGGAGAGTATGAATCGCCATTTGAAAGAATATGTCTAGATTCGGGCATTATTCATCAAACTATCGCTCCATATGCACCTCAATCTAACGGAATTGCTTTGAACGCAAAAACCGTACTCCGAAAGAGATGATGAATGCTATGTTGATTAGTTACGGGTTACCTCGGAACTTGTGGGGGAGGCCCTTCTCTCCGCCAATACAATTCTCAACGGGATTCCGTCTAAAAAGATGGATAAAACTCCATATGAGATGTGGAAAGGCCACAAACCAAGTTATAAATACTTGAAAGTGTGGGGGTGTTTAGCAAAGGTGGAAGTGCCTAAGCCTAAACAGATTAAGATTGGGCCAAAAACGATAGATTGCATATTTATTGGGTATGCTCATAACAGTAGTGCATATAGATTTCTTGTGCACAAATCTGACAATCCTGATGTGCATGTAAACACAGTCATGGAGTCAAGAAATGCGGTGTTTTTGAGGATGTCTTTCCACATAAAGAAAGACACAATGAAGACTCAAATAAGAGAGTACACGAAAATGTGGGGGATAGTACTCCGAGAAAACGAGGAAGTGGAACCTCGAAGGAGTAAGAGGGCTAGGACTTCAACGTCTTTTGGGCCGATTTTCTAACCTACATGGTAGAAAATACTCCAAGGACATATGCCGAGGCTATGTCTAATCCGAAGCACCTTTACGGAAAGAAGCTATTAATAGTGAAATAGATTCTATTATGCAAAATCACACTTGGGAATTGGTTGACATTCCACCGGGAAGTAAAGCACTCGGGTGTAAGTGGATTTTCAAAAAGAAGCTTAAGGCCGATGGATCTATTGATAAGTATAAGGCCAGGTTGGTAGCCAAGGGTTATCGACAAAAGGAAGGTCTTGACTTCTTTGATACTTATTCACCAAGTAACGAGAATCACTTCTATAAGGGTTCTTATTGCTCTTCGCATGATCTATAACTTGGAGATCCATCAAATGGATGTTAAAACCGCATTTCTAAATGGTGAATTAGAAGAAGAGATATACATGGAACAACCCGAGGGGTTTGTGGTTCCGGGGCAAGAGCACAAGGTGTGTAGACTCGTTAAGTCTTTGTATGGATCGAAACAGGCACCCAAACAATGGCATCTAAAGTTTGATCAAACTATGCTATCTAATGGGTTTAAAATTAACGAGTGTGACAAATGCGTCTACATCAAACAAACACCTAATGCTTATGTGTTAGTGTGTTTATATGTTGATGATATGTCGATTATGGGAAGTACTCATGATATCATCATGAATACCAAAAAGTTGCTGTCACGCAATTTTGATATGAAGGATATGGGACAAGCAGATGTAATTTTGGGGATTAAAATCTCCAGAATATCTGAGGGACTAGTATTATCACAGTCTCACTACATTGAATCCGTTCTGAGGAGATTCAATGTTTTTGATGAAAGTCCTATGAAAACACCCATTGACTTAAGTCTTCACTTGGTCAAAAATAAGGGTGAGCCTGTGTCTCACTTGAAATATTCACAGATTATAGGGTGTCTAATGTACATAACCAACTGTACTAGACCTGATGTTGCGTGTCGTGAACAACCGAGCGAGTTTACAAGTAATCCCGGTGAGGATCATTGGAAAGCGCCGATGAGAGTACTCGGTACTTGAAATATACAATGAACACGGGATTACGTTACACAAGATATCCGGCAAGAAGTATTAGAAGGATCTTGTGATGCAAACCGGATTTCGATTCTAAAGAGTCAAAAGCCACAACTTGGATATATCTTTATGATTGGTGGTCTTTGCGGTGTCCTGGAAGTCCACAAAGCGGACATGCATATCTCGTTCCACAATGGAAGCCGAGTTTATTGCACTTTGGACAAAGCGGGGAAGAAGCGAGTGGCTTCGAAATTTCCTAGAGGACATTCCTTGTTGGACAAAACCGATTGCTCCTATTAGCATACACGGTGATAGTCAATCGGCTATACACCGAGCACAAAATAGTATGTATAATGGTAAGTCTAGACATATACGTCGACGACATAATACCGTTAAACACTTGATCTCTAGTGGTGTGATTTCCATCGATTATGTAAAATCGAAGGAGAATCTTGCGGATCCGCTTACTAAAGGTTTACCTAGAGATCGATGTCAATTTTGACACTCGGAATGGGACTTAAGCCTATTGAAAGTTAAGTTTTGTAATGGTAACCCTACCATGTTGACTTGGAGATCCCAAGATCTTGGTTCAAGGGGACAACTAAGTTATGAAGTTTGTAGATGAACACTTTCCCATTCGTGAATAAAAGTGTTGTCGCGGGAGTGTGAAGGTTAAGTGAAAACTTTTAATGATTCCTATAACTTGATTAAATTCGAGTGGGGTATGGCGGGAATACTCTTGATAGGAGGTCACCTATGTAAGTGCGAAGTGGGGCCGCTTCTATGAGAATTCGAGGCTAGAATTCTCTAAAGCACTTTACGAAACCAGGTGTGATTCAGGGCCAAAATGAATCCAGTCATGAGAACCAAGTACAGTGCTAAGGGAAATATTGTGTGAGTGCTATTGTCTGGTTCTACACTAAAGGCTGAACAGTTCAAGACTTAAGTTCACTGATTAGCCGAGTAGATCCGATAGTACTTCACTAGGGCAGGTTCAAAGCCAGAAGCTACCTCTCCTGATGCAATGTTTTTCTGTCAGAATCTCTTCAGGGTCTGCATTTGCATTAATTTCCATTCATGTGGGGGATTGTTGGAGAAAATAGTGGAATTGAATTAAAGTGAATAAAAAATGATTTTATAATCATTTTATTCGACGACTTTGCAAGCTTAATTTGATTATATTCTTGTATAGAATATATACAATGTTTTGATAATTCGAAAACTACGTAAGTCGTAGATGAATTCGGGATTTAGAATCATTCAATTCGGAGTACGAGTGAATGAGAAATTAACGCTTGAAGTCGGGTGTTTGAAAGAACTTTTGTTGGAAGTGGAAGTTGAAGAGTATTCAACTAAACCGTGTACCACATTGGAAAAAGAGAGAAATGTTTTCCAAGATATATGTGGGAAGAATGTTATATGTGGTATAAGCTCTAGAAGAAGGAGAGATAGCGGGTTGGTTTTAGCGCCGGACGTTCGCTAAAATGGCCACAAGCGCGCGCCGCCGCCGCCCGCCCGAGCCCGTGCCCGTGCCCGTGCCCGAGCCCGAGCCCGAGCCCGAGCCCGAGCCCGAGCCCGAGCCCGAGCCCGAGCCCGAGCCCGAGACCGTTGACCGTTGACCGTTGACCGTTGACCGTTGACCGTTGACCGTTGACCTTGGTCTTGGGCTTTGGGCTTTGGGCTTTGGGCTTTGGGCTTTGGGGAATGGGCCTTCTGGGCCTGAGGGCCCTAGGCCCAGGCCTGTGTTAAACTTTTTATACAAAAGTTAATTGGGCTTGGTCCAGTTCATAAACATTTCGATTGAGTCGAAGATTGATTGAAGAGTTCGGCTCGGTTCGGTTATCCAACATAGTTCGGCTCGGTTCAAAGAATAGTTAATGGGTTAATTCAATGCTGAACAGATGTAACTGATGAGTTATGTTAATTCATTGCTGAACTGATGAAACGGCTGTAACTGATAATTAAAGCTTCAGTTCAGAGTTCATCTCCAGCCCAGCCCTCTCCTATATATAGCCTCCATATGGATTGAAGTTAGACACACATTGGAAATACAACACCAGAAAGCTTCATACATTCATATAGTTCTGAAGAAGTTGCATACGAGTTTGAAGAAGAGATTCTGAGCACTAGAAGAGTTCGTTGAAGGTTCGTGTGAAGTACCTCTATACGAATCGTAATCCGAGTTATCCCGGGAGACAATTGGTTTTAACCGGGGTACACACCGGACCAAATTTGTCTTAAGGACGAGTGTCCTACTCGTCTCGGAGTTATTGTATCCACTTTTATTTTAGTATATTTCATTTTTCAATTGTAATTCGTTTTATTTTCAATAAAATTGTTGTTTAATTCGTGTTAATTATTTTAATTGCGTACGGGTTCCTACAAACTTAAGACAAATTTCGAACCGATGTTCGATTTTAACCCGTGCGTAATCGAAATTTTTATACGAATTTCTACTCAATTTTTCCGAGTTTAGACGAATTAAATAAACTTGTTTTAATCGTAATTCGATTCGATCGCTCGGTTCGATCGTTCGGCTCTCGTTTACCGATTGATTCGGCTTATTTCGAATTTTCGGCTCGTTTACTGAACATTTCAGCTCTTAATCTGAACGGTTCAGTCTACTTCTGAAACTTCAGCTCGTTTTATAATTTAGTTAAATCCTCCTTTTTTTTGGTATCGATTTCTGGTAAAATCGGTCCACATCCTTTTTGGTATCGATTTCGGCAAAATCGGTCCACCTCCTTTTGGTGTTTTTCGGTAAAAACTACCACGTTAAAACAAGATTGAAATACAAACATTGTTGGAGAATCGAGTTGAAACAAACTCGAGCTTGTTTTGACGAGTCAAAACAATCTTCAAATTGTTTTCTTTGGGTGAAAAACCTACGTGTTGTATTATCGCTATTCTTTTCGATAAAAGTTTATTTTCTCGTCTTGAACGAAATGGCATCCGATGATCAAATCACTCCTACTCCGGCCGGTGCGCCAAACGGAGGACAGCCTTCCCACACTTCGGGAATTATGACACGTACAACTACCGTGGATCGGTGCTAACCACGAGAGGCCGCAGAAGTTCAACGGATCGAACTTCAAACGTTGGCAACGAAGATGTTGTTTTACTTAACAACACTTGGATTAGCGAGAATGCTAATCGAAGATCCACCGGTGGTGCCACCGAGATCGCCGAAAAGACAAGCCTTTTCTTGTAGTCGAAAACTCGGAAGAATAGTGATTTTTTATGTAAAAATTACATTCTTAATGGTTTGGATAATATGTTGTATGGTGTATACTGTACGTATGACTCAGCTAAATCGTTGTGGAAAGCTTTAGAGAAAAAGTACACAACAGAGGATGCTGGTGCCAAGAAGTTTCTTGTCAGTAGGTTTTTAAAGTTTGAAATGAACGATACTAAACCTATTGTGAAACAAAGTGGAGGAGTTGCAAATTCGATATCCGAGATGATAACGAAGATCTGAAAATCAACGAGAATTTTCAAGTGGCCTGTGTCATTGAGAAGCTTCCCGACTCTTGGAAGGAGTACAAGAGCTATCTGATGCATAAGAGGAAGCAGGTAACGATGGATGATCTGATTGTTCGCCTCCGTATTGAAGAGGACAATAGAGCATCCGTTGGACAAGCGAAGGCTAACGTCGCTGAGGTCAGAAATCAGAAAAGGAAGAAGCCTGAGAAATCGGTTAAGAAGACAGGGGAATCTTCAAGGAAGCCGACAGGGGATAAGCTAGCGCCATTCAAGTTTAATGGCAAGTGTCACAACTGTGGCAAACAAGGGCACCGTGCCGCGGATCGCCGATCAAAGAAGCCTTACAACCATAAGGCTCATATGGCCGAAACCGAGGATGATGACAATCTCTCGCACAATGGTGACAGAGTGCAACATCGTGGGTAATCCGAGACAATGGTTTGTGGACACCGGGGCCACTAAACATGTCCGCGCCGATCGTGATGTCTTCTCAACCTACAAGGCCGGAAATGGTGAGAAGTCGTGGATGGGCAACTCGCTCACCAACCATTCGTGGAACCGGAAATGTGATTCGAAGATGACTTCGGAAAGAAGCCGACCCTCACAAATGTTCTCCATGTTCCCGACATACGCAGTAAATCCGATATCCGGTGGTATGCCGAATAAGAATGGTTTTAAACTTTCATTTGGTAATGACAAGGTCATTTTGACCAAAAATGATATGTATGTGGGTAAAGGTTATTTTACCGAGGGTTTATTTAAACTCAATGTAATGGCTATTATGCCAAAGAATGTTGTGCCCAAGTGAGGCTAATAAAAATGCATCTACTTCGCGTACTTGATTGAGTCTTGTACTTTATGGCATAATCGTTTAGGACACGTTAATAATAAATCAATTCAAAGAATGATGAATTTGGATTTATTACCTAAACTAAAAGTTAATCAAACCGAAAAATGCCAAGTCCGTGTTGAAGCTAAAATGACTAAAGCGCCGTTTCCATCCGTGGAAAGAAACACAGAACCGTTAGAATTAATTCACACCGATTTGTGTGACTTAAAGTTTGTGCAATCGAGAGGCGGTAAAAAGTATTTTGTAACTTTTATCGATGATTGTACAAGGTATCGTTATGTATATTTGCTAAGTAGCAAAGATGAGGCTATCGAGGCATTCAAAAATTATAAGAATGAAGTTGAGAATCAACTTAGCGTACGAATCAAGAAGGTTCGTAGTGATAGAGGTGGAGAGTATGAATCGCCATTTGAAAGAATATGTCTAGATTCGGGCATTATTCATCAAACTATCGCTCCATATGCACCTCAATCTAACGGAATTGCCGAACGCAAAAACCGTACTCGAAAGAGATGATGAATGCTATGTTGATTAGTTCGGGTTACCTCGTAACTTTGGGGGAGGCCCTTCTCTCCGCCAATACAATTCTCAACAGATTCCGTCTAAAAAGATGGATAAAACTCCATATGAGATGTGGAAAGGCCACAAACCAAGTTATAAATACTTGAAAGTGTGGGGGTGTTTAGCAAAGGTGGAAGTGCCTAAGCCTAAACAGATTAAGATTGGGCCAAAAACGATAGATTGCATATTTATTGGGTATGCTCATAACAAGTAGTGCATATAGATTTCTTGTGCACAAACCGACAATCCCGATGTGCATGTAAACACAAATCATGGAGTCAAGAAATGCGGTGTTTTTTGAGGATGTCTTTCCACATAAAGAAAGACACAATGAAGACTCAAATAAGAGAGTACACGAAAATGTGGGGGATAGTACTCCGTAAAACGAGGAAGTGGAACCTCGAAGGAGTAAGAGGGCTAGGACTTCAACGTCTTTTGGGCCGCATTTTCTAACCTACATGGTAGAAAATACTCCAAGGACATATGCCGAGGCTATGTCTAATCCGTAAGCACCTTTCGGAAAGAAGCTATTAATAGTGAAATAGATTCTATTATGCAAAATCACACTTGGGAATTGGTTGACATTCCACCGGGAAGTAAAGCACTCGGGTGTAAGTGGATTTTCAAAAAGAAGCTTAAGGCCGATGGATCTATTGATAAGTATAAGGCCAGGTTGGTAGCCAAGGGTTATCGACAAAAGCGAAGGTCTTGACTTCTTTGATACTTATTCACCAAGAACGAGAATCACTTCTATAAGGGTTCTTATTGCTCTTGTCGCAGCCTATAACTTGGAGATCCATCAAATGGATGTTAAAACCGCATTTCTAAATGGTGAATTAGAAGAAGAGATATACATGGAACAACCCGAGGGGTTTGTGGTTCCAGGGCAAGAGCACAAGGTGTGTAGACTCGTTAAGTCTTTGTATGGATCGAAATGTGCACCCAAACAATGGCATCTAAAGTTTGATCAAACTATGCTATCTAATGGGTTTAAAATTAACGAGTGTGACAAATGCGTCTACATCAAACAAACACCTAATGCTTATGTGTTAGTGTGTTTATATGTTGATGATATGCCGATTATGGGAAGTACTCATGATATCATCATGAATACCAAAAAGTTGTCGACACGCAATTTTGATATGAAGGATACGGGACAAGCAGATGTAATTTTGGGGATTAAAATCTCCGAATATCTCGAGGGACTAGTATTATCACAAGTCTCACTACATTGAATCCGTTCGAGGAGATTCAATGTTTTTGATGAAAGTCCTATGAAAACACCCATTGACTTAAGTCTTCACTTGGTCAAAAATAAGGGTGAGCCTCGTGTCTCACTTGAAATATTCACAGATTATAGGGTGTCTAATGTACATAACCAACCGTACTAGACCGATGTTGCGTGTGCCGTGAACAACCGAGCAGTTTACAAGTAATCCCTGAGGATCATTGGAAAGCGCCGATGAGAGTACTCGTGTACTTGAAATATACAATGAACCCGGGATTACGTTACACAAGATATCCAAAGCAGATATTAGAAGGAAGGATATCGTGATGCAACCGGATTTCGATTCTAAAGAGTCAAAATCCACAACCGGATATATCTTTATGATTGGTGGTGCCGCGGTGTCCCGGAAGTCCACAAAGCGTACATGCATATCTCGTTCCACAATGGAAGCTGAGTTTATTGCACTGGACAAAGCTGGGGAAGAAGCAGAGTGGCTTCGAAATTTCCTAGAGGACATTCCTTGTTGGACAAAACCGATTGCTCCTATTAGCATACACAAGGATAGTCAATCGGCTATACACCGAGCACAAAATAGTATGTATAATGGTAAGTCTAGACATATACGTCGACGACATAATACCGTTAAACACTTGATCTCTAGTGGTGTGATTTCCATCGATTATGTAAAATCGAAGGAGAATCTTGCGGATCCGCTTACTAAAGGTTTACCTAGAGATCAGATGTCAATTTTGACACTCGGAATGGGACTTAAGCCTATTGAAAGTTAAGTTTTGTAATGGTAACCCTACCATGTTGACTGGAGATCCCAAGATCTTGGTTCAAGGGGACAACTAAGTTATGAAGCTGTCGATGAACACTTTCCCATTCTGTGAATAAAAGTGTTGTCTGCCAGGAGTGTGAAGGTTAAGTGAAAACTTTTAATGATTCCTATAACTTGATTAAATTCGAGTGGGGTATGGCAGAATACTCTTGATAGGAGGTCACCTATGTAAGTGCGAAGTGGGGCCGCTTCTATGAGAATTCAGAGGCTAGAATTCTCTAAAGCACTTTCTGAAACCAGGTGTGATTCAGGGCCAAAATGAATCCAAATACGAGAACCAAGTACAAGGCTAAGGGAAATATTGTGTGAGTGCTATTGTCCGGTTCTACACTAAAGGCCGAACAGCTCAAGACTTAAGTTCACCGATTAGCCGAGTAGATCCGATAGTACTTCACTCAGGTGTTCAAAGCCGAAGCTACCTCTCCCGATGCAATGTTTTTTCGTCGAATCTCTTCGTGTCCGCATTTGCATTAATTTCCATTCATGTGGGGGATTGTTGGAGAAAATAGTGGAATTGAATTAAAGTGAATAAAAAATGATTTTATAATCATTTTATTCGACGACTTTGCAAGCTTAATTTGATTATATTCTTGTATAGAATATATACAATGTTTTGATAATTCGAAAACTACGTAAGTCGTAGATGAATTCAGATTTAGAATCATTCAATTCGGAGTACGAGTGAATGAGAAATTAACGCTTGAAGTCGGGTGTTTGAAAGAACTTTTGTTGGAAGTGGAAGTTGAAGAGTATTCAACTAAACCGTGTACCACATTGGAAAAAGAGAGAAATGTTTTCCAAGATATATGTGGGAAGAATGTTATATGTGGTATAAGCTCCTGAAAAGGAGAGATAGCGGGTTGGTTTAGCAAGCCGACGTTCGCTAAAATGGCCACACGCGCGCGCGCGCGCCGCGCCGCCCGCCCGTGCCCGTGCCCGTGCCCGAGCCCGAGCCCGAGCCCGAGCCCGAGCCGTTGACCGTTGACCGTTGACCGTTGACCGTTGACCGTTGACCGTTGACCGTTGACCGTTGACCGTTGACCGTTGGTCTTGGACCTTTGGGCTTTGGGCTTTGGGCTTTGGGCTTTGGGGAATGGGCCTTCGAACGGGCCCGAGGGCCCTAGGCCCGTGCTCGTGTTAAACTTTTTATACAAAAGTTAATTGGGCTTGGTCCAGCTTCATAAACATTCGATTGAGCCGAAGATTGATTGAAGAGTTCAAAGCTCGGTTCGGTTATCCAACATAGTTCAGCTCGGTTCAAAGAATAGTTAATGGGTTAATTCAATGCCGAACGTATGTAACCGATGAGTTATGTTAATTCATTGCCGAACCGATGAAACGGTCAGAATCGATAATTAAAGCTTCAGCTCGTAGTTCATCTCCACCCCAACCCCCTCTCCTATATATAGCCTCCATATGGATTGAAGTTAGACACACATTGGAAATACAACACCGTAAAGCTTCATACATTCATATAGTTCAAGAAGTTGCATACGAGTTTGAAGAAGAGATTCCGAGCACTAGAAGAGTTCGTTGAAGGTTCGTGTAAGAAGTACCTCTATACGAATCGCAATCCGAGTTATCCCGGGAGACAATTGGTTTTAACCGGGGTACACACCGGACCAAATTTGTCTTAAGGACAGAGTGTCCTACTCGTCTCGGAGTTATTGTATCCACTTTTATTTTAGTATATTTCATTTTTCAATTGTAATTCGTTTTATTTTCAATAAAATTGTTGTTTAATTCGTGTTAATTATTTTAATTGCGTACGGGTTCCTACAAACTTAAGACAAATTTCGTAACCGATGTTCGATTTTAACCCGTGCGTAATCGAAATTTTTATACGAATTTCTACTCAATTTTTCCGAGTTTAGACGAATTAAATAAACTTGTTTTAATCGTAATTCGATTCGATCACTCGGTTCGATCGCCCGGCTCGTTTACCGATTGATTCGGCTTATTTTCGAATTTTCAGCTCGTTTACCGAACATTTCAAATTCTTAATCCGAACGGTTCGCCTACTTCGAAACTTCAAACTCGTTTTATAATTTAGTTAAATCCTCCTTTTTTGGTATCGATTTCTGGTAAAATCGGTCCACATCCTTTTTGGTATCGATTTCTGGCAAAATCGGTCCACCTCCTTTTGGTGTTTTCTGGTAAAAACTACCACGTTAAAACAAGATTGAAATACAAACATTGTTGGAGAATCGAGTTGAAACAAACTCGAGCTTGTTTTGACGAGTCAAAACAATCTTCAAATTGTTTTCTTTGGGTGAAAAACCTACGTGTTGTATTATCGCTATTCTTTTTCGATAAAAGTTTATTTTCTCGTCTTGAACGAAATGGCATCCGATGATCAAATCACTCCTACTCCGGCCGGTGCGCCAAACGGAGGACGCCTTCCCACACTTCGGGAATTATGACACGTACAACTACCGTGACCGGTGCTAACCACGAGAGGCCGAGAAGTTCAACGGATCGAACTTCAAACGTTGGCAACGAAGATGTTGTTTTACTTAACAACACTTGGATTAGCGAGAATGCTAATCGAAGATCCACCGGTGGTGCCACCCGAGATCGTCGAAAAGACAAAGCCTTTTCTTGTAGTCGAAAACTCGGAAGAATAGTGATTTTTTATGTAAAAATTACATTCTTAATGGTTTGGATAATATGTTGTATGGTGTATACCGTACGTATGACTCACCTAAATCGTTGTGGAAAGCTTTAGAGAAAAAGTACACAAAGAGGATGCCGGTGCCAAGAAGTTTCTTGTCGTAGGTTTTTAAAGTTTGAAATGAACGATACTAAACCTATTGTGAAACAAAGTGGAGGAGTTGCAAATTTCGATATCCGAGATGATAACGAAGATCCGAAAATCAACGAGAATTTTCAAGTGGCTCGTGTCATTGAGAAGCTTCCCGACTCTTGGAAGGAGTACAAGAGCTATCCGATGCATAAGAGGAAGCAGTAACGATGGATGATCCGATTGTTCGCCTCCGTATTGAAGAGGACAATAGAGCATCCGAAAAGAGACGTTCGAGTCGTTGGACAAGCGAAGGCTAACGTCGCCGAGGTCGAAATCGAAAAGGAAGAAGCCCGAGAAATCGGTTAAGAAGACAGGGAATCTTCAAGGAAGCCGACAGGGGATAAGCCGCCGCCATTCAAGTTTAATGGCAAGTGTCACAACCGTGGCAAACAAGGGCACCGTGCCGCGGATCGCCGATCAAAGAAGCCTTACAACCATAAGGCTCATATGGCCGAAACCGAGGATGATGACAATCTCTCGCGCAATGGTGACAGAGTGCAACATCGTGGGTAATCCGAGACAATGGTTTGTGGACACCGGGGCCACTAAACATGTCCGCGCCGATCGTGATGTCTTCTCAACCTACAAGGCCGGAAATGGTGAGAAGCCGTGGATGGGCAACTCGCTCACCAACCATTCGTGGAACCGGAAATGTGATTCGAAGATGACTTCGTGAAAGAAGCCGACCCTCACAAATGTTCTCCATGTTCCCGACATACGTTGTAAACCGATATCCGGTGGTATGCCGAATAAGAATGGTTTTAAACTTTCATTTGGTAATGACAAGGTCATTTTGACCAAAAATGATATGTATGTGGGTAAAGGTTATTTTACCGAGGGTTTATTTAAACTCAATGTAATGGCTATTATGCCAAAGAATGTTGTGCCCAAAGTGAGGCTAATAAAAATGCATCTACTTTCGCGTACTTGATTGAGTCTTGTACTTTATGGCATAATCGTTTTTAGACACGTTAATAATAAATCAATTCAAAGAATGATGAATTTGGATTTATTACCTAAACTAAAAGTTAATCAAACCGAAAAATGCCAAGTCCGTGTTGAAGCTAAAATGACTAAAGCGCCGTTTCCATCCGTGGAAAGAAACACAGAACCGTTAGAATTAATTCACACCGATTTGTGTGACTTAAAGTTTGTGCAATCGAGAGGCGGTAAAAAGTATTTTGTAACTTTTATCGATGATTGTACAAGGTATCGTTATGTATATTTGCTAAGTAGCAAAGATGAGGCTATCGAGGCATTCAAAAATTATAAGAATGAAGTTGAGAATCAACTTAGCGACGAATCAAGAAGGTTCGTAGTGATAGAGGTGGAGAGTATGAATCGCCATTTGAAAGAATATGTCTAGATTCGGGCATTATTCATCAAACTATCGCTCCATATGCACCTCAATCTAACGGAATTGCCGAACGCAAAAACCGTACTCCGAAAGAGATGATGAATGCTATGTTGATTAGTTCGGGTTACCTCGTAACTTGTGGGGGGAGGCCCTTCTCTCCGCCAATACAATTCTCAACAGATTCCGTCTAAAAAGATGGATAAAACTCCATACGAGATGTGGAAAGGCCACAAACCAAGTTATAAATACTTGAAAGTGTGGGGGTGTTTAGCAAAGGTGGAAGTGCCTAAGCCTAAACAGATTAAGATTGGGCCAAAAACGATAGATTGCATATTTATTGGGTATGCTCATAACAAGTAGTGCATATAGATTTCTTGTGCACAAACCGACAATCCCGATGTGCATGTAAACACAACATGGAGTCAAGAAATGCGGTGTTTTTTGAGGATGTCTTTCCACATAAAGAAAGACACAATGAAGACTCAAATAAGAGAGTACACGAAAATGTGGGGGATAGTACTCCGTAAAACGAGGAAGTGGAACCTCGAAGGAGTAAGAGGGCTAGGACTTCAACGTCTTTTGGGCGATTTTCTAACCTACATGGTAGAAAATACTCCAAGGACATATGCCGAGGCTATGTCTAATCCAAGCACCTTCTCGGAAAGAAGCTATTAATAGTGAAATAGATTCTATTATGCAAAATCACACTTGGGAATTGGTTGACATTCCACCGGGAAGTAAAGCACTCGGGTGTAAGTGGATTTTCAAAAAGAAGCTTAAGGTCGATGGATCTATTGATAAGTATAAGGCCAGGTTGGTAGCCAAGGGTTATCGACAAAAGCGAAGGTCTTGACTTCTTTGATACTTATTCACCAAGAACGAGAATCACTTCTATAAGGGTTCTTATTGCTCTTGCCGCAGCCTATAACTTGGAGATCCATCAAATGGATGTTAAAACCGCATTTCTAAATGGTGAATTAAGAAGAGATATACATGGAACAACCCGAGGGGTTTGTGGTTCCAGTGGCAAGAGCACAAGGTGTGTAGACTCGTTAAGTCTTTGTATGGATCGAAATGTGCACCCAAACAATGGCATCTAAAGTTTGATCAAACTATGCTATCTAATGGGTTTAAAATTAACGAGTGTGACAAATGCGTCTACATCAAACAAACACCTAATGCTTATGTGTTAAGTGTGTTTATATGTTGATGATATGTCGATTATGGGAAGTACTCATGATATCATCATGAATACCAAAAAGTTGTCGACACGCAATTTTGATATGAAGGATATGGGACAAGCAGATGTAATTTTGGGGATTAAAATCTCCGTAATATCCGAGGGACTAGTATTATCACAAGCCTCACTACATTGAATCCGTTCGAGGAGATTCAATGTTTTTGATGAAAGTCCTATGAAAACACCCATTGACTTAAGTCTTCACTTGGTCAAAAATAAGGGTGAGCCCGTGTCTCACTTGAAATATTCACAGATTATGTGGTGTCTAATGTACATAACCAACCGTACTAGACCCGATGTTGCGTGTGCCGTGAACAACCGAGCAAGTTTACAAGTAATCCCTGAGGATCATTGGAAAGCGCCGATGAGAGTACTCGTGTACTTGAAATATACAATGAACTCCGGGATTACGTTACACAAGATATCCAGCAGTATTAGAAGGATACTGTGATGCAAACTGGATTTCTGATTCTAAAGAGTCAAAATCCACAACTGGATATATCTTTATGATTGGTGGTGCTGCGGTGTCCTGGAAGTCCACAAAGCACACATGCATATCTCGTTCCACAATGGAAGCTGAGTTTATTGCACTGGACAAAGCTGGGGAAGAAGCAGAGTGGCTTCGAAATTTCCTAGAGGACATTCCTTGTTGGACAAAACCGATTGCTCCTATTAGCATACACAGTGATAGTCAATCGGCTATACACCGAGCACAAAATAGTATGTATAATGGTAAGTCTAGACATATACGTCGACGACATAATACCGTTAAACACTTGATCTCTAGTGGTGTGATTTCCATCGATTATGTAAAATCGAAGGAGAATCTTGCGGATCCGCTTACTAAAGGTTTACCTAGAGATCGATGTCAATTTTGACACTCGGAATGGGACTTAAGCCTATTGAAAGTTAAGTTTTGTAATGGTAACCCTACCATGTTGACCGGAGATCCCAAGATCTTGGTTCAAGGGGACAACTAAGTTATGAAGTCGTCGATGAACACTTTCCCATTCTCGTGAATAAAAGTGTTGTCTCGCCAGAGTGTGAAGGTTAAGTGAAAACTTTTAATGATTCCTATAACTTGATTAAATTCGAGTGGGGTATGGGCGAATACTCTTGATAGAGGTCACCTATGTAAGTGCGAAGTGGGGCCGCTTCTACGAGAATTCGAGGCTAGAATTCTCTAAAGCACTTTTCGAAACCAGGTGTGATTCGTGGCCAAAATGAATCCAAATACGAGAACCAAGTACAAGCTAAGGGAAATATTGTGTGAGTGCTATTGTCCGGTTCTACACTAAAGGCCGAACAGCTCAAGACTTAAGTTCACCGATTAGCCGAGTAGATCCGATAGTACTTCACTAAAGGCAGTTCAAAGCCGAAGCTACCTCTCCCGATGCAATGTTTTTCTCGTCGAATCTCTTCGTGTCCGCATTTGCATTAATTTCCATTCATGTGGGGGATTGTTGGAGAAAATAGTGGAATTGAATTAAAGTGAATAAAAAATGATTTTATAATCATTTTATTCGACGACTTTGCAAGCTTAATTTGATTATATTCTTGTATAGTAATATATACAATGTTTTGATAATTCGAAAACTACGTAAGTCGTAGATGAATTCAGATTTAGAATCATTCAATTCGGAGTACGAGTGAATGAGAAATTAACGCTTGAAGTCGGGTGTTTGAAAGAACTTTTGTTGGAAGTGGAAGTTGAAGAGTATTCAACTAAACCGTGTACCACATTGGAAAAAGAGAGAAATGTTTTCCAAGATATATGTGGGAAGAATGTTATATGTGGTATAAGCTCCTAGAAGAAGGAGAGATAGCGGGTTGGTTTTAGCGCCGACGTTCGCTAAAATGGCCACACGCGCGCGCGCCGCCGCCGCCCGCCCGCCCGTGCCCGTGCCCGTGCCCGAGCCCGAGCCCGAGCCCGAGCCCGAGACCGTTGACCGTTGACCGTTGACCGTTGACCTTGACCTTGGTCTTGGGCTTTGGGCTTTGGGGAATGGGCCTGGGGAACGGGCCCGAGGGCCCAGGCCCAGTGCTCGTGTTAAACTTTTTATACAAAAGTTAATTGGGCTTGGTCCAGCTCATAAACATTCGATTGAGTCGAAGATTGATTGAAGAGTTCAGCTCGGTTCGGTTATCCAACATAGTTCAGCTCGGTTCAGCAATAGTTAATGGGTTAATTCAATGCTGAACAGATGTAACTGATGAGTTATGTTAATTCATTGCTGAACTGATGAAACGGTCAGAATCGATAATTAAAGCTTCGCTCGTAGTTCATCTCCACCCCACCCTCTCCTATATATAGCCTCCATATGGATTGAAGTTAGACACACATTGGAAATACAACACCAGAAAGCTTCATACATTCATATAGTTCTGAAGAAGTTGCATACGAGTTTGAAGAAGAGATTCGAGCACTAGAAGAGTTCGTTGAAGGTTCGTGTAAGAAGTACCTCTATACGAATCGCAATCCGAGTTATCCCGGGAGACAATTGGTTTTAACCGGGGTACACACCGGACCAAATTTGTCTTAAGGACAGAGTGTCCTACTCGTCTCGGAGTTATTGTATCCACTTTTATTTTAGTATATTTCATTTTTCAATTGTAATTCGTTTTATTTTCAATAAAATTGTTGTTTAATTCGTGTTAATTATTTTAATTGCGTACGGGTTCCTACAGATTTGTCTAGGTGTTGGCTTGTATGAAGTACATGTGATGGAAAATTGTCCACACGAGCATTTGATGAGATTAAAAAATTTAAAAAGGCAAAGATATGATTATCGAAGCTAATGTCGAGCATCTGATGAGATTA
This sequence comes from Gentiana straminea, assembly GCA_036785695.1. Classification (NCBI taxonomy): domain Eukaryota; kingdom Viridiplantae; phylum Streptophyta; class Magnoliopsida; order Gentianales; family Gentianaceae; genus Gentiana; species Gentiana straminea. Next base: position 12,607,194 of record JAVUPR010000183.1, read on the forward strand.
ATACTGACAAAGATATGATTATTGAAGTGCATGTGTAGCAAAGTCTTCAATTTATTATTCGTGATGAGACTTTGAAGGTGAGTTATTTTTGTGATGATCATAAGTTCATAACAATCCGATGGTAGAAGATCATAAAACCAAAAGCTGCATTTCGATTTGTTATGAACGAAGAAGATTTCAAAACCTCGGTTTCACAGAAAACAAATTGCTAAGAATTGGATATAGAAACGTAGAAAATCTTTGATTAGTGAAGGGAATGCACAATCACTTACGGATCACATGCAGATTTTAAGAATGCTATTCAACAGAAAATAATATAAAAAAAAAAAAAAAAATTATTGTTGCATATGCTATATTACCTTGCTTCAAAATTACATAAGCAAAAGCACAAACGAGGATATTGTTAATTATTGGGGATCCCTGTTGTGTGATTTGTGTCCACCCAATTCATTCTTCTTCTACATCACTATACTGCATACATTTTCATTCTGAATCCTCTTGATTCGCTCTTTCTCGGGCGTCTACAATATATAATTGCATAAAAAGAACGAGTAAAAAAAGGGCAATTTAAACATTATTTGTGAGAGTTCATAGTGTGGTGAGGAAAGTTTGTTTCTTGCAGTAGATACAAGTCGGAAAGTTTGTTTGTTGAAGTAGATACAAGTTCAAACCCAAAAAAATGACAATTAATATGAATTCACATCGGTCCAGGGACGGACCTAGTGTGTGAAGGAGGGGTGCACGGGCCCCACTCAAATTTTCGTGCGAAGTTACTAAAATACCCTTCTAATAATATTAAAGATCGTGTATGTATATTATTTCAAACGAATTCTAATGTAATTGACACAGGAGCGATACATCACGTGACGGTGTGTTGAATACTTTGAGGAATGTACGGGTGATTGAAAAATGCCCAGTGGGTCTCTCAGACGGTCGGACCTCACATGCTATGCATGAGGGCAGTATTACTTCGCCCGGAGGATTGATACTTAAAAATGTTTTATATATGCCTAATTTGGCCTGCAAATTGTTATCCGTGACTCAGTTGATGGATGAACTTAATTGTTAGGTTCAACTCACTTCCACATTGTGTGTTATGCAGGACCGAGCGATGAAGAGGCTGATTGGAGTGGGTGAACACGAAGATGGACTTTTCTTTTTCCGGGGGGGGGGGGGGGGGGGGGGGTCCACACGTCAAGGTTATGGCGATTGATGGGATAAATTCCATGAGTTTATGGCACAAGCGGTTGGGACATCCTTCGGAAAGAGTTCTAAAACAACTTCCTATTGTGAGTAAGTCTAGTATTTTGAATAAAGATGGTTGTGATATCTGTTTTCGGGCTAAGCAATCTAGGGAAAGTTTTCCACAAAGCGATAGTAGAGCTAGTAGAATTTGTGAGCTTGTTCATTGTGACTTGTGGGGACCGTACGGAACTCCATCTACATGCGGGGCCTCTTATTTTTTTACGATTGTTGATGATTTTTCTAGGTGTGTGTGGGTTTATTTACTATATAAAAAAATGGAAGTTGAGACAGTTTTTCTGGATTTTATGGCGTTGATTGATCGTCAGTTTAATGAGAAATTTATGCGTGTTCGAAGTGATATGGAACAGAGTTTAAATGTTTGTTTCCCTATTTTCGAAAGGAATGAATTATTTTTGAAACCTCGTGTGTGGGAAACCCTCAACAAAATGGCCGAGTAGAAAGAAAAGATCAACACATCTTGAATGTTCCTAGAGTGTGTGATGACTGCATCTACCACTTAAATTCTGGGGAGAGTGTGTGATGACTGCATGTTGTTTGATTAATCGGACCCCATCGAGTGTTTTAGATTATAAGACGCCTTATGAATGTTTGTTTGGGAAACCACCAAGTTTTGATGCGATATGTGTTTTTGGATGTTTGTGTTATGCACAAAATCAACGTCATAAACATGATAAATTTGAGATTCAGAGTAGGAAGTGTATCTTTCTAGGTTATCCATTTTCAAAGAAAGGATGGACACTTTTTGATTTGGAAACCGAAGAAATTTTTGTTTCTAGAGATGTAAAAAATTTCTAGCACGTTTTTCCCATGGCGGACCCCCCTCCTTTCACTTCCCCTTTGGCACTTACAGCTGAGATTTTAGATGATGAGCTCGCCATTGATACTAGTGAGCCGAATATGGAGCAACCTGTCGTCATGGTAGGTGACGTGGACCCCGGTGGTGACGGGATGGATGAGATCGGTGATGAGGTTGGAGAATCGCAAGGAGATGAGGTTGGTGTGAGTGAACCGACGACTGGAGAGGTAGAGTGATAAGAGTCAAATTGGCTATCATTTACTATGTGATTATACCCCGTTTATATCTCGTTTTATATGTTTCCGGAGACATTTGTTTGTTTTGTTATGTATTTTACACCTTGGTTATCATTTCGAGACATAGGACGAAAACTCCGGAAATCTCATTATTTTTCGGTGTTTTAATACATTCTCAGTCACCCTAGTGTCCTGTAGGGTTTACGTGTGGTATTGGTTGTGATTTTGTACAGGTATTAGGTGTTCGAGAAGGCCAGAATGCGAGTTACGAAGGTAGGAGCGTGTGCGCGAAGCTTAAACGTTCAAATTGATCAAAACTCGTTGGTACTACAACCGTACCTTCCATTGATTTGCATTTTGATCCACCATAGAGGCATTTTCTGGGCTTGAAATATTCATGAAAGTTGTATACAATTGAATCAGCTTTCCAACTCATTTTCAATCACTTGATTTGGAGGTCTACACACAAAGTTATGACTAATTTACTGAAGGTGTGTCAGCTAGGCGGGCGCCTAAGAAATGCTAGGAGCACGCCTACGGGTTAATGTTGTCCAAAGTTTCAGTCCGTCTTTCTACTTTTTTACTTGTTAGGCGTGCGCCTGACAAACCCTAGGGGCACGCCTAACAATCAGATCTCACAAAACACTATAAATACCCCCCATATGGTATATATACATATATAGATCGAAATTTCTTCATATTTCTGCACTTTTTCTTCATCTTCTTAGATTTAGCTTAGTTTGTAGGTAGGTTAGCTTAGTTTAGTTGTAAATTATTGTAATCCGGAGGATCTTGGAGATAGCTTGACGCGTTATTGACGGGATTTCGATCGAATATTCGATTTTCTACAAACCTAATATATATATTTGGTATTTTGTTTTCCTTTCTTGTTCTTGCTTTCGATTCTTATTTTTGTTAACTTTTATTGTGGTTTCCTTATATGTTGCTTAGAATAATGAGTAGGTAATCGTTGTATAGCCGAGTTATATGATAGTCTATGAAATCGAACCCAAGCTTGTTGATTGAAGTGTTTTGATGTGTTGATTGTTAGATTCTCGGTGTTGTCATTGTTCTAGAACTTATTCTTAATACTTTTGTTGACTTAATTACTCAATAATCGTACTTCATGTATCTTTTTTACACATGTATTTTGCGAGAGGGTACGGGAATCGGGGTCTAGGATCACCCCGTAAAACCGACCGAGTTGTTCAGATTCTGTTTCGTGTGTGAGGTTTATATCATTGTTAATGTTGGGTATACAACACTCTGCCCGCCTATGTGCGTTCAACCCATGGCGCTGTGAAGGTGTGGTATAAGGAAATAAAGTAGCACCTTTACTAACACCAATTGGTTTTAGTACAACGGTAAGCGCTTGATCCTAAAAACTGGTAGCAGAGCAGGTCATGGGTTCGAATCCCGGCAACAACATTCTGTGGTAAACCACGGTTGAGTGGGTAGCAGGTGCTGGGGGGGAGATTGTTGGGTATACAGCACTCTGCCCGCCTATGTGCGTTCAACCCATGGCACTGTGAAGGTGTGGTATAAGGAAATAAAGTAGCAGCGCTTCTGCAGATAGTTGATGTAGTACTCCATTTTCTTCACAGTAGGTTCTGATGATTTCATTTAGAAATTCAGTGCCTCTGTCTGATCTGATCTTTATGATCTTTAGTTCTTTCTCATTTTGGAGTCTTCTCAGCAAATCTGGCAGCTTTTTGAGTGTCTCTTTCTTCTTGTTCATGAAAATGGTCCAGGTATACTTTGAGAAGTCATCCACCACTACAAGGGTGTATTTCTTACCACTCACACTTACTGGTGTGACCGGGTCCAAACAGGTCCATGTGTAACAGATGTAGAACTCTTGTTGTAGATTGATAAGGCTTTGACTTGAACGAACTTTTGATCTGTTTTCCTTTCTGACATGCATCACATAGACTTTCTTTTTTGAGTGTGATCTCTGGCAAACCTTTCAACTAACTTGTTCTTTGATAGTTTGTTGATGGTCTTGAAATTCAGATGATTTAGCCTTCTGTGCCAAATCCAGCTTGTAGATTGTTTGTTTTTGACCAGCAGACATGTTTCTGCCTTGGCTGTTCTCCAGTCCACAACATACATGTTGTCTTGTCTTCTACCCGCAAGAACCACCGTGTTGGTTTGGTGTGAATCACTTTGCATCCTTCTTTGTTGAAGTGCACATTGTAGCCTTTGTCACAAAATTGACTCGATGCTCATCGATTGAAATTTAGTCCCTTGACATATGCCACATTTTGAATTTTCAAATTGTTCTTGAGTATTATGCCTTCCCCTTAATCTTGCCAGGGTTTTCTTTGCCTCCAAATGTGACTTTGGGTCCATCAAAAGCCTTGAAGTCGGTGAGCCATTTCTTGTTTCCCGTCATGTGTCCGGAACATCCACCTGTCTATGTACCGGACATCCTACAAAAAAACATTAATTAAGTTTAGGTACCCAACACTGTTTGGGTCCATACCTGTTAGCAATCATGCCTCTCATACCAAGTGTGTATCCAAAAGGTCTTCTTTTTGGATAATTGAAGTCATCAACTTCATATGTATAAGGCATGGCAGAATAGCTTCTAATATTTTTGCTGAAGGTATTCTGATACTTTTCTCCACCTTTTGGTGCATTTATATCCTTCTTCACTTTCCAATATGCAAGTTAGGAAACCTTTCCTGCTTCAAGTGTCTAGAACGATTGATTTTTCTTAACCACATGATGCATTTTGTGGAATGGTTTCCTCTTGTATTTTGGAGGTGCAACATTCCAATCATCCTCCGAAGGGTAAAGTCCGCCTTTACCTTTCGGATGGTCGTTGTTCTTGATTGACCGGAATGAGGATTTAGTCGTCGTTTCACTACACTAGGTTTTGACTTCACCGGAACGGGATGATCCGTTGGAACTATGGTCCGTCCCTTTCTAAATTTTGATCCATTAATGGTCCCGAATTTAGAATTGTGTTGACCATTATTCCTACTTTCATCCCGATCGTTGTAGCCAAGACCGATCCGGATCCAAACCTTTTTTGAGGGTTTGTAAGCCGGTGCTTTTAGTGGTGAAGTGGTTACTTTTCGGTGAGAAGATTTTCTTAATCGATCCGTCAATGACAGATGTATGATCATCTATTTTTTGTTGATCATTTAAGTAGGTCTCCTTCGGTTAATTCGGCTTTTGCTTTATCCAGCTTCTTTCTTTAATTTCTTATTTTCTTTTCTTAGATCCTTGCATTCCTTTTCCGAATTTCATGATTCTTTTCAATTTCATCAAATTTAGTCTTGCGATTCGGACTAGGTCCGTCGTATCCGATGGAAGAGTAGATGATTGTGCAAAGGTCGATGTGGATGTATTAGATGAAGAGTAAGAGCTAGATGATACCTCGATTTATCCGATTCTTTAGCCATTAGACATAGGCTTGTTTCTTCGTTGTCCGAACCGTCACTTTCATCTTCATCCAATTCTTTGGTCAGCGAGGCATATGCATGCTTTCTCTTTTTCTCGAGTCGTCTTCTTCATCACTATCATCCGAATCACTATCGATGATTCTTCATTCTTCTCACCGCTGGATTCTGCCTTGAGTGCCTTCTTGCTTTTTCTCTTTTCAAATGCTTTGTATTTCTTCTTTTCATCATCTTTGTCATTTTCTTCGGGGCAACCGCTTTGAAGTGACCTTTCTTGTTGCAGTTGAAGCATCCGTATTCATCATCCTTCTTCTTCATGTCTCTCGTTTGAGCTTGACTTCTTGTTTGATGATGAATTTCCTTTGAAGGGCTTCTTTTTGCTAAACCCGTCAAAGCGTTTAACCAATAAAGCTACCGTTCTTTAAGTTCATGTGTTTCTTTGTCGATGTAATCGGCAAAGTTACTTTGCCGGGGTGCAACCGGTGCGGTGAGTTTTTGTGTCTCTCGCCGGAGCACCATCTTCACCGTTCAATTCGAATTCATGAGCTTTTAATTGGGACATCGGTGTCGAGTGTCGTGCTTGCAAGATTTGTTGTTCCTCTCGATTACGGATGTTATGATCTTCCATCTTTCGGGTAGTCCTCTCAAGATCTTCAAGCATACTTCTTTTTGAGGATATGTGTGTCCAAGTCGTTGCAGTTCATCGATGATGCTTGAGAATGCGTTGTCCATTTGATCTATGGATTCACCAGTCTTCATTTTGAAGTTTTCAAACTTCGTTTTGCAAAGATAATTTGTTTTCTTTAATCGCTTCGAGATCCTTCATTTATCAATGATAGCTTGTCCCACATCTCCTTTGTCGTTTTGCGATCTTTGATTCTCATGAACATGTTGCTATCTAGGGTCTTCAAGATCATGTCTTTTGCAACAAAGTCCAGGTTTGCTCTTCTCCCGTCATCCTTGGTCCAATCCTTTTTAGGTTTGTCAATTTCCTTTCCTTGATCTCGCTCCCGTGCCTACCACAAGTAGTGATTGTGATTGGTCCATCATTAATTACATCCAAAGCATCTCTTCATGAGTTGCCGCAAGATGAGATAGCATTCTTATTTTATATTCATCAAAATTATTAACATTAAAAACAGTACCTTTGACAAGAAGTTTGAGGAATCCATCAAGTGCAAATGAAGATATAAATGTAAATGTATAGAAAACTCGATTTGAAAACTACTTTGAAAATATGTGATCTCCTTGTTACCGTAAATTAGATCTCGAACAAGTTCGATACTAGAACACCGCTCCGATACCAATTGTTGGTCCCGAGAGAAGGGTGAAACTATAGTCGAGGGGGGGGGGGGGGTGAATGACTATAGTGGAGTTTCAAAAACTTTTCTTTTATTTAAAAGCTTTTGGGCGGCGGATAAATCCCTTCTTACTATGTTGTTTTCAAATCAGTTTAGACAATCACATAATTAAGTTATGGTGTAGGCAAATTAAATAAATGCTGTAAAGTAAATTGCAGAAATTAAATTGACACAAGGCTTATAGTGGTTCAGGGTGGTGTAATCCCTTAATCCACTCTTCTCCTGTGATGATCGGAGGAATTCACTATTGTTTTCACAGATACAATAGTATGATTGTCCTTGGCTTCCCAAGCTCCACAATCTACAAGACTATCACTCATTGACTGCAACAGCTTCAGTGATTCAGTCTTCCTTGCTGCTCCTTGAGATCAAAATCCTTCAACAGCTATCACAGATTCAACTCCTTCTCAGATTGCCTCTGATTTAGTTGCTTCATTTTGATGTGAATGTGATTCACACACTTGGTTGATCAAACTCAGCCTCAAGTATGACTTTGTAGCTCTGATATCTGAGTTGATCACTAGATGTTTCCTTGTAAGTTCAGAGAGAAGGCTTTTCAAATTGACAGAGTTTTCACTTGATTTTTATGTTTTTGTTCCTCACATCTCTCTGTCTGTCAATGCCTTCTATTTATAGCCTTGAGTAACCTTGATTTTGAAATTCCGTCCGTTGGCTATATTAATGAGGGAATAATCCTTGATTTTATTCTCTATTCCCCCTTAATTGCATTCTCCTTGATTTCAGTGATCGGATTCTTTCTTCAAACGTATAGCAGAAAATCCGTCCTTGATTGATCCTCTATTGATTGTGCATTTAATGCATGATCTTCTGAATCTTCAACGTATACTAAATCTGATCTGGTAAGTGTTACTTCGCCGTTTTTAGAACGGTCGAGTGATCCTTCTGACTTAGCCGTTTTAGCTTTTCCTTCACCGTTTCGTCTTTACTCACCGAAAGTGAGTCTCGCTTTGCCGATTCACCGTTTTCTTCTTTGTTTCGTTTGAGGAGAATCTTTGTACTTCACCGATCTTTGATTGGGGTGAGATCGTGTACACCATATTTGAATATTAATGTTCATCGCTTGTAGTATAACTTAGACTTGTCCAAGGTCATCACAGACTTCCTTGGTTACAAGTCAGACCTTTAATGTCTGCATTGCTTCTCTGCTGGTGCTTGGATGGCTTCACTCGCCGAATATATGTTTTTGCTTTGCCGTCCTACCACTAGTACAATACTTGTCCGACTCAACTTATACAACATGTCGACTCTAAGTAAAGACTTATACGAGAGAGTTCTAACTTATTTCGTGCTTGCTATAACAATTTGGTATGGCCATCATCAAAACATAATAAAATGTTCCTAACAAGTTAATAAGCGTCTCATCGATCGTAGACCGTGTTGGGTCGATTAAATCCGGTCGGCCGGACCGTTGAACCCGACATACGAGGGTAGATTATTGAAATAATGTATATTTTCAGAAATAGGAGACGACACCCTTCAACAATGCCGAGAACATTAGAGTTTGTCGAAACACCTCCGAAAATGAGTTGGGGCTAGAAAGTAGTGGGTTGGATCATAGCTCGGCTATCTTATTTTTCAAAGTTTAAACTCTTTTATTTTGTGCATATTAGTTTGTAGAACCGGTGATCCGACAAATCACCACGTTCAACTATTGTGTTGACCTAAACTAGGAACGAGACCGACTTTGGTACTCGACGAGATTCCCTGTGGGATACGACCATGACTCACCAATTCTAGGCTACAATTGACCCGATACACTGCCGGTAAGATTTGACACTTAGAAAGGCCGATCAAGATTTCTGGCGCCGTTTCCGGAGAATCGGGTTGATACTTGTAAGTTAGTTAAGTTATTAGGATTATGTCATTTTTTTCTTATTTGTTTTCCATGTATAGTTTGTTTATTTGTTGTTGTTTGAGTGTCACGCCACATACTTCGGTAGTGGTAGTGACAAGATACCATGATTGTGTTCGTGTTGTTTCCTTGATTTGTAGATAATGAATCCATACTACAATTACGGCTCCTATCCTTACCCATTCGGATATTACAATTACGGTGCTATGGGTTACCAAACACAACCATTTTATCGGTTCAACCCATACGCCGCATCTTATGGAAATGAGTGGGATAATGCCCCGAGTTACTTTGATCAACAACTCGATACTCCCCCACCTCCGGAAATAGAGACCTTAACGGATGAACAGATGGCACTTGAACAATTGAGTAAAGTAGTCCAAGATTTTAATGAAGAATTTCGTAATAGCATGAGGATGATGCAAACAGCCATACGAAATTTGGAACATCAAGTGCAACAACTGTTAGAGGAGGTTGAGAGGAGAGAACGTGAAACTTTGGTAGAAGTCACCCCTGAGGATTGCTACGAAGAGGGTATGAATCCTGTTATTATTGACTCATCTATTCCTTTTTTGTCTAGCATTACTATTATACCTATGGGGGTGAACCCTATTGAGTTTGTTGTGGATGTAGAGCCTTATTGTTATTACTTAGTGCTAGAGTCGTTGTTAGTTGGGATATGTTTTAGTTCGGGGAAAGTGAGTTCGTTGTTTTGTGCAATGGACTCATCGAACAAATCGTGGTGGTGGGGATTGAGCCCTGTGTTTCTCATATTTCATTTTCAGGGGGTGCTCAATTCCTATGATTTTGGTAGGGAGATGCAACGGTTTGCTCTCCTTTGGTATAGCTATCCTTGACATAGTTCGGGGTAGAAAGTCGAGCTGAGGACTATAAAATCAGAATGTGCTTTTATTGCTTTCCTTTCCCCCTGTGTTTCACTGTATTTCTTTAGTGTGTATTATGATACTTCGAGTAAGTTTTGTTGTCATATAACTCGAAGAAGTGTGTTTTTTTGGGGGGGGGGGGGGGGGGGGCTAGTGTGGTGTTTTTGGCTTTGATGAGTTGTGGTAATCCGGCGTTTCATTGTGTTATACTCCATACTTGTACACCTTTGGTGTTGGTTGTGTATATTTTACAAGTATAGGTACCCCTGGGAGTTCATTTTATGGATGCCACATTATCGTACTCGTGCCTTTTCCGGTTGTAAGCTAACTTTTCTACCCTTATCATTCGTGTTTTGTTTTAAAGTAGGGGTGGTTGTTTTAGCTTCAATGTTTTCTTTTCATGTCGAACGAGTTATACTTAGAGATTGCTATCCCTTTGGTGTAAATAAGTCGGTTTTTAGAAATTTTGATGCCTTTGACATTGGTTTTGATACATTGAGCCTATAGTATTGCTTTGATTAAACATTTAGTGATTATATGAATGCTTTTCATTTGAGTTGGGATCATGTATTGAGAATGGAATAGTTCTATCACATTAGCTTTGACTTCACGAATCACCTTGGCTAGTGAATGATTATAGTAGTTATTAATGACCCGGTTACCTAGAACTTATATGAGTAACTTCGAGGCAAAATAGAAAGGTCATCATTGTTAGGTACGGGATGACAGTTTTGGCATTTAATTTGACCCGATCAGAGCCAAAGGACAACCTAAACGATTAATCCACCGTTACCCCTCTAAGCATTTTGTAGGGTGGTTAGACCTCCACCCGAACTAGCCTTTCGTGTTACTAACCCGTGAAAATCGATGTCCCTAACTTTATTTCAGTGTACGTACCCTTGACTACCTTGCAATTGAACTTGTTCGTCCCGCACATTTTTACGACGTTGCGAGGTATTGTTGAGACGTAAGTAATGGTATGGAGTCGTGATTTATGAGTTATTCGGAACGAGGAGTGTAGCAATGTGTAGGTTCCAGTTTTGTTCGGAATTTTGATGTATATAAGAAAAAGAAAAAAAAGAAACAAATGTAGTAAATGTTAATAGTTATAGTTTGATATAAGTCCAAAAAGGGACTAAAGTGTTGTATAATGAAGAAATGTGAAGTTGGAGTTAGGGGTCGGTTTGAAATCCGAGAATGTGAATAGTCGGGAAGGATTGAAGATGAAGTTGAAAACCGAGTACGTGTTTATATTTATCGGTTAAAGCTCTTTTGCACTTTCTTCTTTCTATTTTTATCGTAAATATCCTTTCGTTAGCCCCGACCCTAGCTTAACATTATAACCCTACAAGTCCTGCTTGACCCTACTAGACTTCGATTGACCTCGATTAGTAGAGATGTTTATGAAGTATAAGCCTATGGTGTCCTCGGTACATTATACATCTATAATCTAAACCGGTTGTTGGTGATAAATGTTGGAGAAGATATACACACACACATTCTTTTCTCAATGCAAGGTAGAACCTAAATCCTATGCATTTGTGTCAATTACTTGTGTTTTACCATTTCAATTCTTATAGACTAGATGTATGAGATCAATGTTGACTCCATCTTTATTCTTGAATCGCTCATCTTTGCTCGAGGGCGAGCAAACGCTAAGTAAGGGGTAGTTCATGAGAATCAAATTGGCTATCATTTACTATGTGATTATACCCCGTTTATACATCATTATTTATGTTTCCGGAAACATTTGTTTGTATTTTGATGTATTTTACACCTTGGGTATCATTTCGAGACATTGGACGAAAAGTCCGGAAATCTCATTATTTTTCGGTGTTTTAAAACATTCTCGGTCACCCTAGTGTCCTGTAGGGGTTACGTGTGGTATTTGTTGGGATTTTGTACAGGTATTAGGTGTTTGAGAAGGCCGGAATGCGAGTTACGAAGGTAGGAGCGTGTGCCTGAAGCTTAAACGTTCAAATGGATCAAAACTCGTTGGTACTACAACCATACCTTCCATTGATCTGCATTTTGTTCCACCTTAGAGGAATTTTCTGGGCTAGACATCTTCATGAAAGTTGTATACAATTGAATCAGTTTTCCAATGCATTTTGAATCACTTGATTTGGAGGTCTACACACAAAGTTATGACCGATTTCGAAGGTGTGTGTCACTAGGCGCGCGCTCGAGAAATGCTAGGCGCACGCCTACGGGTTAATTTTGTCCAAATTTTCAGTCCGTCTTTCTACTTTTTTGCATGTTAGGCGTGCGCCTAACAAATCCTAGGCGCACGCCTAACAATCAGATCTCACAAAACACTATAAATACCCCCCATATGATATATATAGATATATATACATATATAGATCGAAATTTCTTCATTTTTCTACACTTTTTCTTCATCTTCTTAGATTTAGCTTAGTTTGTAGGTAGATTAGCTTAGTTTAGTTGTAGATTGTTGTAATCTGGTGGATCCTGGAAATAGCTTGATGCGTTATTGACGGGATTTTGATCGGAGATTCGATTTTCTACAGCCTAATATATTTGGTATTTCATTTTCTTTTCTTGTTCTTGCTTTCGATCTTTATTTTTGTCAACTTTTATTGTTAAGGATATACAAACCAGAACCAACCCCAACGAAAAAGCAGAAAAAAATTGGATTGGGAAGTAATACGACCCCTAAACCCTCTAAGATCGACTTGGTTAAAGACTAAAATAAAAATGGTATTGGTTCGGGTAAATCCATTTAATTTAAAAAGATAGAAATAAAAGTATTTCATGACTTTATTGACCTGACCAGGAAAAAGAAAAAAGAAGAGACTCCACTTCTTGTATGTTTAGGATACTTCTTAACTTAATTAAACTTAATGAAAACTAAATGAAAGTTGAATGGGTGTGACTTGATGTAGATAGCGTAGTATAATGAGTAGGTAATCGTTATATAGCCGTGTATGTGATAGTCTACGAAATCGAACCCAAGCTTGTTGATTGAAGTGTTTTGATGTGTTGATTGTTAGATTCTCGGTGTTGTCCTTGTTCTAGAACTTATTCTTAATGACTTTTGTTGAATTAATTACTCAATATTCGTACTTCACGTATCTTCTTTACACATGTATTTTGCGAGAGGGTACATGAATCGGGGTTTTAGGATCACCCTGTAAAACCGACTGAGTTGTTCAGATTCGGTTTCGTGTGTGAGGTTTATATCATTGTTAATGAGCGTCTCATCGATCGTAGACCGTGTCGGGTCATCCGATCAGCGGACTGTTGAACCTGACATAAGAGGGTAGATTATTGAAATAATGTCTATTCTCGGAAATAGGAGATGACACCCTTCAACGATGCCGAACATTAGAGTTTGTCGAAACACTTCCGGAAACGAGTTAGGGCTAGAAAGTATTGGGTTGGGTCATAGCTCGGCTATCTTGTTTTTCATAGTTTAAACACTTTTATTTTGTGCATATTAGTTTGTAGAACCGGTGATCCGATAAGTCACCACGTGTTAAGGGTGAATTTATACGATTCATAACGTTATATTCTATGGTATTTTCCCCCGTATTTGTATGAATTTGCATAAGAAACGATTGTTTAATGGAAATATTGAGCAAATGATATTTTAAATGAGTTAATCGCAAAATAGGTTGATTTTGGTGCTTTAATTGTGATTTTATGATTATTTGAGCATTATTACATTTTGCGATGTTTTTATGTGTTATAGATACATGTTTGAGGCTCAAAAGTTGATTAAGTTCGAGCTAATTGATGATAAAAGAGATAAAGATAAAAAAAAATCAGAATTCGATTATATCAAACTGGCGTCCAGGTTCCGTCCAGTGGACGGGCGTCTGATGAAGTGAACGAGCGTCCAGGGATGGGAAGTTGATTCAGGAAGTTTGGACGCAGGAGTGGACGCTGGATGGACGAGCGTCTGATCATGACTCGGCCCGATTCGAAGTTTATTTGAAGAGTGGACGGGCGTTCAAGGATCCAGACGGGCGTCCGGTAGCCGACTTTGCTGAACCGACTTAGAAATCTATATATAGGCGGCTGTTTCTCAACCCTAAAGATACCATATACTCATTATTCAAACCCTAAACCTAGGGGCGGCTTTAGGCTGCGTTTTTCTCCTTTTTATTCCAGTTTTTATGCACTTTAAATTTAGGTTAAATTAGTTACCTTTTTATGCATTGTTTCTGCAAATTTGAGTTGCTGAGGATGTTCGAAGCTAAAAGCTTCATCAAACGAGTATTGTGAAGCCATCCAACAATTGTTGATTTCGTTTTCATCGATTATACTGTGAGTTTTTATTAAAGGTTGTTTCCTTATTCATGTTTAATATGTTTAATTGCTTTTACATCGGAAGATATGCATGTGTTGATTGTTTATTGTTGATGGAAATCTTAATAAACCTTAGATCACCATGAATAAGAATAGTAATTTGAATCTATCATAACGGAAGTTAATAGGTTTAATTGCTAGATTATAAACGTAAAGTTTGCACCTTTGGTTAGAAAACGCGTTAATCTTGCATTGGAAGATAATAGATTAATAGATGAACTTTCTAAGGAATTAGGGTTCATATTTAGATAAGGTGAATCACAACCTAGATAAAAACCACAATATAATCGAGATAGGAAATCAATGCTTGTGGATAGGTGGATCAATCCTCGTTTGTTCGTTATACACTTGATTTAAATCCTTAAAACTTGAATTTGTTTAGTTAGTTTACTTTTATTTGCATCTTAGATTAGTTAGTTAAAGGTTCGCAACCCGTATTCTTCCTAGCTTTGGACTATATCCTCTCGTCTAGTTTTATTTTTTTTTGTTTTGTTTTGTTTTATTATTTGTTTAGATTAGTTTCGTGACATAGTTTAGGTTAGACAAAAACTAGAATCACAATTGTTTAGTTCCCCGTAAGATCGACCCGGCATTAACCACTATTACTACGATCCTTATACTTGAGGTTAACCGGATTATTACTTGTTTGTTTTGTGTTAATAAAATCCGTGGCAAGTTTTTGGCGCCGTTGCCGGGGAACCGGACGGTTGTCTAGTTTTTGTTTTTCGTTTTTCTGTTTGTTTTTGTTTTTCCTGTTTTTATTTCGTTTTAAATTCCTGTTTTTAGTTGATAAACGTTTAGGTAATTAGTTAATTAGGGTTTTAGCTTAGGGTTTAAGGTTCTCTTGTGATTAGTTCTCTTGCTCTTCTCTTCTGTCTTTCTGTCTTACCTTCCCTTCTTTTCTGCAATTTTTCGATTCGTTCGATTTTCCCGCTACCAAACGGGCGTCTGGGAAATTGGACGCCCGTCCGCTGGAAAATTATCAATTCTGTTCTGTTTTTATTCACTTAGACGAGCGTCCATAAAATTTGGACGCCCGTTCAAGTATTCTTCCTTTCAGACGAGCGTTTGGACCACTAAACGGCCGTCCAGTCCAAATTCCACCCGGACGCCCGTCCACACCCTTGGACGTCCGTCTGGTCCCTTTTTCTTCAATAATTTTGTTTCCTTTTCTTCTTTCCTTTTCTTTTCTTTAGGTTTTTAATTTTTAGTTTAGGCTTTTAATTTCTTAGTTTTTAGGCTTCGTTTCACTTGTTTTTGGTCCGGTTTATGCAAACTCGGAGTCAAAAGGGACCGTTATTATACACCCCTGACCCCGAGCGAACCGTAGTCCGGCCAAACAGGCGGATTTTCCGTTATGCGGTTCGCGAGACGAGCCGAGCAAGATCTTGAAGATCAACTAGCCAAGGAAATCACCGATTTTGTGATAATGGCCGCTAATAATAGACGTACGTTGGCGGACTACGCCGGCCAGGCGAAGTCAAAGTCAACCCGGCTATTGTTATCCCGGCCATTCGCACAAACCTTTGAGCTAAAGCCGGGACTTATCCGGATGATGCGGCATGCATCAATCTTTCATGGCTATCAATCGAGAATCCGCATACCCACTTACATACATTCTTAGAGATATGCGGTACTACACGCATCCAAGGAGTAAATGAGGATGCGATCAAGCTTAAACTGTTTCCTTTTTCTTTGAAAGGAGAGGCTAAAGAGTGGTACACCTCTCTCCCCTCCGAATCTATCACCACCGGGCCGAACTCGAGAGAGAGTTCTTGAGTCAATATTTTCCACCTTCAAAGACGGCCCAGTGTTTAAATGAAATATTCACTTTCTATCAGAAAGAGAATGAATCCTTCTTCGAATGTTAGAAGAGATTCAAGTCTCTTCTTAGAAAGTGTCCCCACCATGGCTTGCCACTGGAAAGGCAAGTCAACACCTTCTTTAGTGGATTGACCGAGCTCACCAAAGGCATGGTCAATAGTTCTTCTACGGTGGGGCATTTCGAAGAAAACACCCGAAGAGGGATGGGCATTGTTTGAGGACATTGCAAAGTATAACTATGCCCCCTCTTATCAAGCAATCCAAGCACCTCCTCCTCCCAAGGTTGAGGAAGTCAATTTGCAAAGTTTGATCGCCATGCGCGCGAAGCGAGATGGCAACACCTCAAGTTTCAAATCCGATAAATCAAACTTCTTCTTTTCCACGAACCCTCGGGTTTGCATATCGCGAAAATCTTTGTCGGACCGGCCATATGAATGGCCAGTGTCAATTTAATCCCCCTGCACCTTATCAAGTGAATGTTGTTCATGATTATGGACAGTACAATCAAGTCACATGTCAGAATTGTGACGAGGTGGGGCACACTTCTAGATTCTGTCCTATGAACGGGCAGAATGCTGAAGTGAATGCATTCTATGGCCAGAACAATCAAATGTTCAATCAGTTTTCTGGCCAGAATAATTCTCAAAACCAAGGGTTTAGTCAACCTTCAAGTTTTAATCCTAATTCGAATTTTAATTCGAATCAAAATTTCAATAGAAACCCTGGTTTTAATCAGAACCAAAATTCAAAATTTTCCAATCCTACTCAAAGGTTCAATCAGAATTGGCCCGCCAATTCTAATTCTGCAGTCCAAAGTCGGCCCAGCCAGCCCTATTCTCCAAATTTCCAAAACTCTCAAGGCCCCTCCCAATCTACTAATCTTGAAGCTAAATTGGAGGAGCAAAGTAGATAAATGAAGAATCTTGAGAGACAAATTGGGCAACTGGCTGAACAGTTAGCTTCTAGACCCCCAGGGCAGCTGCCCAGTTTCACCGAGAAGAATCCAAAGGGTGGTCAAGTTGCTCAGGCTGACTTGAACAAAGGCCCATGTACTGACCTCGTGCCATCAATTCAATACGGTAAAGAGGAGGCCAGTGCAATGAATCTGAGAAGCGGTACTCAAGTTAGTGGTCCTTCCCATCAGGGAAACCACTAGCCCCTCCCTGCCATTGATAAGGCGGGGGGGAAGCCGAGCACCTACACTCCCCTCAACCGCAAGAGAAAACTCGGGTGGCTGATCCCCGAGAGGTGAAGAAGTTGGTGATCCTCAAGTGGCCGATCCCTCGAGGACCGAAAAAGCAAGCGAAAGTCGGAGGCCGATCCCCCGACTACAAAAAAATCGAAAAAGATGTTCGATGGAAAGATGCGGAAGACAAAGTCGTAAGTGCATCCTCAAAGAAAGTCTTTTCGAGAGTGACCTTAAGAAGCTTCCATTTCCACCGAGAAAGAGCAACATTCCTTTGAGTGAGGACAAAAAGTACGAAAAGGTCTTGAACCTTTTGAAAAATACTCGGGTAAATCTTCCATTATCGAAGTCTTGGTCGAGATGCCTAAGTATACAAAATTCATCAAGGATGTTGTGTCTTCGAAAAAGAAGTTAGCGAGGCATGGAAAGGCAAATTGGTGAGGATTGCTCCATGATTAATTATGAAGACTTACCAATTAAAAGAGGTGACCCCGGCAAGTTCGTACTTACGGTATTAATGGGAGGTCTAGTCTTCCCTAATTCTTTGTGTGATCTAGGTGCCTCTATAAGTCTTATGCCAATGTACGTATGCAAACGGCTCGGTTTACAAAGCCTTCTAGAACCCACTACTATGAGTCTACAATTCGCCGATAGATCTTCTAAAAAAGCTTCAGGGATCCTGAAAGACGTTTTGGTTCAGATTGATAGATTTACCTTTCCAGTTGATTGGTATGTTTTAGATATGGAGAAAGATGAAAACGTCCCCCGATTCTTGGAAGACCTTTCTTATCTACTTTTGCTAGAGCCCTCATCGATTGCGATGGTGGGCAAGTGACTATCCGAGTTGGTGATCAAGAGGTGAGTTACAATGTCTTAAAGTCCATTCAAGTACCCTCGGCCCTCCAACCGGCTTTTCCATTGATTATATGACGGATGATTTCACCGATTATATGGATAAGCAAGTCATGTAGCTACTGTCGGTTTTCCGTATGCTACCATAGAAGCTGTTGGTTTTTTGAATATGAGCGATTGGTTGATAATCTAAATACCCATGGTGTGGTCAATCTAGATCAATTAGCGGTCTGATTTTGAGGAAGAATTGTTGGAAGGAGAAGCTTTGGTCTTGTGTTTTCAATGTATAATTCTTTTTGTGGGACCACGACAGTAAACTCGGTGATATTGAGTTGAAAAGTGGAGATCTCAAGTCGAGTTTAGAAGACCCCCTGTGGGGGAAGGGATTTGGTGTTGAAGCCGTTGCCTAAACATCTTAAGTATGTGTTTTTAAGAGAAGGTGACAAGCTTCCATTGATTATATCTGCCAAGCTTTCTCGTTTAGAGGAAATGAAACTAATCAACGTCTTGAAGAAAAATGAAAAAGCCTTTGGTTGGCAGGTAGGAGATATCAAAGGGATATCTCCGGACATCTGTATGCACAAGATCAAGACGAATGAGGGTGCAAAATGTGTTAGACAGCCCCAGAGGAGGCTCAACCCTCATACGCAAGAAGTCGTTAAAAAGGAAATCATCAAACTTCTGGACATGGGAATCATTTATGCCATCGCGGATAGTGAATGGGTTTCCCCGACTCAAGTAGTTCCCAAGAAAGGAGGAATTACGATTGAGAAGAATGAGAAGGGAGAGGAAATAGCATTGAGACTTGTCACTGGTTACAGAGTCTGCATCGATTATAGAAAGCTCAATGAGGTAACCATGAAAGATCACTTTCCCCTTCCATTCATTGATCAGATGCTTGAGCGTCTGGCGGGACACGCATTCTACTGTTTCCTAGATGGATATTCAGGATACTTCCATATACCCATTGATCCAGCTGACCAAGAAAAGACCACCTTCACCTGCCCATATGGCACATTCGCTTACGGCGAATGCCATTTGGTCTCTCGCAATGCCCCGCCTACATTTCGGCGATGTATGCTAGCTATCTTTGACGGGCTTGTAGAAAAGTGTATGGAGATTTTTATGGACGATTTTTCGGTTTTTGGTCAGTCTTTTGATGATTGCCTTGACAATCTTGATCAAGTGTTATCCAGATGTGTAGAAAAGAACTTAGTACTTAATTGGGAAAAATGCCATTTCATGGTAGATGAGGGAATAGTTCTTGGCCACAAAATCTCCGCCCAAGGTATAGAAGTTGACAGGGCAAAAGTAGAAGCTATCGAAAAGATGAGCTATCCTAAGAATGTGCGTGAAGTGAGAGGCTTTCTTGGACATGTCGGTTTCTACAGAAGATTCATTCAAGACTTCTCCAAGATAGCCAAGCCCCTATCCACTTTACTAAAGGAAGACGTTGAGTTCAATTTTGATGAGAGCTGCAAGCAAGCGTTTGAGGAGCTTAAGGATCGTTTAATATCTGCTCCAATTCTTATATCGCCCGACTGGAACCTACCTTTTGAGCTTATGTGCGACGCATCAAACTATCTTTGTTGGTCTTTGTTCTAGGACAAAAGATCAAGGGGAAGTTCCAGCCTATCTATTACGCCAGTCACACATTGAACCCCTCTCAAGTTAACTATACCACTACTGAAAAGGAACTTTTGGCCGTAGTCTTTGCTATGGACAAGTTTCGTAGCTACTTATTAGGAGCTCAAGTGATTGTGTGGACTGATCACGCTGCTTTGCGGTATCTGATGACTAAGAAAGAGGCCAAACCGCGCCTACTACGTTGGATACTGACCCTACAAGAGTTTGACGTTCAAATAAAGGACAAAAAGGGCAGTGAAAACGTAGTGGCTGATCACGTTTCAAGGATGCTAAGTGAGGAAAAGGATGATCCAGATGATATAGATCTTTACTTTCCTCTAGAGAACATTATGTTGATAGACGGTTGTCCTCCTGATGTTCCATGGTATTCTTCCATTGTAAATTACCTTCATGCCCGATATCTCGATCCAGAATTGTCTTATCAGGAGAAGAAAAAGTTCTTCTCTGATTTGAAATCTTTCGTTTGGGATGAACCTTATCTTTTAAGATCTGTAAAGATGGTTTGCTTAGGAGATGTGTTCCTGAATCTGAGCAACGGGATATTATTGAGCAATGCCACAAGTGGACCCACTGGAGGTCACTTTGGTCCGTGGAAAACCGTTGCTAAGATCTTCCAATCCGCTTTCTATTGGCCTACGATCTTTAAGGACACAGAAGCTTTCTGTAAAGCTTGCGATAGATGCCAAAGAACCGGTACTCTGACAAGGCATTTTGACATGCCTTTGAAACCCATCCTAGAATGCGAGGTCTTTGATGTATGGGGTATCGATTTTATGGGACCATTCCCATCATCTTGCGGTAACAAATACATTTTAGTCTGCGTAGACTACGTGTCTAAATGGGTGGAGGCTCAAGCCACTCCTCACAATGATCATAAGACGGTCATGAAATTTCTAAAGAAAAATATCTTTGTGAGGTTTGGATGTCCACGTGCCTTGATCAGTGATGAAGGGACGCATTTCTACAACCGACCCCTAGAGAAAGTTCTTGAAAAGTATGGTGTCCGGCACAAAATTGGCACACCATACCATCCTATGACGAGTGGTCAGGTTGAAAGGAGCAACCAAAGTATCAAGAAAATCCTGGAAAAGACGGTCAACAGTCATAGGAAAGACTGGAGTTTGAAGTTGGATGACGTACTATGGGCATACAGAACTGCCTATAAAACCCCTATGGGTACATCTCCATATCAAATGGTCTATGGAAAGCCATGTCATCTGCATGTCGAGTTAGAGCATAGAGCTTATTGGGCTACAAAGTTTCTGAACTTTGATTCCCAATCTTGTGGGAAACATCGACTGCAGCAGTTACATGAGTTAGACGAATTCGGACTCCGGTGCCTATGAAAGTGCCAGGATTAGTAAAGATAAGATGAAGCTACTCCACGATGCTAAGATTAAGAGGAGAGAATTCCACGTCGGCGAACAAGTTCTTCTATACAACTCTAGGTTACATTTGTTTCTGGAAAGTTGAGGACACGTTGGTCCGGCCCCTTCGAGATTCTCCAAATCATTCCCGGTGCGTTCTAGAACTTCATGGTTATAGCGGTAAACCGTTTCGAGTGAATGGTCAAAGGTGCAAGCACTACATTGGTGAGACCAAGGAAAAGCCTTTGATTGTTCGTTTCCTCGATATCCTCGGGTGTGGTGCTACAGAAGTCGAAGAATTTGATGTGTTTTCACCCGACCTATTTTCAGAGGATGACGGTAATGGTAAATCTGAAGAAGTTCTAGCTGGTAGTTGGGATATGGAAGAGTATTGGAAGGAGCGTCAACTTAAACATAATCAGAAGACTCAGCAGGAGAAGAAGTCAACCATGGGGAAGTTTAAACGTGTTTGGAAAGCCATCAAAGATCTTACCCCATGTGTGAGATGCTGTTTCTGCAGCCACACTACTAATCAGAGCTTACACGAGGTAGTGGCTGGCAGAAAAGTCAAATGGCCTGATCCAGGCTGAGCTTTAAACGGTGCCGAGCTAACGACATTAACCAAAAGCGCCACTAGGGGCAACCTAGATATCGTTCTTTTAGTTGTTTTTGTTTTATGCTTTGGTAGTGTTAGTATTTAAGTTTAGTTTATTCAGTTTTAGCCTTATTAAGTTTTTGTTTTTATCTGTCAGTTAGTTGTGCTTTCTAGATATGGATTTCGGTGTTCAGCCAGAGGAGTTACCTTTCCTTAGGAGGATTCCACTCATTACTGTAGATGACGGACCGGGAGGAACCATCATTTTGCACGTAGATTTTGACATTAGTACCCGCGTCAAGACGGTCACCTATGTTCTCATTGTTCCCCGTTGTTCGGGAGGTGGAGACTTTACTACTGAGGAGTTACAGGCAGCTCTAGGACGTCCATACACAATCTTGAATGATCCGATGCTGACAAATTTAGCGCTAGTGCTGCAAGCTGAGCATTTTCGAGGTGTTAATGTAGCTGGTGAGGATTGGGGTTTGCAAGATGAATATGATTTCCCTCCGGCGATTGACATGCTCCGCCGTCTTATCCGAGTTGTGGATTGGTCGGAAATTTATGAGGACTAGCGTGGTTAGGTTGTTTCGTCGAGCTAACGACGCAAAACAAAAGCGCTTGGTGGGAGGTAACCCACTTCGTTTTCTATTTGTTTTTATTTATTCTCTAGTAATTTTATGTACTTCGTTTGATTTTTATTTGTATTTTTGAAGTTTTATTTAAGTTTAATAAGAAAGTGCAATTTTGAATTTGATTTGTATGGAAATTTTATAATTTTTGCACTTATATCGCTTGGACGCCCGGTAACGACACCCGTCCGCCTTGACCAATTTTTGGACGAGCGTCCACTAAGCCTGGACGCCCGTCTGCTTTATTCCCTCCAATCATGTATGTGATTTAAACTCTTGGACGAGCGTCTAATAAACTGGACGCCCGTCCAGTTCATCTGATTTCCCAGTGGACGCCCGTCCACTGAGTTGGACGAGCGTCCAACCTCTGTCTATATATACCCCCTCCGACAGTGAACCTTCACTTTTCTGAATTTTCAAACGCAAAAACCGACTTTTCCCCTCCTTTTGCCCTAAAATTTTCAATTCTAAACCATTTAGGGCGATTCCAAGTGCTATAGACCGCTCTTGACACCCTCTCTTCGATTTTCATAGCCAAATTCCCCAACACGCCATATTTTAGGAGAATCAGCACCCTCCTCAGTCCGACTTTTTGGAGAAAAATTCGATTTTGGAGGCCATATTTGTGTTGTTTGGACTCGTTTTCATCTCGATCAGCATCTACTCACCCTACTTGGTAAGTTAGTAACAACTTTTCTAGATTTTATTCACGTTTTTGCGAGTTCGATCTTCGGGTCGGCTCGTTCACTCGAATATTACCTTAATTCGTTTTTTTTTTTTTTTTTCTGGTTTTGTGTTTCTGTCTGCTCTGTTATGGTGATATGGTGTTGTGATGGGTGATGAATGGGTTGTTTGGTGATGATTATGGTTGTGGTTGTGGTTTGGTTGTTTTGAAATCCCGCTTTGGATGTTAAACGGGTATCTTGTTGCGAATTGGGTTTGTTTGGTTTAGTCTAGGCTTGAACAATGGTTCATAAGAAGGCAGTGGTGAAGCGGCATGGTAAGGAAGTAGCCCGGGAGGCCGGGAAGAAGCGTAAAGAATTTGATCCAACCTTAGTTGATCCGAACCGGGGTGTTAGTATTCGAGAGCAACCCCCTAGAGCCACCCAAACTAGGGCTACCTTAAGAGATGAGCCAACCTCGGATTCTGAGACGGATGAGGATGTGCCATTGGCACGGATGCATAGAGTTCCCCGAGGTGGAGGATCGTCTAGGGCTGAGGACACTGTAGATGCTACCCGGGAAGGGGAACCGGTTGTACCTAGGGCTGCCCAAACTATAAAGAAAGCTAAAACCGTAGCTCCTATGCCGTTGCCTCGTAGATTCGTGAACCCAGAGCCCATGATGTTTATACTAAACATTATTTCTCGAGGACAATGTTGATTGAGAGGGCGACATTGGAGGCAAAAGTCGATCCGGATTTCGTTAAGTTGCTTAAGGATCGGAAATGGGATGCCTTGATGACAATCCCACCTACCCCGGTAAATGGCTCCCTAGTTCGGGAATTTTATGCTAATTGCTCGGAAACCGACTTGGGGACGAAGGTAGTTGTGGTTCGAGGGGTGGAAGTTCCATTTACACCGCGAGGTGATTAATCGAAATACAACTTAGCGGCTTTTGAGGGTCGGGATTACAAGGAGGAGATTGTTCATAGACGAGTTTGGGGCGGGATCCTTTGGAGGAGTTGAGGTTGCGAGTTTGCCCGGATGTGGCCGGACATTGAGACCGGGAGGAGACCGGAAGGAGTTGGTTACCACGACGGACGGAGGACCGGAAGGTCAAAGTGTCGATTTATTCGAGTCGGTTGTTGCCTAAGAACAACTTGACACATTTTCATATTGGTGACCTCGGCATGCCGTATGCGTTGACGTTTGGCCTAAATGTGGATGTGGGACAAGCTTTATACGACGAGATATCTATCAACAAGAAGGTTTATACGCGGAGCTTGATCGTCCCTCACTTGATTCACAGTCTATGTCTGGATGCCGGTGTGCCTGAGTATGGAGCCGATCATAGACCGAAGAACCCGAGGCCTATACAGCGAGAGAAGGGTAAGTCCTCTGGTCAGTCTGAGTCGGGGGCACCGCAGGAGCCTGGTTCGTCATCAGCACCGCCGCGAGCATCCTCCCTTCCCACTTTATCTCCCTCAGTCCGGATGAGGTTGAGTATGGCCCACAGTGTCGGGACTGGATGGAGGATATTCGGACTTCTCAAATCAATATTCTGACGGTTTTGCAGTGTATGAGTGAGGGCCGGCCTATCCGAGACGACAGAATCTTCGCTCCGAGCGTTATTGATTTCACTTATTCCAATGCGATTGAGCAGGCCATTACGGATGTTCTTCAGGAGTCTGAGTCATCTTCCGAGGAGGAGCAGTCTGATGATTCTGCGGCGCCGGGCCAGACTTGATGTTATTTTCTTTTCTGGTCTTAGATTTTGTTTTTCCTTTGATACGCTGATTGTTTTGTCTTGATACTTTTCCTTCTATGATTCGTTGTAATTTTGATGTTGATACTGTTACTGTTTCCGATGGATCATGTAAGCCATAAGGCATCAGTACTTTTATTTCTAGCTTGTTTCAACTTTTGGATGTATTGAATGTTTTATCTTTTGGTATTACTCGTTTTTGATATCTCTTTTCATTCTGGTATAATCCCCCGTTTTCCCCGAGATGTTTCCGTGTTTGTCAAGTCGTGCAGGTATCTTTTTAGCGGTTTTGTCGAGCTACATTGTCTGGTTACGAGTTCTAAGTGTCACTATATAGGCTCCGGCCTGACCGACATTCGAGTAACGCTTGACATCAGCTAAGTCTTTTATCTTTTCTTTAATTCTGCACAACATGAGGACATGTTGATCTTTAAGTGTGGGGGAGGGGAATGAATGACGTGTATCTACACATTTGCTTATATCAATGTGTTTCTATGCAAAATGAGCTAGAATTTTCAAAATTTTCCGACATTTTTGTTTTTGTTTTGTCCCGAGTGAGCAAATGCATATTCTTTGTTCATTATTTTTATAGTCATCCAAGCTATATATCATATGTTTAGTAAGTTAGTTGTTTCACCTGATCTATTTTTCACGAGCCATAGTAAATGATGAGCTAATTTATAAAGTTATACCCCTTTTGGACGAGTGATTTCTGATTTTCTTATAAGTCATGTGCTTAGTGCTACGTATATATCTCGAGATTTATGATAGTTTGTATTTAGATCCGAAGTATGTCATACTGTGAATATCTAAGGTTTGAATGTGATAAGTGACACGTAACTTAATGTCAAATGAAAAAGTTGAGTTTAAATGAAGTAATTGGGTGTGTCGGAAGCTGGTCGATGATTTGAGTGCGATAGGGTATACCACGTATGTCCTATACCACTATGATGACCAAAAGCTCACGACAGTCAGGAAAAGCTGCCTGATGATTGGAGTAAGGTAGGGTATATCTCGAATATCCTATTCTGCTATGATAGGGCAACAACTCATTCTGTTGTGCGTTTAAAAGTGGAAATAGTTGAATCAACTTATATAAGAATTGTTATGAAATGAATGAGAGACCGAGTTATCGTCTATCTTATCCCCAGGAGAAACTGATAGATATGCTGTAGGGATTATCCCTCGAGTATTTCGTAAAGGCCCTAGATATATTCGATCATCCTTTTCGGGATATTTTACGTTTGTAGGGTACATCTTATAAGTGTCATTTATTGCTAGTCTACGAGGGGGTATTAGCTAGTTTTGCTTTGAGTTTCTCGAGTTTGGATTTAGTGGAAGTTTTTCTATGGCTATGCACACACACCGGTGAACTTCGATTTATTGGATATGTGTTATATATGTTTAGATGTCTCCGTTCTTTTCTCGAGCCTTTATCTTGTCTTGTTTTGCTCGGGACGAGCAAAAGCTAAGTGTGGGGGAGTTGTTAAGGGTGAATTTATACGATTCATAACGTTATATTCTATGGTATTTTCCCCCGTATTTGTATGAATTTGCATAAGAAACGATTGTTTAATGGAAATATTGAGCAAATGATATTTTAAATGAGTTAATCGCAAAATAGGTTGATTTTGGTGCTTTAATTGTGATTTTATGATTATTTGAGCATTATTACATTTTGCGATGTTTTTATGTGTTATAGATACATGTTTGAGGCTCAAAAGATGATCAAAAGTTGATTAAGTTCGAGCTAATTGATGATAAAAGAGATAAAGATCAAAAAAATCAGAATTCGATTATATCAAACTGGCGTCCAGGTTCCGTCCAGTGGACGGGCGTCTGATGAAGTGAACGAGCGTCCAGGGATGGGAAGTTGATTCAGGAAGTTTGGACGCAGGAGTGGACGCTGGATGGACGAGCGTCTGATCATGACTCGGCCCGATTCGAAGTTTATTTGAAGAGTGGACGGGCGTTCAAGGATCCAGACGGGCGTCCGGTAGCCGACTTTGCTGAACCGACTTAGAAATCTATATATAGGCGGCTGTTTCTCAACCCTAAAGATACCATATACTCATTATTCAAACCCTAAACCTAGGGGCGGCTTTAGGTTGCGTTTTTCTCCTTTTTATTCCAGTTTTTATGCACTTTAAATTTAGGTTAAATTAGTTACCTTTTTATGCACTGTTTCTGCAAATTTGAGTTGCTGAGGATGTTCAGAAGCTAAAAGCTTCATCAAACGAGTATTGTGAAGCCATCCAACAATTGTTGATTTCGTTTTCATCGATTATACTGTGAGTTTTTATTAAAGGTTGTTTCCTTATTCATGTTTAATATGTTTAATTGCTTTTACATCGGAAGATATGCATGTGTTGATTGTTTATTGTTGATGGAAATCTTAATAAACCTTAGATCACCATGAATAAGAATAGTAATTTGAATCTATCATAACGGAAGTTAATAGGTTTAATTGCTAGATTATAAACGTAAAGTTTGCACCTTTGGTTAGAAAACGCGTTAATCTTGCATTGGAAGATAATAGATTAATAGATGAACTTTCTAAGGAATTAGGGTTCATATTTAGATAAGGTGAATCACAACCTAGATAAAAACCACAATATAATCGAGATAGGAAATCAATGCTTGTTGGATAGGTGGATCAATCCTCGTTTGTTCGTTATACACTTGATTTAAATCCTTAAAACTTGAATTTGTTTAGTTAGTTTACTTTTATTTGCATCTTAGATTAGTTAGTTAAAGGTTCGCAACCCGTATTCTTCCTAGCTTTGGACTATATCCTTTGTCTAGTTTTATTTTTTGTTTTGTTTTGTTTTATTATTTGTTTAGATTAGTTTCGTGACATAGTTTAGGTTAGACAAAAACTAGAATCACAATTGTTTAGTTCCCCGTAAGATCGACCCGGCATTAACCACTATTACTACGATCCTTATACTTGAGGTTAACCGGATTATTACTTGTTTGTTTTGTGTTAATAAAATCCGTGACACCACGTTCAACTATTGTGTTGATCTAAACTAGGAACGAGACCGACTTTGGTACTCGACCACATTCCCTGTGAGATATGACTTTGACTCATCAATTTTAGGCTACAATTGACCCGGTACACTGCCGGTAAGATTGGACACTTAGAAAAGGCCGATCATAGAGGAGTTGGGAAGAGGAAACGAACAAAATTGACCAATTGCAAGTATCGAGCATTCTTGACACATACGGCGGTGGATAAGAAAAGTCCTTTGACGCGTTCATCCAGTCCATCAACCTCCTCATGTATTCTCGATCCTCTTACACATTTTGTGAATTATTCCCATTTTTCTGATGCATATAGCAGTTGTGACTGCAGAAAATCCACCTCGTTCTTTCAAAGAGGCGGTGAAATATGAAGGTTGGCGAAAGGCTATGGCTGAAGAAATACGGGCATTAGAGGACCAGGGCATGTGGACATTACAGGAACTACCTCCTGGAAAGAAGGCATTAGGAAGCAAGTGGGTTTATACAGAAAAATACGATGAACATGGCAACCTTCAGCGTTTGAAGGCACGGTTGGTTGCATTCGGGAATCAACAGGTTAAGGGGATTGACTATAACGAGACCTTCTCCCCTGTAGCAAAGATGGTGACGGTTCGGGTTTTCCTAGCAGTGGCAGCCGTAAAAAATTAGGAAAATCATCAGATGGACGTGCACAATGCGTTCTTGTATGGAGACTTGGATGAAGAAATACATATAAAGGTTCCTTCCGGTTTTGAACATAAGAAGTCGAACCTGGTATGCCGCATGCGAAAGTCGTCGTATGGACTGAAACAGGCTCCACGCTGTTGGTTTGCGAAATCGGCCTCCACTTTGAAAGCTTACGGTTTTAGACAATCCTACTCGGATTACTCATTATTTACGCTTATTCGAGGTGATATCCGGATTAATGTTCTTGTGTACGTTGATGCTATGATACTCGCAGGTAATGATCCCACTGCATTACATGTTTTCAAAAAATATTTGGGGAGCTATTTTAAAATGAAGGATTTGGGAAGGTTGAAGTACTTCCTCGGCTTGGTGGTGGCTGAAAATCAACAAGGCATATTTTTGTCACAACGAAAGTATGTGTTGGATATTACGAAGAGACAGGGTTGTTAGGGGCACGACCTGCGGAGTTCCCAATTGAATAAAATCATCAATTGGCGGTCACTAAAATTGCACTACTAGATGATCCTGGAAAATATAGACGTTTAGTGGGGCGGCTTATTTATATTGGCGCTACACGTCCTGACTTGGCCTATTCGGTTCATATCTTGTCTCAGTTCATGCAGGAACCACGGGTCGATCACTGGACAGCCGCGTTGAGAGTGGTCCGGTATCTGAAGACAAATCCGGGCCAGGGAGTTCTTTTGATGGTAGATAGCCCGTTGCGTTTGGAGGGCTGGTGTGACTCAGATTGGGCGAGTTGCCCTCTTACGCGTAGGTCCTTAAGCGGGTGGTTCGTGTTACTTGGGACTTCACCAGTTTCGTGGAAAACCAAAAAGCAGTTGACGGTGTCCCGATCCTTTGCGAAAGCTGAATATCGCTCTATGGCCGCGATTACTTGTGAGTTAAAGTGGCTTCGTCAGCTTCTTGGTGATTTGGGGATTTGTATTCCGACAGGTATTCCTCTTCAATCCGCGCTATATATTGCTCAAAATCCGATTTTCCATGAGAGGACGAAGCATTTTGAAGCCGATTGTCACTTTGTTCGCGATGCGATTACGGATGGCCTCGTAGCTTCTGAATATGTTCCTACACGTGTCCAACTGGCAGATATTTTCACGAAGGCCTTGGGAAAACAGCTGTTTGAGTTTTTGTTGCGCAAGTTGGCGTTCGAGATCTTCATGCTCTGACTTGAGGAGGGGTATTACTGCATATTAATATTTATTATTATGACATTGTATTAATTTAGTAAAGGGCAGATGTGGTATTTTGTGAGCAAAAGGGCTTCTAATTGTGATGTATAAATAGATGGTGTGATTATAAATGAAAGACACGGAAAATATTTTTATTCTATCAAATTTGTCAAAGAAAAAATGTATCCAGATTTCATGTTCTTGCCTGACTGGGAAAAAATTGAATATGAATGGGGGAATCATATTCCGTAACAATAAAATGTTCTTGCACATTTTTTTTGAATGCGATCGTGTAGATAATTTTTTTCTTAAAGCAATCATATGTAGCTATTTGGGCTCCTCAAATCATGGAGTTTTGTTTCATGTTCGTTTTTTCCCCCTCCATTGGACATGTGATGCACGTGGAAGCTTAATAGACTATTTAAGTAGCATTTTATTATTGGTTGAGTTATACCATATCATAAATCTAGTTGATAAAAAGTGCTTTGAAAGGCTTCACCGGAAGGTTCAAAAAAGGGTTTCATTTGGTAACATGAGAATAGTGACATTGGATGACCTGGGGTTCACCTTCAATGGCAAACTCATAATCTTCTTGCTTGATAAAACGAACTATATAAAATCCCTCTTCATGATCTGTGACTTCCAATCTACCATTGGGTTTCCATAGTTCGGACAATCGTTGCACCGTAAATCTTTAAGAAATCGACTTACCTAGGAAGTTTTATAATGATGGCTCTAAGCCAAGACCGTCATAGCTCGATCCAAACACCGTTCAAGAGGGATTGAACCGACCGTTCATCCTTTTCGGGCCCCATGAGGTTCTCGATGACATCGCTAAGTTCGGTGAACTCTTGATCATCATCTTCCCCAAAATAGATACTTGGGTCAGCGTATCAACCTTTTATAACATCAACACTGGACCTAAGAACCCACGCCAATGAAGAGGGGGTCGGTCAGTTTCGTCTTCTGTACACTTCTGAACAGTTGATCGACCTCTTATAGGGTTTTGTCCATAGACATTCCATCTATGGTGTGGATTGACGGGGAACTCGGAGGTAGGAAGGTGGAAGCAGCGGGAGGCTTAAAAAATCGCCGTATAGTGCTTAGAAAAGGAGGGTTGTCTGCCTTGATTTTTTCGTTATATTTGTATATATAGTATAACCTCGATAAATGAATACTCTCGAGAGCATAAAAAATATTCGTTTAGCAAGGTTATTTATTTATCGATAAATGAATATATTGTTCGTTTATCAATTAATAAATATTTATTCATTTTGATAGTTTTTTTAAATTTTTCATTTTTTTTTCTTATGATTAGTATTTTTACATTTAATGTACAAATGTACCTAGAAGGTAATAGTCAATATTCTTATGAAAAACTTAATTATATTCATTTTCTTTGAACTCTAGATTAGGAATACATACACAATACGTGTGGACTAAGTACAAGGTATTATATATTGAGACTACTAATAAGATTGTATGTGTGAAATATTTAAAGTCTAAGAAAATATACTTAACATACAGTACAAACTATATATAGTTTTAAAATCTTAGTTTGATAAAGAATCCATAGTACTATATCTTTTCTTAATCTTCAATTTAATGGTTTCCAATCATTAGTCAAGAAAGGAAGTTATGGAATTGCCTACAAACGAAGAAATTATTGAGTCCGCACTAAATGATGAGAATGATCATGAACCAAATGATAGTAGCGTCATACCAAATGTGTAATCAAAAGAGGTATTTCAAACAGTATTCACCATACAAAATTACTTGGTACAACTCGAGTAAGGACACATATTTTATTATTCGTTAATTCATTTATCGAGATTATACTTGTAGGGTTTTTTTTTTTTTTTTGCCCGGAAACGAAAGACCTAATAACTACGGGGGTGGGGGATCGAAACCGGGTCTCGATAAATGGATTGCTAAGATATATAAAAGAGTAATAGATATTTAATAGATAATCTAAATTTAATTATACTAAAGGAAAATAAAAAAGATGCAAAATTATTTATAAAAATGGACACTTCCGGCAGCATCTTCTCAATTCCACTTCACAAACTTATAAAACACATAGATATCAACGAATATATCTAATGATTCCACCTTAATTAATGAGTTTTTTTTCTTTCTTTTTTTGGAATATTAATGCGTCATTTTTCGTTTTTGGAAAAATAATTTTCGTGAAATCAATTTAGTACAGAAACATAAGATTCGAACTTACTACTTAGATTTGAATGTTGGCCAAAGATATTAACTTTGTCCCATTCAATCACCGTTAAACAATCCGAGATAATTTCGACATCATCACTATATAATAGCCCAAACCGATGAAGAGGCCGGGGAGGAGGGTCAGTCAGTTTTGGTTCGACCTCTTTTGGGGTTTGATCTATAGACACAGGGCCGGTCCTGACATTTTTTAGGCTTAAGACCAAATCCTCGAATTGAGCCTTTTAGTTGAATTTTTTTTTTTTTTTTGAAAAAAATACTTATCGCGTTTTTAACATCCGTAAATACAAAATTCAATTTATTGATTGCCTCAAAACATGCCTACAAAGTAGTCTTCTGTATGTCTAATTTTATTTCGGGCCAAGTAAAATTTTTTATTGGGACCTTTATCGATTGGAGTAAAAAAAAATTTGGACATTTATCAAAAAAAAAAAACATATTATATTAGGTTGGATCGGATTGAATCTACACATAATTTTTTTTCTTTTAGCGAAACATGTACCGTTTGGGCTCTTTCAGCATCGTTGGGCTTAGGACGACCGTCTCTCCAGCCTCACATGAGGGCCGGCCCAGTATAGACATGACATCCATGGTTTGGATTGACGGGGGAGCTAGGAGGTAGGAAGGTTGAAGCCGCGGGAGGCTTACAAAATCGCCGGACTAAACATACCAGGCTTAGAAAAGGAGGGTAGTCTGAATTGATTTTTTTTTTTTTTAATGTTTGTATATAGTTGATATTAATTACCTTCGATTATAGTTTAAGTAATAGTTATATGATAACGAAAAGTAATTGGATTGTTAAGATTAAAAAAGTAATTGGATTTTTGTGGGACGGAGGTAATACTACCTTCGACCCATAAGAAGTGTATATATTTTAGAAAAATTTTGTTCTATAAAAAATTTTCATTTATAATATCAATACATTATTTAATGCTTATTTTTCAAAGTTACCTTTAGTTCAACATTTATTTATTGCATTCGTTTCACATCCCAAAACAATCATTTATTACGAAGTAAATGATAAATACGTCAATATAACACTAAAACACAACACATTAAATAAGTTTATTAATCTATGTGCAACATAAAAGGTGAAATTTTTTTTTTTTTTTTTTTGTAGGACGGAGGTAGTAGATATCAATGTACATATATATCTAATGATGCCAACTGAATGAGTCTTTTTCTTTTTTGGAATATTAATGCGACTTTTTTCTTATTTAGAATATTGATTTTGTCAAATCAAATTAGTACAGAAACATAAGATTCGAAGTTAGATTTGAATGTTGGCCAAGGTTCTTAACTTTGTCCATAATATTAACTTTGTATAGCAATTGCTGAGAGTATTAAACCCCCAGGCCCCATACATATTTTGCTATTTCTCTGCTAAACGTTAACGACTCACATTCCATATTAAAAAAAGAAAAGAAAAGAAAAATGGTTCAGTTCGTAAAGCTTCTCATCTTCCTCTTCCTTGTACATGTTGCAGACGTTTCAGATGCAATAGGCGATTATGTTGCACAAACGGGAACCGTAACTCCTGGTAAGTTTTGTTTTTTTTTTCCAGCAAGTATTGTGTTATGAGCAAACCAAACAAAATCTTTTCACGGTTTGATTAGGTTTTAACGATTTCCGAAACCAAACCAAATATTTGAGTTTGATAAATGTGAAACAAAAACCACTCATGCTAAAATCATTTTGGGTCGGTTCAGTCTTACTGTCATTTGGTTTGTGGTTTGGTTTAGTTTGATTGGATCGTCGATTTATTCTCAAATAATAAAAATTACTATCGCAAATTAAACATAATAACAAACTTGATCTAATAACACATATTTACTCCATGATATATTTATGTTTACTTATTTGACTCATTATGATGTCATTGTATTCTATACAATAGGTCGCATTAGTAATAAAAGGAAAACACTCGGTTGAATATACATGTAAAACACTCTAAAAATGCTATCAAACCAAACAATAGCCAGAAAACAAATGATAGAAAAAAAATTAGTCATAAAAAGTATCTAACAATAGATGAATTTTAATATACTGCACACATAATTGATTCATAAGTCAATAAGTTAATAAAGGGCTCATTCAGACCAAAGCCATGTAGATTTCTTCACTCTGAATGTCCCTATTCAGCCACGTAATAATGATGTGGCAGCCAGGTCATCAAGTTTCACCGGAAAAAAATGCCACATCAAGCACTCCGGCGTAAAAGGATGAAAAATCCAATTTTTTAAAACATACGGGACTGAAATTCCAACCGGAGCAAAAATATGACTAAAATCGAAAAAGGGTAAAGTTACCGGACGAAAAATCCAATTTCCCCCAAAATCACCTTTAAACTCAACCTTTATCTCTAACAAACTTATGAAACTCAGAATACTCCCACCAACAGGCCTGAAATCTGAAGGGAAGAACAAGCATTTTGAATCTCTACACTTCCCCAAAAGAGAGCATAATAGGTGCATGATTCAGAATGAGTTCGGACAAAATGAGTAACCCGAATATCTGAAAATTTATCGAGCCAGCATTGGCCCAGACCTTGTCCAACCTTTGCTGGATGACAACTTGTCCACTACAAGAATATGAGGTCATTGTGTCGGCGCTTTAGCCGCATAATAAAAACTGCCACTATAGCTACCTCTTTTGTGGCATTTTAAGCTTGACCACCACAAAATATGATTTAACCATTAAAATACTATGAAACTTCTCGAGGATTGACTGTTTAATTAGTAGTTAAATAAAACTAAAAAAACAGGTAACGCTTTCTCACGTCCTCTACCCTCTCGCGATTTTCTACAATATATAACCCTAGATTCTCGTTCTCCTCTGTTAATTTCCTACCGTTAAATCTCCTCAATTCCTTGTTCCATGGCCATGGACAATGATGTGAGAGGCAGCTATATTAGTCGATCGATGATGTGTTTGATGCTCCTCTCAATTCGGGATGATGTGTACGGTGATCCTCTCAATTCTTTAGGTGATGATTTCGACCGTTAATGCCGTTTTCGAAGAAACACAAACGCATTGCGAAGATTTGATGGAGAGGTGGGTCGATTGACGGTTTAAGCTATTGTCACTCTTATGTCCTAAAGATTCTCTCGCGCCCTTGTTTTCACAATTTAAGTTGATTTCACTTTGCTCGTAGAGTTCAAACACCGATCTCTTGTATAAATAGGGTTTGACGTTAATGTTTCTAACAATTTAAGGGGTGGGGTGGGGTGGGGTGGTGTGGGGCGGTAGGGGTGAGGGTAGAGTGGGGTGAAGGTGGGTAGGGGTGAGGGTAAAGTGGGGTGAAGGTGGGTAGGGGTGGGGCAGGGCCGAGGGTGGGGCGGGGTGTAAATATTCTCTGATTTTTCTTATATAATATTTGCTTTTGCCACGGTGTCGGTGTGGTACTGTGGCAATATATTTTAACTTTTTGCTACGGTGAGGCGACACGCGTGGCAAGAACTTTTTGCCACATAGTTGCTTTTCACGGGTGACACAAAAGCTTTAGGCGTGGCAATATGTCTATTGTGTCATTTTTTAATGTTTTAGTGGCACTTTTCCTCTGCGGAAAAAAAGTTATGTTTTTTATTAGTGGTTCCGCAACAGTGCTAACCCAAGTGAACCGTGTCCCCAAGAACTCAACCTTCTTTAGAGCACACCCATCTACCATGTCTCGAAAAGAAGAAACTAGCTGCACCAAACAGCTCTACCAGTACACTTATCAGCCTGTGTTAGAGCCTTGTTAAGGTCCCCAATAAGACATTAAGGCCCGAGGAGCAAAGGAGAAATCTGAAGAAGATAGGTACATAGAGAACTACGCACTGAAGGAATGAGAGACGCAAACACACAATAGCATACTCACCCAACCCTCTTAAGATGTGAACAAGCAAAAGTAATGCTTTGGGAGTTAAAATATAAGACCCAAAGCCCACCAACAAAACTCTTAGCTTCAACAACAGCAAGCTTAAAAAACCATAACATCCTCAAAACCGTATCAACAAAAACACTTTGTACCTTAGCTTCAAAAAGAAAAAGGATGTTAGGATGATTATTGTTGTGCGGAAACGGATGACAAGATAGATAAAAACAGAAGCATCTTGAACATAAACAATGGAGAAAATTGATAAAACACTGAAACAAGAAGAACATAGTGATTTAACGTGGTTTTCGACGTTGTGCCGAGTACTCCACAGATAGAAACGGAGATATTTTACAATGCATAGAAAGTTACCAAGTTTTCACAGACACTACATTGATTACAATGTTGGTATTTATATGAACATATCCCTAAACCATAACTGCCATAAAATATTTGTCGGAACTTCCATAAATGCCCCAGATATGGGCCCATCATCAACTGACTCCACCACCTTAATAACCAACCAGCTCAGATGTAGAACTCAGCAGTATTCAGCAAACTTAGCAGGCTCACTCTACTGACAGACGCACTCAGCTGCCACTTCACTCATCTGACTTTCAGATTTGAATATTATTGCTCAGCTAAGCATCATTCTCAGCTGATCCCAGATTAGTTCCACCAGATGCATGTAGGATCAAGTCACCTTTGTTGAAAATTATCTTTGAC
Organism: Gentiana straminea; assembly: GCA_036785695.1. Lineage (NCBI taxonomy): Eukaryota > Viridiplantae > Streptophyta > Magnoliopsida > Gentianales > Gentianaceae > Gentiana > Gentiana straminea. The sequence continues at coordinate 12,643,588 of JAVUPR010000183.1, forward strand.
AAGAAGAAAGATATGACTGAAACACTCACTAGAAGCCGCCCCACGGCAGTTCCGGAGAGAATCTTCATAAAACTAATGAAGAGAGGCTTGAGGTAAGCTAGGCTTAGCTAACCTCACCACACTTTCAGATATCTTACCAGATTGCAATTGATCTACCCCCGTATCAGAGATGGTTGCATCTGAAACGTTAGGGATTGGAGGATGCATCTTGGGATGATCTCCAACCCAACAAGCGCGCGCGAGTAAAGTGCGCCGTCCAAGCGGATGTTGATGCCAATGCTAGATAAGGAGGACCATAGGGCACAGAATTTCCGTTGTCCTTATAAGTTGCTAGCGAGACCTTAGGCATAAAGATGAGACCAGGATGCCCAGGAGGTCTTTTACCTCTCTTTCTTATTCCAGGATTGTCCAAATATTTTTGAACTACTCTAAAAAGAGTCAAAGGGTCCGGGTCATAGATTGCAGGAAAATTGCCCCACAATTCACAAAGCCCTGCCTCTCCTCCTACTTATCCTTGGCTTGAGCTAGAATTGAAAATCTGAAGCCCCCCAGGTATTGTAGCGTCCAAACACTGCCTACCTCTCCCTGGAGATCTAGGCTACATAGATCTAGGCTTTTTATTTTGCCAATTAGTAGCAATGCTATGAACTTTTCGATCATGAGAAACAGTTAAAGCAGCCTTAGGACCAGCAGCATTTGACCCCTAAAACTTGGAGCCACCATCCAAGGACCTAACGGTGACCCGCTACCCCCCGGTGGTGTCTCAAGAGCAGTCTTAGGGATTGCGGGGACAGTTAGAGAACACACCACCCTTGCATGTCAATATTTACCACAAGAGAAACGGACTACTCTCCTCCCGAGTATATAAGTGTTTGAAAAATGAGGAGGCCATACCCTTTAAGTGTTCGGTGTTACAGATAAAAGTTCCAGAATCATCTTTGAGATTTAGCACCAAGTTTTTCGTACGTTTATTAACGGCAATTTGCATGGAAAAACTTAGTGTTCCTCTCACCTTGAGAAAACCATTGCAATTTTGATCTCTAAATCCAATACACCTTCTCCTAGTTAAGAATGTTGTTGAGCTCCTCAAGGAGTTGAACCTGAAGATTAGAAAGATAGGTAGTAAGGGCAAGACCAAGGGAATGTTGAATGCCCGTCAAACGAGCTAGGCGTCTTTTCTTACAGACATAAAAAACCCCAAAAACTTGGTCCTTCCACCTAAACATCTTGGAAGTGAAGACATGAAGAGAAGTTGCAAAATCACCTTTAAACTCAACCCAATTATCTCTAACAAACTTATGAAACTCAGAATGCTCCCACCAACAGGCCTAAAATCTAAAGGGAAGAACAAGCATTTTGAATCTCTACACTTCCCCAAAAGAGAGCATAATAGGTGCATGATTCAGAATGAGTTCGGACAAAATGAGTAACCCGGATATCTGAGAATTAATTTATCGAGCCAGCATTGGCCCAGACCTTGTCCAACCTTTAAAGGATGACAACTTGTCCACTACAAGAATATGAGGTCATTGTGTCGGCGCTTTAGCCGCATAATAAAAACTGCCACTACAGCTACCTCTTTTGTGGCATTTTAAGTTTGACCGCCACAAAAGATGATTTAACCATTAAAATACTGTGAAACTTCTCGAGGATCGACTGTTCAGTACTTAAACAAAGTAAAAAAAAATAGGTAACGCTTCCTCACATCCTCTACCCTCTCGCGATTTTCTACAATAACCCTAGATTCTCGTTCTCCTCTGTTTCCTACCGTTACATCTCCTCAATTCCTTGTTCCATGTCCATGGACGATGATGTGAGAGGCAGCTATATTAGTCGATGATGTGTCCGATGCTCCTCTCAATTCGCGATGATGTGTTTGGTGATCCTCTCAATTCTTTAGGTGATGATTTCGACCGTTAATGCCGTTTTCGAAGAAACACCAACGCATTACTGAAGATTTGATGGAGGCTGGGTCGATTGATGGTTTAAGCTATTGTCACTCTTATGTCCTTGAATTCACAATTTAAGTTGATTTCACTTTGCTTGCAAAGTTCAAACATCGATCTCTTGTATAGATAGGATTTTGACGTTCTTCTAACAATTTAAGGGGTGGGGTGGGGCGGTGGGTGTGGGGTGAAGGTGGGGTGGGGGTAGGGTGGGGCGGGGTGTAATATTCTCTGCTTTTTTAATATAATTATTTGCTTTTGCCACGGTGTGACACTGTGGCAATATATTTTAACTTTTTTCCGCGGTGAGGCGACACGCGTGACAAGAACTTTTTGCCACATAGTTGCTTGTCACGGTTGACATAAAAGCTTTAGGCGTGGCAATAGGTCTATTGTGTCATTTTCTAATGTTTAAGTGTCACTTTTCCTCTATAGAAAAAATGTATGTTTTTTAGTAGTGGTCCCGCAACAGGGCCAACCCAAGTGAACCGTGTCCCCAAGAACTCAACATCTTTTAGAGCACACCCATCTACCATGTCTCGAAAAGAAGAAACCAGCTGCCCTAAACAACTCTACCCCTACACTTATCAGAGCCTTCTTAAAGTCCCCGATAAGACATTAGGCCCAAGGAGCAAAGGAGTAATCTGAAAAAGATAGGTACATAGAGAACTACGCACTAAAGGAATGAGAGAAGCATACACACAATAGCATACTCACCCAACTCTCTTAAGATGTGAGCAAGAAAAAATAATGCTTTGAGAGTTAAAATATACGGGTGGTGGGTCTAAAGGACAATATAAGATGGTAAATGATGAAATAGGTCAAAAAAACAAAGACATTGGTTAAGAAGGACAAAAAAAGAAGAGATGTACAAAAATACTGTTGGGGAGATTTTGCATCATTAAAACAAAAGAAAATTTATAAAACCTATACTACCATGCAAAACTACCTCCTAACCGGCCGAATACCGGGTAGTTGCTAGTAAAGTTGGATAAGTACGGGTATCGATCCTCGGGAAAAGGGCTATTGAATCTAGCTTATTAATTCTTCTTTATTAACCTAAACCTAAACTAAAACGGAAAATAAACCGGATGAGAGGATTGTTAATCCAAAGCCGGGAAGGATAAAAGCGATAAAGACATAAATAAAACTACATCTACGGAAACAGTAAAACTAACTAACAACTGAACAAACATGAACAAACCATGATCAACCTATTCCCAACAACCATCACCCCACCGAAATCAACAAGATAGACAAACATTCATTCATTAGTTATCTTGGATTATTATCTTTTCTAATGAAGCGTTTCCTCTTCCGATTTATCACGCCATTAATTAGTTTACCTTCCGGTCTTAACTAATATCGATACAAATCAAAGATATGGATTGAATCCTAACCTAACAACATTATCCCTCAACTTCCGTTTGTTGGAATAATTATTGTCAATCTCCCTCACGGCAATCTAACGAATATATTAACTTCCGTTATCTAAATTCGATTAACATAAACCATACAAAACATGAAAGAGAACAAGAACAACTTAATGAAATAAACACGTGAAAAATCCTATCTTTCCGGTAACGGTGATATCCCTCAATTCCAATCTAAGGTAATCTTGCATCGAATTAATCAAATTGTGATCCTCTCGTAAATCTAGATATTTAACCTACGAACTTCCGTTATGTATAGATTAAAGATCTACTCTTTCCTATGGTGATCTAAACTACACCGACTTCCGTCATACGGTAGCATCAAATCATGCAATCATCTTCCGATTTGTATTGCAAGATACAATTGAACATAGAAAAAGAAACAATTATAAATAAAACTTACAAAATATCCATAGAAAGGAATCAAAGTGCTGCGAGAAAAAGGATTACATGGCTGCTCCATGGATGAAAGCTTCAAGCCTTCATCATGCTCGAACAAGAAGGAAAAAGAACAAAATAAAAGACCTAATCTAACCCCGATCACCCGAGCACAAGGCTCGGGTGATCGGCCTTGAAAGCTCCCGAAAGCGGCTGCGTCCGTGTAATTTTCGTATGAAAAATCTGATGTAATTAGGGTTGGAATCGCAGCTGCTTTTATAGAAAAATCAAGTCGGTTGCTACAAGTAAAGGTGCCGGACGCCCGTCCATAATGTCGGACGCCCGTTCACTATTTTCAGCAACAGCATCCAAACTTGTAACGCTCATATCTCGGGCCTCGTAAGTCGGAATGGAGTGATTCAAAATCCTGTAGAATCCTCTCTTCAAGACCTACAACTCTTCTCTTGAAGTCCAGAGTCAAATCGGTTGTTATCATATCAAGAACTGCGTCGGAAGGTCGTCACTACTCGGAATCCTGATTTTCCGACATTTATCTTGATTGATTTCTTTCCTTATATCTTTCAATCTTCCATAACTTTGATTGATCCTTTCCAAGCACGAATTTGGCTCTCTAAAATCCTCTCTTCCATCATCAATGAGTATCTACAACAATAGGAAAACATACCAAAGCGTAATGTATTTCCAAAATAACATAAGATCATCATTTAAGCACATAATTCGTTACGTTTTGCAATTAACCTATTAAAAACACCATTTACTCAATATCTCAATATAAGGCTCGATTTCTATGAAAAACATCCATATATGGGGAATATTGATATAAAATATATCCTTATAAAACGTATAAAATCACCCTTAACAAATACCCTTAATGATAATAAAAAAAAATTTCTTTTCACATTAAAGTCGGGTAAGGATTTGCAGGGTGTTTGCATAGTGGTGTTACTACGTGTTACTACATTATGTGTTACTATGTTTGAGGGTGTCTGTATAGTGGTTTTACTACGTCGGATAGTGTTCACGGAACCAACATGAAATACGTGTTATTTCATATGTGGACTTTCACTGTGATACTACATTATGCGTAACTACATTCTTTGTATGGAGTGTGCATAATGGTGTTACTACATGATGTAAAGGGCATGTGTTATGACAGGTGTTATTACAGGATGTTGATGTTACTACATGTCTATTATTATATGTCAATAATATTGATCGGTGTTTGAATGATGGTGTTACTACATATACATCAACTGAAGATGAAAGAAAAACCTGTTTTTACTTTATTATAGAATACTTGAATAACATCCCTAAAGCAAATTATTCATGAATAATGGTCCATAAAGGCCTGTTTCATTTCTTAGAAAAATAACAACAATTGTCTTTACTTTATAATAGAACTCTAAATCGTCAAGCCTAAAGTCTTGCTCAAACTGAACTCTAAATCGTCATGACTCTGAGCTTCCACTTGCTGAATGTATTTGGACTGAAAGTAGGCATCTTTAGGCATTAAATTGTCACCAGAGAATCATGGAGATCAAATCCCCGGTTCTTCTCGCCTTTCTCAGCTCATAGCCTCGACTCACTGCAATCAAAATAACGGTTATACAAAAATACGATCCAGAAAAGAAATTGAAAAGTAAATCAAGATGAATATGGAAAGAGTTATATTTTCATTTTCAATAGCCTTTACATTAAACTATGTGGGCAACTTCCCAGGAAAATAAAAGAAAACAATAATTAGAGAGTACACTGATAATTAAAAGATATAACTTGCAGTAAGGTCGAGTACCAAAACTAAAGGGAGATTTTGTTATTCCTCTTTGCGGCAACCAAAGCCTGCTGTGAAGGAGCCGCAGTAAAACCCTTGGCGTGAATATAGAGCCGCCCAATCGTGCACCTGCGCCGCCATAATATGAACTCAGATCCTTTGATGGGTATAATTTATGGCATCAAAAAGACTTTGTTTCCACCCGAAAGTAAAGACAATTGATCGTTCAATCGATGGACCGGATAATCAGGTTGTTCATAGTAATGGCCCGGATAATCAGATCGTTCAATCGATGCATAGAATTAGAAGATGATTGGAAAGACATCAGCTTTCACGATTCAATGCTCGATGATTGAAATATGAAGTATCCTTATTTCAAGTTTTTTTCCATAGATTTACTCTCATTTTATTACGAATTTCATGAACTTACTCAGTCACCTGCATTATTCACGAGTTTTAGGCTCGTGTGTTGTAATACACACACATATACATACGTGTATATACACTATTATAATCTAACTAGCCACAAACTCTGGTGTAGATCCAAATTGTGCCGCAATTGCACAGGGGTCCAACATGGTGATAGTATCTGCAGACGCTTGGGATTCTACGGGATGCGGGGCATTCATTGTTCTCTCATGCACCACACTTTTAGGTACATGTACAAGAGACGGCGCCACGGTCCCGGTGCAAGTTGTGGGAGCTGCATTAGATTACACATTTACAGTTACACCAGATGCATTTTACACTATTGCTGTCTCTGACCAGATTGACATCAGCTATGTGCCGTAAGCAACTACAATTAATTATTTGATTCTATACTATTACTTCTCTTTGGTAGAAATAAAGTTAATGAGACTTTTTGTTTTTGTTTTTTTTCCCCTTTTTTTACCGTATGACATTTTAATCTCTTCTGAAAAAAATAAAAAAAATTGCATTTTAAACTTTTATTTGAAAATCATATGTAGTGAATATTGATAGTAAACGTTTCAATTTTATTCAAACAATAAAGAACACTAATTAGAAAAAAAATTAAAAGGAACTATAATTTCATTTTATTTCATTGTTTTGTGTTTATGTAACACCTTGCTCTCAATTATACCGAGGCCTAACACATAAATAGAATGTTTTCCACGTGAATTTTAAAATAAACTCTAATACTAACGTAAGTCTGACATCTTATCAGAGTAATGAAAAATCGAGCGGAAGAGCAGAAACTTGCTGACACTCGAGGAAAAGAACCTCAGGGTCTTCCTTAGAAACACAACTCAATCAAACACTACTCTTGTCAAATTAGTATAACAAATAACTGAAACGAACTACTGAATCCATGAAAACAAACATACCAGAGAAAGATAACTAAAGAGGTCAAACATTGTGTGTAGACCTTATTCAAAGATAACATACCGAAGACAAACAACTAAACATGATTAAATTCTAAATCTCCATCCTAAGATTGCTCACCGAGCTCACTATCAAACTTATCAGATACCTGCATATCTTCTCAAATAAAAGGGAAGAAGTGAGCACTAGTTAAATTCTCAGTAAAGAGTACGTATACGATCAAAACAAGAGATTCATTTTTGTCATAGACCGTGATAAATGACATGAATCTACTCCGTCATGTTTGAAAAACAGTTTGAAAAACACCATATAAAACTACTTTAAAAACATACATTCTTCCTTGCTTAAAACCACTATGATTCATTATCTTAATTATCATTACTTATACTACTCATAATTGTTAAGTTACTTAAACTTCCTACTTACTTGCATGGTTCACATTCTTGTCATGTTTACTGGTAACATCATTATAACACAATCAAATATTCAAGGGTATAATGTATGCTACCACGTAGCATGATGGGATGGTGCAACTTAGGTAATATGGTTAGATAAAATCACACATGACATGTAATACCACTGTGCTCATGTTATATGTGCTTTGCAATAAGGGTAATCAAACTAGCCATACATGTAGAAGGACCTTTGGCTCACAGTACTCTTGTTATACGTTGTGGTTTATTAATTATACGTTACCAAGATTATCCAGGAAACACGGAAAACACATAAGATCATATAAATGTTAGGCATGGTGCTCAGAAAAGCAATAATGTATTGTTTTAATGAAGTAAAAGTTATATTTTCATTAAATGCATAAATATAAATTACACAGCAAGAAAATCCCAGAGATTTCGTTATGTAATTAAAAAACTCTGTGCATAAGTGTTATGTATAAAAGATTGAGTTTATTGTGTACTAATTGACTGAAGTTTGGGATCTCATACTCAAACCATCATTAGTGACCCAGACACTTAGAGTGTGACCACCTAATCCGTGTCGTCGGTGTTTGACACCTTAGTCGCTGCACTTAAACGTGGAAGTGTTCACATTGGATTGGACCGATTCAATATGATGATCTCGTATTACGTTTGTAATGATGTGATTATAGACTCATGCCTTTTCAGGGGTGTCATTTGATTTGAGGGTATGGCTGGATAAGTAGTATCTTCCTTAATCCCGACAATCCTAGCATCACTCAGGGATCGGTAGCCAGAAATGTAGTCACAAAGATACAGTCCACTCCTTCCTCGAAAGAGGAAGTGGATAGACGGTTCCGTTGATAGTTAATCCTGATACTGGTCGATTGTGCACACCTTTGATGTGATTAAAGGAAATCGGTCACTAGGTGTTAATAGTAGTTCAAGGATAAGAAGTTTTGGAGAGGTCTTACGGGACGATGCCTTGCTCCGTATATGAACTGTTTGTGGAAGGTTATGCATAGGTAATGGTTATATTAGCGGGTGCTCAATAACTACTATGATTAAGTTGAGTAAGTATGTTCTATATTCTAGAAGAGTGCGGTCTCAGCTTTATGGTGATACGACGCCAAGATTAATGAGCCAGGTGATTTGACTAAAGAGTTCGTTCGGTCGCTCGGATCGTTTGAGCTTCTGGATATAGGCATATGGTCCCCAACTTGTCTACTCGTAATTCACAAAGAATCAACCCAAGAGAAAAATATCTTTTTTGAAATGTAGGAAAATCTGTTTTTCCTATAGACTAAGTATTTCATGTGTATGTGTATAAATAGTTTTGTATATGATATAAAATAGTCATGGATTATTTTAAAGATAAATAATAAACTAAACTAATTGAATAAGATTCATTTATTTAAATATGACTATAAAAGTGACTAGTTAATAAATTAAAGAGACAGAGGATTGGGTTTATCATTGAATAAGATAAGACTAAATGAAAGACTACTTTATTAGGCCTAACTAGCCTTATTATCTCCTAAAGTAGAAAGAGTTTCTTAGAGGGTTTTTAAACCGGACGCGGATCCCCTACGGTACGCATGATGAGATACAAGGTGCGGTGCACCATTTCCGTCCGGATCCGTCGAAATTTGGACGGAGTGAAGCAAATTAAAAAATATATCTATTTCGATGGATCCGTCCAAATTTCGACGGATCCGACGAAAATTTGGACGTAAATAGAGCACAACACCTTATACCTCACCATGTGTATTGTAGGGGATCCGTTCCCTTTTAAACCCAAGACATCATTTAAAAAAAAATTGATAAAATTACACTATATCTAATGCCCTAATCTACTCTATTTAAGGATGTTTACATGAAATGCATAAAGCCTAAGTTAATACTTGAAATATGGAGCCACTCTATAGTTAGGAAAATGGATTTTATTCTCTAAAATACTTAGTAGATTCAAAGAAAAAGAAGTGATTTTTTGGAGTTCAAATGATGGATCTTAGAGCATTCTTGGATTGGGTTCACTACCAAGTGTGGAGTATGCCTTGTTGAAAGATCTTGGTTTTCACTTGTTAATCATCTTATGCAAGTTGGTATAATTTCTAAACCCCATTTGCATTAGATGTTTGTTATTTTGACAAATACAAGTCTTGGTTTTGATTTCGAGCTATAAATGAGTTTATGATGCGTATTTGATTTGATCATAGCCCAGAACATCCTAGAAACCTGTTTTTGGAGTTTTGGGTAAAGGCCGGCTTGCTGAACCGACCAATGCCCTCGGTTAAGAGACCCATGTGTCTAGTATTAGATCATGGACACGTCTTGGACAAGTCTAGACACGCCTTGAAATCCCAAGTTGAGGCCACCTCGCTGACTGTGCCATACTCTCAGTTAAGCGACAGTGAAGTCCTGGATTTCCTAGAACATGTCCAGACACGCCTTGAAATCCCAAGTTGAGGCCACCTCGCTGACTGTGCCATACTCTCAGTTAAGCGACAGTGAAGTCCTGGATTTGATCCTGGACATGTTCTAGGAAATCCAACAATAAAGAGAACATAAGTTCATGTTGAATCCATATTCTAACGACCGACTCCAATTCATATCTTCACTAAGCGCGTAATTAAAGTATAAAGTACACACTTCGTAGAATATTTCCCAAAAACAAGTAATACTTCATACTAGCTACATACTTATGCACATAAGACGAAAAATAACACTCATAATTAGGCCCACCAGTTTCTCGGTCACAGACCACACTGATTATGGCTACGAATAAGCTTCATTTCTAGAGCTGTTCGTTTTTTGATTCACAATTACCTGGCATATATTCTAAGCACATGATATTTTTCAAATACGTACTGTACTAATTACCAAATAATAGTTGTAAAAATGAAACTGTAACTTAAAAATATATTGCTCAACTGAAACTATGAACAAACATGAACTACTCTTCAATTACACGAGTATCTACGAACAAGAAATGAAATCTAACACAAGCCTTAAAAAGAACACAACCATAAACACCTTGTACCTTGTAAAAAAATATTTCGACGGATCCGGCGAAAATTTGGACGGAAATAGTGCACAGCACCTTGTACCTCACCATGTGTATCGTAGGAGATCCGTTCCCTTTTAAACCCAAGACATCATTAAATATTTTTTTGAAAAAATTACACTTTATCTAATGCCCTAATCTACTCTATTTAAGGATGTTTACATGAAATGCAAAAAGCCTAAGTTAATACTTGAAATATGGAGCCACTCTATAGTTAGGAAAATGGATTTTATTCTCTAAAATACTTAGTAGATTCAAAGAAAAAATGTGATTTTTTGGAGCTCAAATGATGGATCTTAGAGCATTCTTGGATTGGGTTCACTATCAAGTGTGGAGTATGCCTTGTTGAAAGAACTTGGTTTTCACTTGTTAATCATCTTATACAAGTTGGTATAATTTTCTAAACCCCATTTGCATTAGATGTTTGTTATTTGACAAATACAAGTCTTGGTTTTAATTTCGAGCTATAAATGAGTTTATGATGCGTATTTAATTTGATCATAGCCCAGAACATCCTAGAAACCTGTTTTTGGTGTTTTGGGTAAAGGCCAGCTTGCTGAACCGACCAATGCCCTCGGTTAAGAGACCCATGTGTCTAGTATTAGATCATGGACACGTCTTGGACAAGTCTGGACACGTCTTGAAATCCCAAGTTGAGGCCACCTCGCTGACTGTGCCATACTCTCAGTTAAGCGACACGGTGAAGTCCTGGATTTGATCCTGGACATGTTCTAGGAAATCCAACAATAAAGAGAACATAAGTTCATGTTGAATCCATATTCTAACGACCGACTCCAATTCATATCTTCACTAAGCGCATAATTAAAGTACAAAGTACACAGTTCGTAGAATATTTCCCAAAAACAAGTAATACTTCATACTAGCTACATACTTATGCACATAAGACGAAAAATAACACTCATAATTAGGCCCACCAGTTTCTCGGTCACAGACCACACTGATTATGGATACGAATAAGCTTCATTTCTAGAGCTGTTTTTTGATTCACAATTACCTGGCATATATTCTAAGCACATAATATTTTTCAATTACGTACTGCACTAATCAAGACGAACATAATTGAGAAAATATCAAGCCTTTAATTTGTACCTTCTACTTGAGATTATGGATTCAAATCTGCATCACGAACTGGATCAACCTTGATTTCTCCACTATAGACAACAGATTAAACACAAAAATGATCAACGAATTAAGCTGCAGAATGGCACACAACTCGTGGCCACATGGAGCGAGTTTATGGCTGCAAAAAGACTTTTCATCTAGGGAAAAAGTTTTTGCCAAGTTATAAAGTCTGGGGCTATTTAGAGCCCCTTTTATAGTCTTCCAGAACTTCTCAAATGGTTTGTTTTTCTTAAAGCAAAAGAAACTCTGTTACAAAAAGGTGATGGAAAAGGAATAAAAAGCTTATTTTTGGAAAGATAAAAACACTGTTACAAAAAGGTTATGGAATTTACAGCTTATTACTAGTTGACCAATGAATTGTGTATTCTCTCTTGAAATGTGAGCATACACCTAGTTACTGCTATTTTTCATATTTGAGGGGTCTCCGGGATATGACCTAGTGGTAAAAGATTTGGATGCTTTAAAATAGCTGATAGACCTTTAGCTGGAGTGTGGAGCTTTGAACCTCGTAAAGGGGGACTCTTTCAGTTCATTGGTAACTACAAGAAAAACACTCGTTTGCTACAATAACTTGTCACACCCAAAAAAATTGGGGCTAATATATACTTAGTTTGACTCATTTGCCTCGCTCAAGTGTCTAAAAGTTAGTATATAGCAACTATTTTGTGTGTGAAAAAATCTAGTGTAGGGCCCTGAAATTTTTTGGGCCTTCAGCGAAGTCGCCGAAAGAAGCCTTTTAGTTCGAAGTTTTTTCTTAATTTTTTCCAAAATATTACTTCAACCGAGCATTTTTAAAATCAGTAAATACAAAATTCAACTCATTTATAGCCTCAAAACATCTATAAAAATAATATAAAGTAATATCTATCATATTTAAAAAGAAAAACCAAATTCATATGTATACATGTATATACAAAACATACTTACATATTACAACTTCATGACCGCTCTTGCAGCACATTTTCAAAGTAAAATTGCCAATTCATTAATCATATTCTTTTCAATCGATATCATGGCTAACTCATTCAAACGTTCTTGAGTCACGTGCTTCGAAGATGGTTCTTTATTAACTTCAATTTGGAAAAAACTTCTTTCTCCATATGCAAGTTTGTCACCGGAATAATCAACAATATTCGGTAAGCAATCTCCGTGTTTGCAATACATCGATCACACATTTTTAAATATTTCAAAATTCGGATAGGTCCATCTAGGCAAAATATGTGTAAGAAGTTGCAACTCCCTAAACAACTCAATCCCATCAACATCCTCTTCTCCATCATGTGACAAAATATTAGAAAGATTGTACAAGAAATCTTCTAACTCTCAGCATCTTGTGATCTTTTTTTCAAATCAAACAAGAAGCCAAAATATGCTTAGATCAAGTTATTCAAAATTTTGGCCTATAAATTTGTCATTTCTCAATTCAAGTAATGTTTTTTTTAACACACTATATTAGTGGAACTATAATTTGGGTCTTTATCAATTCAATTAAAAAAATTAACACATTATATTAGGTTGGTTGGGAATGGATCTACATTACCTTCTTTTGCGAAACATGTAATTGCGGGCCCGCCTTAATGGTTGGGCCTTTGGCGTCCGCCTGACCCGTCTAATGGGTGAGTCGGACCTGCTTGTAGTGGTATAATAGCAAACTCATGACTCATAGCAACTAGGTTACCTTATTATCACCCCCGCTCATTCCGGGAAAGACATTTTTAGCATCTTCTCCGGTCTGATTCACGGCCATTCTCCGATCTCCGACGGTCCCGAAACCGCCAGATTTCTATTTTCCGACCGATATTCATCACAATCCTCATCAGAATTTTCATCAAACTCCCAGAACTTCATCATGACTCAGACAAGATCTACCGGGCCTGCTCAGCTCAGCGGCATACAACTTTTGTCCAAAAGAACTGGCTAAAGCTTCGTTCAGGCGACTAACGGGGCAGATGTTGCCCATACTCAGGCTCAACTCCCCTCGATAGAACAGAGCCCTAGCTCACCCACCGAAAACCCCGTGCATCCCGACATCAAGATGTTCCTCGACGAAAGGGTGAGGTCAAGAGAAACTTTAGCCGTTCCTGCTTGGCAAAACAGGGGAGACACGCGGCCGTGACATCTCGGCTAGATCGCACACACTCCCCGCACCCCACCGACAAGCCATACAAAAAGCTCTACACGAGAACACATCTCGAGTACGCTAGATATTATCGAGGGGTTAGCCAAGTAAACCGGGAGCTATTAGCACTAGGGAAGCGCCTCTCCCAATTGGAGACTTCGTCCCTCCGTTGCCATCAGTCCCCGGCAAACATGCACCACCACCGGATCATCCGATCCCGTCACATGGCATTTCTCATCATTTCAGAAGAGAGCGGAATGTCCACACAGTGTCGGATCGAGCTCCCAAAAAGTGATCAGCACTAGACCGTCTGGGATCGGGGCACATTCCACGATTAAAACAGGACATAAGCATTGAGGTACAATCGACTCCCCACAACGTCACGGCCATATTGGTAGGAAGGAAAGACGAATCCCATCGCCTATCGAGGGATCTCGCTCGGAAAACGTATCCAGGTACTCTGCGCCGACCTCCCTTATAGACGAGGTCACCAACCTCAAGAAACAGGTCGATAAAATCTGCAGGGACAGGATTAACAAAGAAAGAGCCCCAACTGGGGGACTAGCGTGGTTAAAGACAGATTAATTGGGGAAGCACCTGAAAGGGTTCATTACCCTAACTTCAGAGTTACACAGGGGAGACTTATCCTTATGACTGGCTGACCGCCTTCCAAAACAAAGCCTTCTTGGCTACCAAAAGCCAAGTTGTAGGGTGCATTGCCTTTGTCGGCGCCATGCAAGATAAAGCATCCACCTGGATCAGAAATCTGCCACCAAAGTCAATCAGTTCGTGTGCAACTTCCAAACCTAGTTCATCACCGAGTTCAGATATGCCGGACATCCAAAAAAGACCCTAGATGCCCTTTATGAAGTTCGACAGGAGACTGGTGAGTCTACTCGGAGCTACTATAACAACTTTGTCAAAATTTACGATCAGACGAGGGGTCTCGCCGACAACATGGTCGTAACTAGCTTCCAAAGAGGCTTAATCAAGAGGCCTCTTAAGGCCGAGTTCTCCCTCTAACCTCCTGAAAAAATTTGCAACAAATGCTATCCTCGGCTAGAAAGTTCTCTGCCTCTAAAGCTGTCCAACAAGATTGCACTAAACCCCCTCGATCTCGCCAAAAATAGAGGGCCCACGGCATCAGCTATGTCAGCTAAGTGGTTCAAACGTTGCTAAAAAATCACAAGGCCGAATAAAAAGAAGACGTGCCGATTAGACAAGAAAATTAAAATCTAACTCAAATCAATAAAATAAGCCGAAACATGCGGCCAAGATGAAGTCAAATCATTACAGAAAAAAGGGAAAACATGAAAAGTTGTAAATTTACAAGATAAAAAATTGAGATTGGCATGCTGATCTTCGGATAAGGCATTAGGGCCGAGGAACAAGCCGAGTAGTCGAAGCAAAAATATCCTCCAAGATATCGAGCCTTCTTGGCGTCGCTCAAAGAGCACCACATGAGAATGAGAGATACCGGCGACAAGAGCTTCACGACGAGGCGGACTGGGAAAATCGACATCCCCGGTCCCCAGTTGCACCGCCACTAAAGTCGACAGATTGACCGACTCTACTTCAGGAGGGACCCATGCATTGGCTCCAGCAGGCTGTTTCTCCAACTATTTATTCAGCTCCTCCTCGGTATATGGAATTTGAGCATGAAAACCCCTCAGAGTTGGGCTGAACAACCTTGGCGGGCCCATTCTGAAATACGCTCCAAAGAATGGGCATGCTCACCCAAATCCCTCAACATGCATCTCGCCACATGAGAAAAGCCTTGATCGAAGCACTATCGGCCTCCCCATAATAACAGCCTTGAATTCTTGAGACTTTCTTGAAGTCAGAAACAGCATGCTCGCCAACCTCTTTCAACAAGTCCAGCCCTTGGGCCTTAAGCTCTGCCAACTCGTTAGCCGCTGTAGGAGCCTGCTCACGTTCTTTACTACATGCGACCCGAGCTTTCTCGATCTCCCGATCCATCCGAGCCTTCCGGATCGTTGAAATACTTGGTCTTCTATTCAGCAAGAGACCTGGCACTACAAAGCTCAATCTCGATTGCCTCCCTCGTCAGTTTCGCATCATGCTCAACCTTGTCAGCACGATTCTCAGCAATGGCGATTTGGACCTCATTCAGGTCGTTTAATTCTTTTTTACCTACTTCTCAGACGTGGCCAGTTTTGCCTCCCTCGAGAGAATGGCCCGCAAGCACAGTTTAGCCCCGGTCGTTATCTGAAAAAAGGAAGCAGATCATCATACAACTTCAACGTCAATAATAATCAGATCGGATTGATAGAAAATTATTACAAAGAAAATGTACCTGACTAACGACAATGCCCGCCGGACCGACAATGATAGTGGGCTTCGCCATAAAGTTGTCAAGCTGATTGGACATCGTCACTCTTTCCGTGATCCCCTCACCAACAGCCAGTTTTACAGGATCGGGCTCAACCCAACGAAGATGCCTCAACTTGGGAACCTTCTTTATGGACTCTCTAACCAGCACTCCGTCCTTCCAGGTAGGGTTGTACACGAATACGGATTATCCTAAAACCGAACCAAACCGAGGTCATTTGGTTCAATTCGGTTTGGTTAATAACTACTTTCGGTTAGTATTATAGAGAAACCGAAATTTTTTCGGTTCGGTTATGGATAACTCTCTAAATTATCCGTAACCGAACCGAATAACCGTTAACCAAAATTGAACAAAAAATTGAAACCGAAATGTCTATAATTAACATGTATAACTAGATTTCATAACCAAAATATTATGAACGTTATGAAAATTTGCATATAACCGTACCATTATCCGAACAATTTTTTAACCGCATTAAAAATTCGAATAAAAACCAAACCGTTTATAACCGAACATAATTGTTATTTTTATTTAAATTTTCGGTTAACCGAACCGAACCAAACCGTATATTTTGGTTCGGTTCAATTCGGTTACCTACAACAAATGGTTCGCTTTAGGTATCGAATTTCAATTAACTGAAAATTTCGGTTTGGTTTCGGTAAGGCCATTAATCGTACCAAACCGAACCGTGTACACCCCTACTCCAGGTTTTCGGATGGCGGAAATATTTCCTCATCCAAACAGTCTCCTCTTCGGCCGCCAAGTAAGCAATGGAGCGAGATCCACTCCTGGATGTTCCTTTTCCGGCCCGCTGTTAGCTCCCGCCAGAACCACACTCGTCCAGACGACCAGTTGCCCTCTCAACAGACGTCGACCTCGAAACTTCCACACCACCCGTTCCGGCAGCATAAGAAATCGTCCCGCCGGAGACCTTTTTGCTTCTTTCTTAGAACGGATCTTAACGGCCGCAACCTCAGCAACTCGATCGGGACCGGGGGCCGACCCCTGATCTTTGAAACTCGCACTGACCATGTTCCTTTTCTTGCCAGCAGATTATGTAACAGTAGGAATGGAACCCGTCGTTCCCTGCACCTCACTCGCGGTATTAGGTTGAATCGGGACAACATGAGAATCAATAATGGACGAGCAAGCTAGAGGCGGGTAACCCGCGTAGTCCCTTTTTCAAAACGAGCCTTTTTCAGTTCCACCTACAGGGCCTTTTCTGGAGCAAGTCTAGCCCTCTCAGCGCGCACCTCAGTTGCGTCCATATTTATCTACAATCAAGAAAAAAGAGCTCGCATAAAAAGAAAGCATGAAACACAACCACTCATTAGTGCGTCCGAACAGAGGAATGGCCATGAACACCGTAGTGCCTTTCGGATGACAAACCCGGGATATTCATTACAAAACGCGGGAATCACGCATATGTAGGCCTCCCGACCAGATAAAAGTGCATGAGACAAAGAAATCGACAAGGCTTGCCTCAGTTTCTCCGGTTAAAGCAGATAAAATCCTGAGCACAGCCTCACGAACCATCCGCATAATCTCTTTCTCACCGGAATCCTCTGACAACCACCGGATCTCTAACTGATGAAACTTGAACTTGCAAATAGTATTTTTGCCAAGAAGCTCTCTCCTTTATATAGAGGCAAAAATCGAAGAAGAGCTATTTCGAATTTCAAATCATAATAACTTATCTCTTCGAAAACCACGATCATTACTACAACCGTTGTCAAATCACGCCACCCAAT
This sequence comes from Gentiana straminea, assembly GCA_036785695.1. NCBI lineage: Eukaryota > Viridiplantae > Streptophyta > Magnoliopsida > Gentianales > Gentianaceae > Gentiana > Gentiana straminea. The sequence goes on from JAVUPR010000183.1 coordinate 12,661,330, forward strand.
CAAAGAACTTGTCCTGACCACTTACAATAGTTATACCAGGCACGATATCTAAAATGACTCCCGCAGACTTACGCTCGAGCGAATCTTTGTAAACCCGTTTCGACACGGCCACATAGTTGAAACTCGCCATCGAGCAAATCTTTGTAAGCTCAATGCGATACGGCCACATATTTGGAAGTCGTCCTCGGGCGAATCTTTGTAAGACCATTTTAACACAACCATATGTTTGAAGTCGCCCTCGAGTGAATCCCTTGTAAGCCCGGTCGCTTCAGCACTGAAATCTGTGGACACGCCTGCGAGGGTTCAAGCACTTAATTAAGCCCGGTCGCTTTGGCACGACACTGTGCGGACACACCCTCAAGCTTTCAAGCACCTAAGACCGGTCTCTTTGGCATGGAACGATGCAAACACTACCTTGAGCGTAACGCGTCTAAGCCAGTTTTAACATGGCACCTCACCGACATGCCCTCGAGCGTACCACGCTTAAGCCCGTTTTAACACGACCTTGTCTGGACATGCCCTCGAGTGTAAAATACTCAAGCCCGGCTCCTCCGACACAACACATAGCTCGGCGTATGGTGAATCCATAGAAACTTACTCCTTGACGTATTCATGAGTGGACAATGAATAAATAAATGTGTAGGGCGGCATTGATATGCCAAGCCCGACAAACGACCCGTGAATCCGAAGCCCGCCCTATGCATAAGCCTAGCAAAGGATAAAGCCCGTGGCCTAGTTAGCTTGCCCATCATAAGCCGAGTCACACCAAGGAAATAGAGCCCGCCACAGGCCTCCACAAGCTCGCGCCATCTACCGAGACAGAAGACGACGATCAACCTACGTGCAATTGAACTCGGATACTTGGGACCGACCATGGTGCCCTTAGCTCGGCACCAACCCGGACAAATCCCAATCAGTTAAACAAGCACACTAGCGGTCACTAGCGCAGAGCTCGCAGCGGCCTCGACATAAGCCCTTCTATCAAAGCTCGCCCAGCGACACATGTATCTTACCGCCCTATTGTAAACACCAAATATGTCATCTATAAATAGCGGTGTCTCCTCACACACCAGAATTACATGCGACGTTACCCCCTAGAAAGTCACTGGCTTGATCCCTTACACTCGAGGGTACGTAGGCAGCCACATCGGCACAGCCACAATCCCCCTCAAAACACCCCCTTTTTATTGTACTTGATCTTCATATTGTTTTTAGACTAAATGACATACAATATACAAAATCACACTTCATTAGCTAGATATCCACCGCATAATCATGTTTGTGATAATTCTGACATTATTAAAGCTGTGGCTTCTGAAGTAGTGGTTTAGTAAGAATATCAACCAATTGATGATGCAATGATATGTAGCCAAAGTGAAGTAGTTTTTTAGCGATAAGCTCACGAACATAGTTTCATACATGTAGTTTAAATGTATGAAAAACAGGATTGGCTGCTAAGTATATAAGTTGCCCTAACATTGTCACACCATATAATAAGAGATGACATGTGTGGAAATGGTAAGTCAGAGAGAAGAGTTAAGAGGCATAAATGTAGTTTTTGTCTTTTAAAGTATTTAAAATAAAATAAATATAGAAAGACACACCTGAAATAACGTGTTAAAGTAGATAAAATGTTAATTATCTACTGATACCCCTAAACAGTAAAAGAGCCAGCGGGTCCACATCAGGGTAGACCCATATGGGCTTGGGAGGGGTGCATGGACCCACTCAAATTTCCATGATAAATTTACTAATATACCCCTCTAATAGTATAAAAAAACTGTGTATGGATATTATTTCAGACAATTTTTGGTCCAATTGTCTATTTATTTCAACTTGTTAAAAGCTTTATTGTTGACCCTAAAGTCATTGGTTTGAAACCCGACAATTGAGTTTTTTTTAAACCTTATTTTTTGAATTCGGCTCCCACTGAAAAGAATCCTGGGTCCGCCCCTGCATACTAGGCCCGTATGGAGGCCCAATAACGGATATGGTCCTCGGCCCTACGAGTCCGCATCTACGTAAGCCGTACCGGGCCGGGAACAATCCGACCCACCTAAAAATTTTACTATCCAGATCACTGGCTGGGAAACCAGCATCAACGATCAAGCCTTCAACCCACCACACACAACACGATCTGAAGAACTGGGGTCCGGTCAATTAGCCCTCCAACTCACAAGTCTGCCAGCTTGGACCATGCCCGCTCAACTAGGCGAACAGGGTTCACACATGACGATTACAAGACAAAGACTCAGCAGTATGGCCAAGTGTTAGGTCCTCCATTTACGAACCCGCCTCGACATCTGTCTAGATTAATTATGTCACATCATACTTTATTATGTCTTATCATATGGTTCATTATCGTCATTAGCATCCCGCCTATAAATAGCGGCACAATGTAACACATTAGACATCTTACATCTTATGCAAGCAGACACTCTCTGCAAATTTGTCAGCTACGAGCTCGCCTCTGTACATCTTTCAGTCCGACTCCAAACCTTCTTGAGCACTGTCGTGCACCACCGACAAAATCACACATAAACAGCTAGATATCCACCACAAAACACCGCAAATCTTGTTTGTGATAATTCTGACATTATCATCTACATCTCTATCAGCTTAGATTTTTACGAGAGACGGTAATTCAACTGCCATGTTATCCATTTTTACTAATCATGGAGAACAAATCCGATGAATATTTTCTACTTCCCTCTTAAATGTTTGTCAATCTTTATGTCATATAATAAAATTTCTAACATATTTACAATTTAAATAAAAAACCCTGGTATCCTTCAATTTTTTTTTTTTTTTTTCAAGTTTGAAGAATCAGCTACATTAGGAGATGTTCACAGTGTGGTAAATAGGTTTTTAATTGTTATTTGTTTGTAGTTGAACACAATTTCATTGCTATACACGAGATCGTAGATATGTCAACAATATACGAGATTGCATATCTTTACCAATTACCAAGTGCTTACCAAATAGTACGTTTGAGTCGTGTGTTAACTAGGAATGTTCACGCTTCGGTTTGGAAGACTTTTGTAAACCAAATCAAGTATTTCGGTTTGGAAAATATGAAACCAAAACAAATCATAGTAAATTCTGTTTGGTTCGGTTCGGTCATTCATTACTTCGATATGATTCGATTCGGTATGTGGATTTATGCTACAAATACTACTGCGATAAAGCTCAAGAACTCAGTTTATAATAATGCACAATTATCTCATTATACATAATTTCATTTTATATAGTTACCCGACTCATTATGTCATTACATTAGAGGTAACATGTCCTGCATACAAACAAAGAAAGGGAAAACCCCGTTGAAAATATACGCAACCTAGAGTGACAAAATGTTCCGAACATGCTATCAATAATTGGAAAACCAATGATTGAAAAATCCAATCATATAAATATAACCACTAGGCAAATTTTAACTAGGCAAATTTTAACATACTATGTCTGTAAAAGATAAATAATACCACATGTTGATATAATCATAAATTAAACATATAAATGTATGTATATATATTTGAATACATCTATTTTAATTATTTTAGTTGTTGATTCGGTTATACATTTTAAAGCCATAATCAAACCAATTTAAATCAGGTTGGTTTAGTTTTTTTAGGTTTTCATAATTTTAAAAATCCATTCAAACGGTTTGGTTTGGTCCGGTCTCTAAAAAACGTTGTACACCCAACTATAACTCATTTGTATTTTTTTTTCTTAACCATCGAAGAGAGAAAAATCACACGGATTTATAAAGTGATTAATGTGCCCGAAAAAAAAGTGTAAAATAACACAATTACCTTTCATTCATTGTGTATGGAAAAATATACCAAAATTTGTCTTATTGAAATGAAAGGTAAACATGGAAGAAAATAATAAATGCCGCATCGAAAATGTTAAATGACAGATAAATAAAAACAAAACGAATTCTGAAAAATGACAGTTAGAAAAACAGAGGGAGTATGAGTCTCTCTATTTTATCAAATTTGTGATGCGCTCTTCTTTGCTGCTTGTTTTCTTCTGATGTCCAGGGCATGAAAAGAGGAAAAAAAGAAGAAGCCGAATAGGAGTTAACTGAAGAACTTTTATATTATGAATTTTGTAATGTTTAACTCGAATATTTCGTTTTTACAGTTTTACTTTTTTTTTTAAAGGTTACAGTTTTACTTTTTATTTATGAACTTTTATATTTTGAATTTATTTTGTTTTGTCAACTAATTTATTTTAGAGGTTAAAGTCTATTTTTATTACCTAATAAATAAATAGGACAAAAAATTGAAAAATTTGTAAAAAAAAAAGACAAAATGATAAGCACTTGACCATTATACCGTTATTTAACATAAGTATAGCACAGCGTCGTTTCCCACAAGGGGCGAATTATTCCCTCCTGTTAAAGGTAAGCCCATTGACTCTGAGCTACTGGGGGATCTTGATTTACATCTCCACTCATCCCGTGGGACAGGGGGAGTGGGGACCCTCGGGGGTAGGGTTTACCCTTTTTTTTTATAGCACATCGTTTGCACTAATTTGGTTTTTATTTTTATTTTTATTTACCGACAGGAACTTTTGATTTAGAATTCCTATCATCAAGATTGTTTCATTAAAATTCATATTTTTTTCTCTTTATTTTGATATTTCATATGATACAATTTCGACGTAATTTTTTAAATCCGTAAAAACATCTGCATTAATTGTAACGTTTTTATTATAAATAACCGTAACTTTTAATTTAGAACTCCAATCGTCAAAATTATTTCACCAAAATTTATATTTTTTCTCGTTATTTTGATATCTCATATGATGTCCCTTCGACGTAGTTTTTGAAGTCCAAAAGAACTTTTGAATTAATCGTAGCGTTTACACTAACACCTCACAATCATAGTAAAACCTTCAATCAAAATTCCTCATTCAATTACAGTAACACCTCAAAATCACAGTAACACCCCATAAAACTTGTGTATTTCACAGTAACACATTCAATCATAGTAACACATCACAATCATAGCAACAGTATCGATCAATAACAGCACAATAACAGTTGTAGCCCAATGTCCATTAGCATCATGTCACATTAATTAATTGTAGTCCAAGGTCAAATGAACTTGAATAAGCATGCAATAACACATTTTACTAAAAATACATAGTGATATTAACACCTCACAATTATAGTAACACATCACAATCACAGTAACGGCAACAGTAACAATCCAATGTTCATTAGCATCACGTCACATTAATTAATTGTAGTCCAATGTCAAATGAACTTGAATAAGCATACCATATGCCTTCAATCACACATTTTACTAATAGTACACAGTGATATTAACATCATACATATACAGTAACACCTCACATGCAATCACAGTAAAACCTTCAGTAACAGTAACATTTGTGGTACAAGGTTCATTAGCATGACGTCTGATCTAAACATTTAATTATAGTACTAGTAGTTTTCAGAATGTAAAAATATGGTTATAATAAACATATAGTACTACAAAACTAACCGATAGTATAATCTAAGTTGATTCCCAAGAATCACAAGCAACATCTTAGTTCCTCAAATCACTGGAATGGCATAACAACTTTTTTCTTTTTCATAAAACTAAAAATAAAAGCATTGTGCACATCCGCACAAGAACACAACTTGCTAAGTGTAGTTACATAAATACAAAACCCACTAATACTAGGCAATAGTTCAAGAAGAGTAAATACAAATCAAATTTTAGACATTTATCAAAACAACACTAAATACAACAACACAAAAGAAAAGTTAAACCATCACTCTGAAGCCTTCAACATCACTTGTGCATATCCAAGATGTTTCCCCTCTTTTTCAACCTTGGGCTGCAAGGTTACGTACTTGAGCAAAAAAGAACTTCATAGAGCCTCCATCTATACATGCCTTGTACTAAAACGGTGTACATAGCAGTTGCGAGATTTTCAATTTGTCAAGACCTTAAAGGGGTTGATTTGTTGATGTTGTAAATGGATCTATGGATTATTAAACCCATATATATGTGTATATATATATTGGGAAATAAGGGATAATGACACAACCTGGAATATTTTTAAGTAACAGGACAGCTACATATTTTTATAGAGAGAAGGACAACTGCATAATTTTTATAGCGAGAAGGACAAACAGTGAATCTCCCCAGTGAATCCCAAAATCAGTGAATTTCGACAGTGAATCCCGAAAATCAGTGAATTTCGACAATGAATTTAAACAGTGAATTTCGAAGTGAATAAATAATTTTGTCTTTTATGCAAAAGTTTCAAAAGACTGTCATTCTACTCAATTGATGAAATATTTCTGTCATTCTTTCTAATTCCCCCTATATATATATATATATATATATATATATATATATATATATATATATATATAATGAAAAATAAATTACGTAGATGTAGCTCAATACATTCGTAACAAAAAAAAACAGCTCGAGGGCACGCACCATGCAGAGCATGGTAAGTCTGCTAGTATATATATAATGAAATAAAACAATGTAATATGGTTGTGGATATTATCATTCAGGTAAAATCATTAAATCTCCACAAAGTATACCAAAATGAAGAAATCCATTGGATATTAGACTTCCATCCTGCAAATTCCCATCAAACACCCATCCAATCTATTGGATGTCTCTCAATTTTACCATTGACTGGCACAACGTGTCCAAGAGACAACAAGAGAAAACTCCCCCAAAACAAGTGCAAAAACAGGCAATAAAGTAGTTAATGATCAAACCATCAATACAATGTCAAACCTACAGGTAGAAAGAATATCTAAGTTTCCACTATAGAACATCATTATATTGCTATCATTCCTATCCGGATGTGTAATAGAAAAAAGCACACACTTTTCAGCTGAATTTAGTTCAACATCACGCTCAATTAAAACCTGCAATCATAAGCTGAAAACGTTGAACATCGAGTGTAACACTAGCGTAAGAGAAAGAAGAATCTGGGAATTCATGAACTCCAAGGTCTAAAAATTTCTCTATCCATATCATGAAACTCCAACACAAAAGACCGAAAATCAGTTCAAATCAGTTAGAAAGCATAGTATGGCTTCAAATCTGTTCTCGTGTCTTCTCTTCAAATGAACCGGAAACATTCATTCCTAATCTCTTTTGATTGCTTTCGGTGATGTTTAATTCCAGCCCTTGATGGAATGTAATTTAATTTTGGTGCAGAAGGCTTCACATTATCAAATTTCAAGACTTCGTCTTTAAAAGGATAGGGTTTTAAACTTTTGTCAAGTATTGAGGAATACATCACTCAAGTTGAAGATGATCAAGTTCACTCTTTAGATGACAGTTTGTTAGGCGGTTATTTGATAGTTTGTTAGGCGGTTATTAGCGGTTACCAAGCTAGCTACACTCCTATATAAGTAGCATGGAGTCATAGAAAGTAATTTATCAAGTTGTAAACTAATGTAATTCAGAATACGATCGATTTTATCTCTTCAAAACTAGTGTCACTGTTTTTATTGAAGAATGTCACTGTTCTTCAACAGTTTCTGATTTTTCTGCATTTTTTTTCTATTAAATTCACCAAACCTTCTAGTTTGATGAATTCCACATGGTATCAGAGCATGTTCTGAAAGTTTCCTAGAGTCGTTTTCGTGTTTTGTTTCTGATTCTTATCAGAGTTCTTGGTTGTTTCTTGGAGGAATCTTTGCTTGTTTGCTCGTATTCCTGCGTTTCTGCCGGTGCATCATGGATTTGGGAGCCCAAAATCAAGGTATTGTGCCAGGAAATCCTCTTTATTTGCATCCTAATGAAAATTCTACGTTAATATTGGTTCAACCTCTGCTCAATAATAAGAATTATCACCCTTGGAGCCATTCTATGAAAATGGCATTGATCACTAAGAACAAAACGGGATTCATAGATGGAACAATTGCTCAACCCCCAGTAAATTCTCCAGAATTCCAAGTTTGGTTACAGTGCAATACTTTTGTGAAAACTTGGATATTGAATTCGGTTGTTCCTACTATTGCTCAAAGTGTAATGTATAGGGAAACAGCTAGACAAATTTGGTTGGATTTACAATCAAGATTCTCTAGATTAGATGTTTTCACTTGGGAGACCTGTTAGAACAGGTTCATTCCATTAAGCAGGGGGATTTGGATATAACTAGCTATTTCACTAAACTCAAGACTCTGTGGGATGAGATCGCTATTATGAAACCATAACATGTTTGTACTTGTGTCCCTAGATGTCATTGTGATGTCATTAAGACCTTCAACGGGTATGCTGTGACAGAAAAGGTTGTAAAATTCCTAAGGGGTCTGAATTCTAGATATTCTCAAGTGTTAACACAAGCACAACTTATAGTCCATGTTCCTGATCTTGATACTGCTTTTGCTATGGCCTTGAAATTGGAGGTTCAAAAGGAATCTGATGCAAGATTTCCAAAAGCTACAATTCTTTATAATAGGGCATTTAATCTTAATCCATCCACTACTAGTTCAGTAAATCCACAGAGTGCTGCCTGTTTACAAAGTATAACTAGAACAACTAATGGAACATCTAATTTCAAGAAGAGCTTTGGAAACACTGCAACAAGCGGGAAAGTCCAGTGTACTTTCTGTGGTTACACAGGCCATACAGTGGACAAATGTTACAAGAAACATTGTTTTGCACCTGGTTGGAAGCCAAAGAGTAAGGCCAATATGGTTGAGTCTGCTTCAGAGGATCAAGATGCAAATTCTGGGAGTTTTGTGCCTCATAGCTCAGAAATAGAAGGGTATACTTTGAATAAAGCTCAGTTTCTGCAATTGATAAAGTTTCTAGATGGACAGCAGACAACTTCTTGTGATCATATGTCAAATCAATCCACTGTTCTAACAGCAAACTTTACCCCTACTGCCGACACCTCAGGTTCTTCTAAACCTAATAGCTCATCTACCTGGATTATAGACTCTGGTGCTACTGACCATATAGTCGTAATATCCATGATCTACAATCTAGGAAATCTATTTCGACATGTTTGTAGGTTTACCTAATGGTGCCAATATGCAAGTTACACTAGGAAGCATCCGCATTAATGAAAAGCTAACCCTTACAGATGTTTTATATATACCAGCTTTTAATTTTAACCTAATTTCTTTGGCTAAGTTGACTACTAATCCTGCCTTGTCTGTCATATGATCATGGTTCTTGTCTGATTCAGGACAAGAAGCTTGGGACTCAGATTGAATCATCTAAAAAGTCTAGAGGATTGTATGAGTTGGATGTTCAGCAACCTTTGATTAATAATGCTGCTCTAATAGATGTTCAGTCTAGCATTGCAGATGAACAAGTCTGGCATTGCAGATGAACAAGTCTGGCATTACAGACTTGGACATTTGTCCAATACAAGACTTTCTGATTTGAATTGTATTGATTCTAGTTGCAAACTTAGTCAAACAGTGTGTCATATCCGTCAACTAGCCAAACAGAAGAGAAATTCTTTTTCTTTAAGTACATCATTTATAAAGAATGCTTTTGATCTTGTCCATTTTGATATATGGGGTCCATATAGACAGAATATTGTACATGGTCATTCCTACTTTCTTACCATAGTTGATGATTGTACTAGATTTACTTGGATACACTTGTTAAAAGCTAAATCTGAAGTTAGACAACTTGTACAATCTTTTGTTCAGTATGCTTTTGTGCAATTTAATAAATGTGTTAAGATCATAAGATCAGATAATGGAGCTGAGTTTTACATGCCTGACTATTATGCTGAAAAGGGAATAATACATCAGACATCTTCTGTGGACACTCAACAACAAAATCTTATAGTAGAGAGGAAACACCAGCATATAATGAATGTTGCTAGGGCCTTAAAATTTCAGTCTAACATGCCTTTATCCTATTGGGGTTATTGTGTGATGCATGTTGTGTTTCGATCAATCTTATTCCATCACGTAAGTAGAAATAACACACCTCATTTCTTGTTATATAGTACACAATTTGATTATAGTCAACTTTGAGCATTTGGATCTCTTGTTTATGCATGCACATTAGCACATAATAGGACAAAGTTTGAACCTAGGGCTAGAAAGTGTGTCTACCTTGGAGTACCTAAGTTCACCAAAGGTTACATTCTGTCAGACACACAAACCAGGGACATCTTTGTGTCTAGAGATGTGAGGTTTTATGAAACTCTGTTTCTTTACATAATAAGCATACAGATACACAGTAGAATCCAGTTCCCCTACTAGTTCCATATAATGGTGAAACAGATGCACTACCAGTTAATGTAACAGTTCATATGCCAGGGTCTGAAGTTCCAGTTATTCTAGCTCCACCTCCTCCTGTTGAAACAATGAGATCAAGCAGACAAAGACAGACACCAAATTATCTTAAGCAGTATGTTTTTCCTAACAGAAAATCACCACATTCATAAACAATGTGGTCACATATGACAACATCACCAGCAACTATCATAGATTTGTATGTGTAGTAGCCAACATTCAGGAGCCTAAGACATACAATTAGGCTATTAAGCATGATTGTTGGAAAGAAGCTATGCAGAAAGAATTGGATGTATTGCAAGCAACCAAAACATGGGAAATTGTCACCCTACCACCTGGAAAGACCACAATTGGGTGCAAGTGGGTATATAAAGTCAAGTATCATGCCGATGGTTCCATATAAAGGTATAAGGCTAGACTAGTAGCCAAAGGATATACACAGACTTATGGAATTGATTACTTGGAAACTTTCTCTCCTGTGGCAAAAGTTACAACTATTAGGACATTACTTGCCTTAGAAGCTTCTCAAAATTGGCACATCCACCAAATGGATGTCAATAATGCCTTTCTTCATGAAGAATTAGATGAGGAAGTCTACATGGATCTGCCTCTTGGTTTTCAAACAGACAGACCAAATCAAGTGTGCAGGCTGACCAAGTCTTTATATGGATTGAAACAAGCTAGTTGACAATGGAACTATAAACTAACTGAAGCCTTGACAGCAATTGGGAGGATGATTGGTGTAGCTGAAAGACACCAGGGCCTGTATGTTTTCATGGTTGCTCCAAATCCTAAAGAACAGAGAATAAGTTGCTGTGTGCAAGATGTGATACCAGAGGACATGATGTGGCACTACAGGCTGGGTCATCTGTCAAATAAAAGTCTTAGCGGTTTGCACTTACCAGGTTCTAGTAGCTGTAATAAAACAATATGTCCAGTGTGTCCTTTAGCTAAACAGAAAAGAAATGCTTTTCCTTTGAGGCAAAGTAGTACTAGTGCTTGTTTTGAGCTTGTACACATGGACATTTGGGGTCCATATCACACACCAACTGTCCATGGTCACAGGTACTTCTTAACAGTGGTAGATGATTTCTCTAGACACACTTGGATTTACCTGTTACGAAATAAAGGAGAAGTTGCTGAATTGGTACCAAGTTTTTGCAAATTTGTGAAGAATCAACATAATACGATTTGTTAAGACACTTAGGACGAGACAATGGGAGAGAATTTGATCTCAAAGAATACTATGCTGATGAGGGAATTTTGCATCAGACTAGTTGTGTAGATACACCCCAACAAAATGGGGTGGTTGAAAGGAAGCATCAACATCTACTCAACATAGGAAGGGCCATGAGATTCCAAGCTAACCTTTCCATTAGTTATTGGGGCTACTGTTTACAACATGCCACAGATATTATAAATGTCCTACCAACACCTGCACTAAAGGGTAAGACACCCTATGAAATCATGTTTAAGAAGCCTCCTACATATGAAGACTTCAGGGTCTTTGGTTGCTTAGTATATGCATGCACCCTAAAACAAAACAGACACAAATTCGATCCCAGAAGTAGGTTAGTTGTGTATCTAAGGAACTCAAAAACACAAAAGGCCGTTACACTTCTTGATTATCACAGTAGGGAAATATTTACCTCAAGAGATACAGTGTTCCATGAAACCTATTTTCCTTTCCATCACAGACCCCAAAAACCTGCTCACACAACAGTACCTCTTCCTGCTTCATTGACCTATCCAGATGACATTATTGTGAATGAGCCACTTCCTCTTGTAGATGAAATGCCCCAAGGACCTGGTTCACAATCACCTACATATCCACCACCAGTCCCAACAGTCAGAAGATCATCTAGAACAAGACATGTCCCTGCTTATCTAGATGAGTATCTGTGTGCCCAAGTAAGCAATAAAGCCTTTTATCACCCCCCAACCAGCAATGCTTCACCTTCCTACATTGATAATGAACAGGAACCTAGCAGTTACAACCAGGCTATTCTTCACCCACAATGGAAGGAAGCCATGGGAAAAGAGATCACAGCCTTAGAAGCCAATCACACATGGGACATTGTATCTTTGCCACCTGGAAAGAAACCAGTAGGCTGTAAATGGGTCTACAAAGTTAAATATAAACCAGATGGGTCAATAGAAAGGTACAAGGCTAGACTTGTAGCCAAAGGTTACACACAAACTTATGGGGTAGACTATGAAGAAACTTTCTCACCTGTGGCTAAGATCACCACTGTAAGACTTTTACTAGCCATAGCTGCAGTTAAAGGTTGGCACCTTAAACAACTAGATATCAACAATGCCTTCCTCCATGGAGACTTGGAGGAGGAAGTGTACATGAAATTACCCCTGGTTTTCAATCACAACAGCCTAATCCAGTTTGCCATTTGAAAAAATCACTCTATGGCTTGAAACAGGCCAGTAGGCAGTGGAATAGCAAACTCACATCAGCTCTTCAATCTCAAGGTTTTATCCAATCCAAGCATGATTATAGCCTGTTCTTCAAGGGTACATGGAGCTCCTTCTTGGCTCTTATAGTGTATGTAGATGATATCATCATAACTGGTGAGGACCTTGATGCCATTTCTGCTCTCAAGGGTTTCCTCCACTCTACTTTTCAGATCAAAGATCTTGGTGATCTTAAGTACTTTTTGGGCATAGAAGTGGACAAAACTTCTGCTGGGATCTGTCTGTCTCAAAGAAAGTATGCTGTCAATATGTTAGAACAATATGGTTTCTTGGCTGCCAAGCCTGTTTCCACTCCCATGTGTTCCAAGACTGTGCTTACAGCAGGGGATTCTAAACTGTTACCAGATAATACAGGATATAGGAGCCTCATTGGGAAGCTTCTTTATCTCACCATAACCATACCTGATTTGTCATTTGCTGTTCAACAATTGTCTCAATTTCTTGACTGCCCCACTGTTCTTGCATCTTCAGGCTGCACACAGGCTTCTACGGTTCATCAAGAAAGACCCCTCTCAAGGCCTCTTTTATGCTGCTGATACATCCCTGACTCTTAGTGGTTTTGTAGATTCTGACTGGGCGGGTTGCAAGACAACTAGACGATCTGTTACAGGTTTTGGCATGTACTACTGCCACCGGTTTCGGAATATTAATCACCATCACCAAAATCCGCTACAACAACCAAATATATCGACGACAATTTTTATAAAAGCAATGAGGTGGTTTCATGTTTGAAGATGTTGATGTAGTATCGGATGGTTTCAGATTGTAACGGACGGGTTTTGGATTTTTTTTCCAAGCTTATTGATCACTGCTGATACCGAGGAGAGGAGAGAGGAGAGAGGAGTTGAAATTAAATGGGGAGGCATATCCAAGTGAGCAAGAAGAAGTTTAGTGCCTGCTGTGGTAGTTTTCCGGTGGGTCATGTTGGCTGTGGTGGGCGATGGTCATGATCGGTGAGACCACATCGATTGGTGTTAGTTATTACTGTCATTAGAAAAAGGGCAATTTTGTACAATCACTTTGATGTAATTCTTTTTACCTTCATGTAAAAGGGTAGTTTAGTATTTTATGTGTAATTAGCTGGAGACAAACAAACAAAAAGGTTGTCCCTGCTGTCATTTGTAAGAATTATCAAAAAATAAGAAAGTGAAAAGAAGCGTTTTTACTTCTCCCCTGTTCTTCTCATTTTCTAGATCTAGGGTTTACTTTTCCACAATTGGCGAAGGAAGGAAGGAAGGTTGTTTCTTTAGAATATCAGTGGGTGGTGTTAAGGTTATAAATCGAGGCGTCCGAAATCCGAATAGTGGTATGTATGTATACGCTATATGAATAACTGTGGACTTCAGAGAAGGAACGTAATATTAGCAGTACGAATGGGACATTTTGAGGTGGTGAGCTAGCAGGTTCCAAAAGGAGTATAAATACATAATAGGGTAGGTATATAAGTTGTACCATTAGCACTAAGATTCATATATAAAGCTGTGATACGAAGCAGATGAGTTCTTACGTTACTAAAAAGTAAATGCTTGGTAAATAATAATTATAAGTCCGGCGATTCAATTCCATACATTACGTACCGTAACAGCAGACCCATGGGTATAACCGTATAAGTCATTTATATATATTGCTATTAATTAATAATCAACACAACCGTTACTAAAAACTTACATCACCCATTTGTTTAATTCACCACGTCCGTTGCTCGACTTGAAAGAAAACGAAATGTGTGACGTTATATCATTTGGTTCTATAAAAAATAGTAATAAAACAATAATAATAATAATAATAATAATAATAATAATAATAATAATAATAATAATAATAATAATAATAATAATATCACTTTTAGTTTAATGTCACATTGAAATCATTTCTACGTAGAAAATACTCCAAACATTTCACAGCTTAATCAATAAGATGAAAACAACATTTATCACTAGATCTTGATAATTGAAAATAAAAGGAATAAATAAACAAATAAATTATCTAGACACTTATCTCGAAATGCTTATAAAGTTCTTTATAAACAAAAAGACGAAAATCGGGGTGTTACAGTATGCCTGGAAAGCATTGGTGATTTCTATGAGTTTGGAAGGACAACCATAGAAGAAGAAAAGGTCTACACCTACACAATAAAGGTCAATGAGAAGGAAATTAAGGTCACTAAGAACCTTATTGCATAAATCTTTTGGTTTTGACAAGTCTGGATACTCTTCTGCCATCAAATTGAATAAAGAGCAAAGAGAGAAGTTGTGGAAAGATGTTGCAATAAAAGGAGATTCAAATGTATCATTATCAAGGTCAACAGGTTTCCTCAAACCTGAATTTAATTATCTAACTAAGATGCTAGCAAATTGTGTAATTGGAAGTGCTGGCAATTTTAGCAATCTATCAGGCACCAAGATAAATTTGTTGTATGTGATATGGTTTGAAGAAAACTTCAATTGGTAGAGATATATTCGGACCAAATAGCAAAGACAAACATCCGATGTACCAAAGAAGAAAACCGACATAAAGATTGGGAGATTATATCACAAGAAGACACTTGCATTAATGGTACAGAGGATCATTGATCATTTTGGAATTGCAAGAAGAGGATCAGCTGCGAGTTGTTGATGGAAAAATTACGGTAAAAATTGTGAAGAACTAGTCCCGAAAAAGGAAAATTTGGAGGTTCTGAAGCTGAACCTAAAAGGAAAAAGAAAGAGGTCATCCAAGAAAGTCACCACACATGAAGCATTGGAAGATCTTGAAAGGTTGAAAGAGAAAAAGAGAAAACTAGAAGCCTTGGAAAAAGCAAAGAATGCGGAAGAAAGGCGAGAAACTAAAGGAATCCCCACCGAGAGATCCCTAGTTTCGATACGATAAGTCAAACAGCCAAGAAATCAAAAACTGAAGAAACCTCCACAAAACCAGATGTTGCTGAGGAAAAACCTGTCATTGAGAAAGAATCAGCTCCGTCACTACAAGAAGCCGACACTCAGGGGGAACAAACCCTGAGGACCGAGGTTGATGATGAAGAAAGCGATAGTGATGAAGAGCGATTGGACTGGAGTAATTGAAATGCTCAACTTGATAGCTAAATCATGATCTACACAACAAAAGTTAGCCTCTAGACTTGAGTATGAAGAATCAATTAGAGAATTAGAAGCCTCTCGGTACCGAAGGCAAAGAAAGCTGTTGAGATTGAGTCGCTCCACAACAAGTCATCACTTTGGATGAACTTGTTGAAGAAGAAAATCAAAAGAAAATTGATGAACTTGAGGAAGAAAGGGAACCGATTCTTTGAACCGGAAACAGAACCAACAAAAGAACCAAGTGAGCTTCGAGTTTTTGAATCAAAACAGTTTCTAAACAAGTTGCCGAAACAGAAGTTTGAATCTTGATAGCAAAATACTTAACCACTAACTTTAACCGACAGAGTATCGGGTCAACGGTAGTATAGTGGTCACAAGGTCGAATCCACAGGGAGTAAAGTCTAAGTATAAAAGTCGACGTAGAGCTTAGTTCAGGTCAATAGATAGTGGAAAGATTAACAACTAATGCAGAAATAACGATTACACTACTGGTTTTACTTATATGATTAAAAAGCATAGCTGAACTACGATCCAACGGGTTACTTTTACCCCACACGGGAAAGACTTGACAAGGAGCGTGTCTTAACCGACATACCTATCCAATTCAGTTTATATGACATCCATGGGTGCCAACTCCTAATTCTGGTGTCAAGGTCTGAACAACTCTCGCTTAACACCCTATGCCAGGCTAATTAACCCTCCCTTTAGAAAGCCAACTAACCTAACATGGTTTACCAAAATCTATAGCCGCTCGGAAAACCGATGAAAACCTCACATAGGGCACAGTCCTAACAACTAGCTAGGTTGTCAATCTAACAACTAGGTTGTGTCTACGCAATGATCCTAAAACCCATTATCCTACATCTCACCGCAAATTACATCTATAAGTTTGATGTGTGTGTGACAATGAACTAGGTTGTCAATCTAATTCAAAGCTATAATCTTTATAAGAACAAGTTTTAGAACGTGGATTAATCATACAAACGTTTAATTAAGCGCTACACTACTCCCGTCTAATCCCCCTTAGGGCGTTTCACCCACTTTCACATGATTCGGCTGCACAACTATTTAGCTACTCATGATGGAATTGAAAAACGAAATAATAATGAAAGCGATAATCAAAGACATAATCTAATAATTGAAAGATGTTAAGGCTATTTTTATATGATTATTAAGGGTATATTTCGTTAGTATTTTCCCCACATTTGCATGGTTTGCATAAGAATTAAGGGTTTAAGTGTAATTATTTAGTAAGGATGATTTTAATATGGTTATTTGCAAAATTGGTGATTTTATGTGTTGGATTAATTGAATTATTATTATTTGGACATTGTTACATTTTTGCAATGTTTATTTATCATTTAGGGAGCTGAATTTCGAGTGCATAAAGAGGAGTAATGAAGCTCAAGTCGAATTACAAGAGATAATGATGGATTTGGCATGAAGAAATTGGATAAAGATCAAGAAATCCGATCCTCAGCATTGCAAACGAGCGTCCATCATCCGTCCACTACGAACGGGCGTTCAGCAAAACGAACGGGCGTTCAGCAAAACGAACGGGCGTTCAGCAAAACGAACGGGCGTTCGAAGTGTCAAAAAACAGTACTGAGAGCTCAGACGGAGTATAAACGAGCGTTTGATTAGCGTCCGAAGCCGACATTGTCTCAGCCGACTTAAAACTCTATATATAGCAGCCTCTTTTGATCCTTAAACCCTAGACCTCTTATACCAAATCACTCATATACGATTTTCCTTCAAAGGTGCGGCCGAGAACCCTAATTTCACGAGAGATGCAAATCTCCCAACCAACAATCTTGTTCAACATGATTGTTGGCTAAAAGCCTTGCAGTGAGTCGACGGAGGAAGCCCGTCATCAACATAACCAACTAGAGAGTTCGATGCTTAAGTTTAGTGAGTTTAATTCATAGTTTTCATTACTTTGGATCTGTTCTACATTGTTTATGTTTTGTTGAATTAAGATTCTATGAAACGACTTATTTATCTTTATGCTTGAATGATTATATGAAAGTATATTATTTAAGTTCTATTTTGTTCAAAGTAATGCAATTATTCATGTTATAAGAGATTAGGCATGTTTGATTGAGTAAAAAGTTTGGAAACAATCTTGTGATTGCGTTTTGTTTTTGTTTAGTTTGTTTGAAAAGATAAACGAAACCTTAGGAATTTGATTGAAGGTATTTGATTGAATTCGTGGTTAATCACCACTAAAAACTATGTCTTTAAATCACCATCTAGTTGGGATTGTTGGTTGATGGGTGGAATCTAGTTGCCTCATTGCGTTTTCCTTTATTGTTTATTAATCGAATCATTAGTTTAATCTTTAGTTAAGTTCTAGTGTTTAAACCTTAAGTTTTTCTTGCTGATTTCCTGCACTTTTCTTTTCTGTTCGTAGTTGAACGTTCGTCCGCAATAGCAGACGCTCGTCCATTAGATTTAGTTTCCGGACGTTCGTTCAATAAATTGAACGCTCGTCTAACTTATCTGTTTTCTGTTCGTTTTTGTTTGCAGTTTTAGGTTAGTTAATAGTTGTGACATAATCGATATAGATTTATACTTGAATTCGATAAACATTCCATTCCCTTAGGACGACCCGATAACATCCTTTACTACAGATCCTTATACTTGGGGTGTTTCGGTATCATAAATTGTAAAACGTGTTTTTACCGAACAAAAGACAAAGAAATAATTACCATAAAAGATGAAACCTTGAGTTGTATGAAAATCTCCTTCAAAAGATGAAATCTTGGATCACGAATCGAAAATCTAAGCTATGAAAGTTGTATAAAGTTTCTAGGAATTAAATCTATGATCTAAGAATTGAAACAACGTTTAAACTAATGGAAATCGCCCTAAAATCGCCCCTAATAAACCCTAAAACGTCTAAGTACCGAATAGATCTCATATGGGATAAAAAAGGGTTTTTATAGGTTTTTGCCGCATCCCGACCGTGAACGGGCGTTTGTGGCAAGGCAAATGCTCGTTTACCTGAAAGGACAACTCTCTGTATGAAAATTTGCTCCGTAAACGCTCGTTTGGATTGGCCAAACGCTAGTTTGACCTAAGCTTCAGTATTTTCATCATAACTTCACTTATATGGCTCCAAATGAGATCATTCAAAATGCGTTGGAAAGCTCGTTCAATCCTCTACAACTTTGGTCAAGACGACTCTTCCTGAAAGTGTCTCCAAGTGTGACCAAAATGTCCCTGAAGTGACTGGCTCAGATTTCGTCAATGATTCTTCACTATTCTCTCCTCCTTGGCCCCAAATCTCATTATTTCTCGAGACTCTCTTCCTTATTATCGACCTTATACATCAATCTAAGCCTGAAAACAAAAACCCGAACACCAAGGCATAATATACATTGACAGAAACGTAACGAAATCCACATAAAACACGAGTTTTTAGGACGAAAACGTCATTAGTCTCGAAACATGCATATAAGTGAATATCATTCATATACTACCCATAATAGCTCAAAATAACCATGAATAACTCGTAAAAGGAGGTAATCTCATATAAGAAATACACTACAATTTGACTCCCATCAACTACCCCCACTTAGCTTTTGCTCGCCCTCGAGCAAACAATGCGACTCTAAAATGTAACATAGAGTCAACATTGTAGTCATACACGTGATCATCTTATGAAAAGGGCAAGTGAAAACAACCAGACAAATGCAATTGAGTCTAATCCTACCTTATTACAAAAATGGAATATGAGTGTGTGCATAGTTTCTCATTCATTGATCACAGTTAACCGGTTCAGATTATAGATGCATGCCTATTGTTGTTACACCATAGGCTTATACTTCATAAACATCTCCATTAATCGAGGTCAAATCAAGGCTAACTAAGGTCAAGCAGGACTTGCACGGTTGTAACGTTAGGCTAGGGACGGGGCTAAATGAAAGGATAAAAGGAATATCAAAAGAGAAAAACGAGTGAGCTTAATCGAAACTTCTTGAAATTGCCTCATAACTCACCTCCTTAGCTTGGTTCAAGCAAGCATTCTCCATCTTTACTCTCAAATACCAACATATTTTAATGAAAACTCGTCCACCAACGCCACTTTGGAAGAATTAATTGTTGAGTATTTTGTAGTACTAAAGGCTTTGAACTCAAGTATTTTGTATTACATTTTACCTTACAAATTGATAACTCAAGTTTTACAAAAGGCATTAAGAATATCCGCTGCCGGTTAACTCGGTTAAGCATAAGTCACTCTTGACTTATACTCAGCTTAGTTAGCTTAACTTCACACAAGCTTGGATTTGAACTCAATGCGGTTTAAAGATTCAGTTTTCGGTGACAAGTTTATTCAGCCCCCCCTTAAACTTGTGTCACCTTTTCACGGGACCAACAAGTAAGTTCACAAGTAATCCAAATGAGTATCATTGTATAGCCCTGGATAGGATGTTGAGGTACTTGAAGTTTACAATTAACCTTAGATTACAATATGCATGATATCCAACAGTATTGGAAGGATACTGTGATGATGACTGGATATCTGATTGTAAAGATTCAAAATCCACTAGTGAATGTGTATTCACTATTGGTGGTGGTGTTGTCTCCGGGAAATCCTCAAAGCAAACATGCATAGCTCGTTCCACTTTGGAATATGAATTTATAGCAATGGATAAAGCTGGAGAAGAAGCAAAATGGCTTCCAAAACTTCCTAGAGGATTTTCCCTGTTGGCCAAAGCCAATTCCTCCTATTAGTTGTGTGTATACTGGTAAGTCTCGACATATAAGTCGGATATATAATACCATAATTCAATTGATCTCTAAAGTCATGATTTCCATGGATTACATAAGATCAACGGAGAATCTTGCGAATCCGATGACAAAAGGTTTACCTAGAGATCAAATGTCAGTTTTGACAAATGGGTTGGACTGAAGCCTATTACGCATGTTCCCCCTATGATGGTAACCCAACCATGTTTACTGCAGATCCCAAGATCGTGGTTCAAATGGGACAACTATGTTACGAGTGACAATTAGTACTTACCCATCTTGTTAAAATAGAAGTGTTGTCTGCGGAAGGTTTAGGTTAAGCAAAAGCTTTTAATGATTCCTATATCTTGGTTAAGCCAAGTGAGGTATTGCAGAGTACTTTTTATAGGAGGAGGTCACCTATATAGGTGGAAGTGAGGACTTTTTTGAGAGATTCTTGAGGATGAATTCTCTAAAACACGATCTGAAACCAAGGTTGTCCAGGGCCAAAAAAGGTACAACTATGAGAACCTCAAGAATGTTTGAAGATATGTTGTGTAGGTACCATTGTCTAGGCATACACTAAATCCCATGAAATTCAATACATAGCTCACTGCTTATCCAAGTATGTCTGATGGTACTCTACTACGGAAGGTTCAAGGCTGTAAACCACCTCGCCCGATGCAAACAAATCCCGCATGTGAACTCTTCACAGTCTACATTAATTTTCATTCATGCGGAGGATTGTTGGAGAAATTTGAATTAAAAATTAATAATTGAGGGAAAATCCGAATGGACATGTGATAAATGGGTTGCTCGATCGATTCGGTGATAGGTTGCAACCATATATGGGTGCACCTGTTTGGTTGAATCATTTTAGAAGGATGCAACCGGTAGTGAATGGCTTCCTTCCGCATATAAATTCCAGGCCATTGAATGAAAATGGCGGGACTTCAATTCATGTGAATTTTCCTAAGAAAAGTTTTGGTTAGTTGCATAAAATACTCATACATACTTTGCATAATTTTTGAGTCAAGAAGAGATTGACAGATCTGTATCGGTTCGTCTACTTTTTCTCATTGAAGTGAAACAATCCGATGATTGTGTGATTGTTGTATCGTGAGAGACGGTAGCCATTACCGTGTGCACATAGTCGGGGCAAAAATGTCTTAAGAACAGATTGTTGCACTCGCCTCGGTCAATAAGTTTTCTGTCCAATTTTATTGTGTTTTTTTTTTGCATAAATTATATATTATACAGTATGCTAGATCGATAATATACCCAATAATCAATTGTAGGTATGTAGATACACTTCAAAGACTTGATCATGGAAAAAGTTATTTATATTAAAAATGTAATGGTGAAGATTGAAGATGAAGATGCAGCATTGATACTACTTGTGTTGTTATGATGGATCGATCTAGAAGTGATGGTGATTGTGAGTAAAGATAATCAATTAACAAGTAAACAAAACTGAAACAAGAAGAACACAGATTTAACATGATTTCCGTCAATGTGCCGACTACTCCACAGACAAATGAGGATTATTTTATTATCACGAGAAAGTTACAAGTTACAATTAATGCAGACAGTATTTATAGCCTCGGAAATCAAACCCTAACCGACTAAACAGTCAAACCAAATAATGACTGAAATACCCTAGAATTAACCGTATCCAAACCAGAAAACCATGCAGCCGTGTTCCCCAAGTATGACTGACAACCAACTCAGCAACCTATGACTCAGCAGGTTGATCCAACCTGATGATGTCCAAACGGAACACCAAATTCAGCAGATGCTTCATGCAATGCTGACCAGACCACAGTTTCCACACAAATTCAGAAGAGTATGATACTCTGATGACCAACCTCAGCAGCATAGTTTAAGTCACCATTACATGTGTCATTTCATGCATCATATAAGAACTTTGTAGAGTCCTTTATTGTTGGGACGGACTTAGTGTCATTGGAGGATGTGAGATCTTCACTCCATGCTTGAGAGCTACGCCATAAGGCATACATTTCTGGGACAGACGGTCAGTCTACCGGATTGATGACCAGTGGAGTCATCAGAGGATCAGGAAATTTTGGAAAGAAGAAATCCAAGATAATTTCCAAGGGTCTTAAATCTAAGGATGTATGTAACTACTGCAAGGAGCAGGGACATTGGAAATGTTGGAAATAAAATTTTATTTTTGATGATGATTCATCTTATTTAGTTACTTATTTGTTTACGCCCCATTGATAAAGTTCTGAAACTAGCTGTTATAGTGAAATGCTAAAAGATGTCTAGAACTGAATGTATAGGTTTTACTAGAGTCTGATAATTGTATAGGTTATGTCACACAAGCACTGTAATAGATAGAAGTGTTGTAAAACTCAAAATTGGAAATCATCTGGAAAGCTAGAACATGACATAAAATTGAAGATGTACACCTAAAACTGAAGTCGTACTCAGAACTGAAGAAGGTAAGTTCGCTGAAGGACATAGACTCGGTTGACTTATCTAAATGAAGAACTGAGGGAACAAACTCAGTATTTGAAGAACTGAAGGACACAAACTCAGTTGTAGAAGATTGAAGAACTAAGGGTTACTCAGTTATGAAGACTTAAGCCGTGACTGTAAAGTTAGAATTCAGGTAAGTCTGTGATGGCACGAACCGACTAATGGATATTGAAGAAGACGTAAGAATCATAAGGACAATGATATCTTAGATGATTTGTTTAAGGAATGGTGTAATCGATTCGGTCATATGAAATCGATAAATATTGTACTAAGTTTTGAAGAAGAGTAAAAACTCGGTTAATGCTCTAAGACAATCAACAACCGAAAACCGACATACTCGGTACAAAGCGAATAGGACACTCGGTTTATAGTCACCATCCAAGAAACTAAAAGTACATTCGAATGTTACAAATCAAGGAATACTATTGGATGAAGGATCGACATGTCGAACGGTCAACGACACGACATCCGAAAATACAAGACATTGATACAATTCAAATTCAAGCAAGATGAACGTTGGACCTCACACTATAAATAGAGGACTTGGCATCAAGAATCAAACACAGAATTAACAATATTACAAGCATTTTTGTGCACAAGTCCAGTTCATCCGAATTGCTATCAATATCTGCGCTCAACAAGATCATATCCAGATTTCTTCAAGTGTTCAAGCTATATCGATCAAATCTAGAATTTGACACTTTAAAGAACCACAAGCAAGAATC
This sequence comes from Gentiana straminea, assembly GCA_036785695.1. NCBI lineage: Eukaryota > Viridiplantae > Streptophyta > Magnoliopsida > Gentianales > Gentianaceae > Gentiana > Gentiana straminea. Next base: position 12,685,125 of record JAVUPR010000183.1, read on the forward strand.
AATTTATTGATTCTCAGCCCAAATTTGATTCTTAATCAAAGGTTTAGACTGTGAAGCAATCCGGTCAAGGATTTGCCAAGGACAATTGTCATTTGCAGTCGGGTAGACTCTGGTTGTGGTGATAGCTGGTGAAGAGGCAATACAACCCTCCAAGGACCAGTGGTTCAAGTAGTTGGAGAGTAGCAATCTGACATGTTCTTTGATTGTTTAGATAGTGACACTAGGGATTAGTCAAGGACTATCATTTAGGACTTTTTTTAACAGCTTACCTCAGAAATTTTTAGTGGAATTTTCCTCCTACATCACAGGGGAAGAGTGGACGTATAGGATTACACCACCTGGAACCATTATAATTCTTGCTCTACTTACTTTACGCATTTACGTTCAGTCATTTACTTTTACAGCATTTATTATTGTTTATACAGCATACTGAATCTAATTGTTATACTGACTCACAGTTCACAAACTAACATTCACCAGAATTAAATTTTGCATACTTAGCTTTTTCTTATAGAATCAACAAGATCCAGATAAAGGCTAAAACTTATATCCGCTGCTGGTTGACTCAGTTTTGTTATAAGTCAGTTTGACTTAGACTCAGCTTGGTCAGCTCAACTCCACACAAGTTAAAACTGAACCTTAATCGTTATAAATCTAGTTTTTGGTGACAATTTTATTCACCCCCTCCCTCTAAACTTGTGTTAGCCTTTCCAGGGGACCAACAGGAAAAATGAATGTCCAAAGAGAAAGAAGCAGCAGGGTATTCAGCAGGGTATTGTTGCTTTGGCAGAATAAGACACCAACTCTGAAGAAGATCTGGCCTTAGCAGTTTCAGAGTCAACTGGGCACATGGATGTGTGGATTCTCGATGATGGGCATCTTATCATGTCTGTCCAAACATGGAGTGGTTTTCAACTTATCAGCATGTGGGTGGAGGCCATATTGCTATGGCTAACGGAAAGGTCTCGTGAAATAGTTAGGATTGGATATGTTTAGGCGAGGACACATGATGGTAAATTCTTCACTTGAATGAGGTTAGACATGTTCCACGAGATGACCAAGAATTTGATATCACTTAGTCTAATAAACATCAAAGGTTTCAAGTTCAAGGGTGAGTGTGGAGTGGTGAATGTCTACAAGAGTTCAGTGTGATTCTGAAGGGTATCAGACATGGGACATTGTACATATTACAAGGGTCTCTTGTATTAGGTTGTTGTTGTGGCATCATCGAAGTTCACCGATCATAACCGACTAAGCTATGGCATATGAGATTGGGTCATATGGGTGAAAGAGGGATGCAAATTCGTCTAAGTCGATCTACTTGGGGGACATAAGGTCAAGGAGTTGGAATTTTGTTAACATTGTGTGTTTGGGAAGCTACATAGGAGCAAGTTCCCAAAAGAAATTCACATCTCAAAAGGGACACTTTATTATGTCCATTCTGATTGTTGGGGACCTTCAAGGGTGGAGTCTCTGGGTGGTCACAAGTATTTTGTGTCTTTTATAGATGATTACTCAAGGATGGTTTGGGTAGTTATGATGAAGCACAGGAGTGAAGCATTCAAGCATTTCAAGCAGTGGAAGACTTTGGTTGAAAAGCAGATAGGGAAGAAGATCAGAGACTTAGAACTGATAATGGACTGGAATTCTGTTGGTATGAATTTGATGAATTTTACAAGAATGAAGGCATTTCTAGGCACTATACTGTCAGAGATACACCACAACAGAATGGTGTTGCAGAATGGATGAATCAAACTCTTCTAGAGAGGACAAGGTGCATGCTCTCTAATTTTGGTCTGACAAGAAGATTTTGGGCAGAGGCTGTTAACACAACATGCTACTTAATCAATAAGGGCATTACATTGGGATCAAGCTCAAAACACCACTAGAGTTTTGGTCAGGATAGTCAGTAGACTACAATTGTTTAAGGGTTTTTGGAAGCACGGTCTACTGTCATGTTAGTGAAGGTAAACTGGAACCTGGAGCAAAAAATGGAGTAATTTTTGGATATAGAGATAGAGTAAGTAAAAGGCTATAGAATCGGTCATCGGTGAAAATAGGGTTATACTCAACATGAGAGTAGTCTTTGATGAAAATTCTATGATTAACTCATCTTTGAGGGCCCTATCTGAATGTGAAATTGGATCTAAAACTGAGAAGGTTGACAAATAGGTGGAGCTTCAAGTAGAGTCTACTGAGTTGAGAGACTCAGCAGGGGCAGCCAGCACTCAGCTGATCCAGAGCTGGATCCAAACCAGTCTGCTTTACAATGGTCAGCAGATACTCAAACAACTGGTGTTGGTCAGCAGAGCTAGAAGGACCAATATCAAACCCTCAAGAAAATATGGGTTTGAGGAGGATATGGTTGGATATGCACTACAGGTAGCTGAAGAAGTGGATGGTTTTGAACCTAACACTTACAGGGAAGTTGTGACATGTTCTGAGGCATCTCAATGGCTTATTGTTTTGGGAGAAAAAATGGAGTCACTTCAGAAGAATGAGACTTGGGAACTGGTCAAAAAACCACAAGATAGAAGGGTGGTCAGCTGCAAATGGATCTTCAAGGAAAAAGAAGGAATGACATCTGTTGAGGGCATCAGATATAAGGCATGTTTGGTTGCCAGAGAGTTCAGTCAGAAAGAGGGGGTAGACTATGAAGAGATATTTTTTCCAGTGGTCAGACATAATTCCATCGGGGTGCTATTAGCAATAATGGTACATCAGAATCTTGAACTTGAGAAATTGGATGTGAAGACAACTTTTCTACATGGCGATGTAGATAAGGAAATTTATATGACTCAGCCAGAGGGTTTCCAAGTTCCTGGAAGGAAGGATATGTTTGCAAGTTGAATAAGTCCTTGTATGGACTTAAGCGAGGCCCCAAGGCAGTGGTATAAGAAGTTTGACAGTAATATGATTCAGCAGGGTTATAGAAAGAGTCCATATGATTGTTGTGTTTATCACAACAAGCTGAAGGATGGTTCAATCATCTGTCTGGTTCTTTATGTGGATGATATGTTTATAGCTGTTGTGAACAAGTCTGATATTCAAGATCTAAAGAATTTGCTCAAGGCTGAATTTGAGATGAAGGATTTGGGGAATGCAAAGAAAATTCTAAGGATGAGGAGATCTATAAAGATAGGAAGCGAGGGGAAGTTGTTCTTGTCTCAAAGCGGGGGTATATTGAGAAGATATTATCCAAGTTTGGGATGTCGCGACCAAACCAATAGATACTCCTATGGCACCAAATCTACATTTGTCCGCTTTCGTGTTTGCTCCACAATCGGTGAAGAGGAAGAATACATGTCAATGGTTCCATATTCTAGTGCAATGGGCGGTTTAATGTATGTCATTGTCGTACTAGGCCCGATTTGGCTCGGGCGATCGGTGTTATCGGTAGGTTTATGACTCAACTGGAAAGGAACACTACAAAGCAAAGTGAAAAGGATATTTAGGTACCGAGGGGTACGTCCGATATTGGACTCATTTACGGAGGTGGTACTCAATGTTTAGTCATAGGGTACTATGATTCGATTATTCCGCGATGTGGACATCAAGAGATATATATTTGGGTATGTGTTTAATTTGGTTGGTTCAGTGGTAAGTTGGAAGGCAACTTTACAAGGTACAATGACATTATCCACTACTGAAGCAGAATACATGGCACTGACAGAAGTAGCAAAAGAAGCAATCTGGTTAAAAAGGGCTAGTCAATGATCCGAGTCTGCATCAATATCAAGCCAGGGTGTATTGTGACAGTCTTAGTGCAATATGTTTGGCTCAGGATTAGGTTCATCATGAGAGAACCAAGCACATTGATGTTAGGTACCATTTTTCGAGGAATGAGAGGAGGGTCAAAGTGGAGAAAATCGGTGCGATGTTAATCCTGCTGATATGTTCACTAAACCAGTCCCAAGGGGCAAGTTTCAGTTGTGTCTGGACTTGTTGAATATCCAAAGCTGTAAATCTAAATCCGGGAATACTCGGTGAAGGTCCGGGTCTGTGAGGTATTCAAATCTGAAGACAAAGAGGAAATCTGACACTTGGTTGTGCATCTGGTTAGTTTGCATGAAGTTGATGTCAATGTGGAGATTTGTAATGGTGACTTAAATTATGCTACTGAGGTTGGTCAGCAGAGTATGATACTCTGCTGAATCTGTGTTCAGCTGGGACATCAGGAGAGTGGATCAACCAGTTGAGTCATGGGTTGCTTAGTTGGTTCTCAATGATACTTGGAACTCGCCTGCATGGTTTTCTAGTTCGGATAAGGTTACTTCTGGGGTATTTCAGTCATTATCTGGTTTGGCTGTTTAGTCGGTTAGGGTTTGATTCCCGTGGCTATAAATAGTGTCTGTATTAATTGTAACTCATAACTTTTTCGTGATAATAAAATAATCCTCATTTGTCCGTGGAGTAGTCGGCACATTGCCGGAAACCACGTTAAATCTGTGTTCTTCTTGTTTCCGTGTTTGTTTACTTATAAATTGCGTATCATTACTTACAATCACCCTCATTTATTGATCGATCCGTCATAACAAAAATGCACTCTTCCTGCAGCATTTTTTCAATTGCATAGCACAAACTTATATAAAAACACATGGATATCAACGAATATATTTAATTAATGATGCCACCTTAATGAGACTTTTTCTTTTGAGAAAAATTATTGCATCACTGTTGTGCCAACTAAATCGATGATACGGTATACCACAATCAATAACAAAATGCCACTTAAATAATCACTCCGGATTTTTTTTTATTGGAATGAGTTTTAAAAGTGAAGAAGCAGCTTATAACTCATACAATGAATATGGATACATGACGGGATTTGGCATAAGGAAAGGAAATAAAATATAAAAGGTGTTAGGAGATTTGTCTAGGTGTTGGCTTGTATGAAGTACATGTGAGGGAAAATTGTCCACACGAGCATTTGATGAGATTAAAAAATTTAAAAAGGCAAAGATATGATTATCGAAGCTAATGTCGAGCATCTGATGAGATTAATACTGACAAATATATGATTATTGAAGTGCATGTGTAGCAAAGTCTTCAATTTATTATTCGTGATGAGACTTTGAAGGTGAGTTATTTTTGTGATGATCATAAGTTCATAACAATCCGATGGTAGAAGATCATAAAACCAAAAGCTGCATTTCGATTTGTTATGAACGAAGAAGATTTCAAAACCTCGGTTTCACAGAAAACAAATTGCTAAGAATTGGATACAGAAACGTAGAAAATCTTTGATTAGTGAAGGGAATGCACAATCACTTACGGATCACATGCAGATTTTAAGAATGCTATTCAACAGAAAATAATATAAAAAAAAAAAATTTATTGTTGCATATGCTATATTACCTTGCTTCAAAATTACATAAGCAAAAGCACAAACGAGGATATTGTTAATTATTGGGGATCCCTGTTGTGTGATTTGTGTCCACCCAATTCATTCTTCTTCTACATCACTATACTGCATACATTTTCATTCTGAATCCTCTTGATTCGCTCTTTCTCGGGCGTCTACAATATATAATTGCATAAAAAGAACGAGTAAAAAAAGGGCAATTTAAACATTATTTGTGAGAGTTCATAGTGTGGTGAGGAAAGTTTGTTTCTTGCAGTAGATACAAGTCGGAAAGTTTGTTTGTTGAAGTAGATACAAGTTCAAACCCAAAAAAATGACAATTAATATGAATTCACATCGGTCCAGGGACGGACCTAGTGTGTGAAGGAGGGGTGCACGGGCCCCACTCAAATTTTCGTGCGAAGTTACTAAAATACCCCTATAATAATATTAAAGATCGTGTATGTATATTATTTCAGACGAATTCTAATGTAATTGACACAGGAGCGATACATCACGTGACGGTGTGTTGAATACTTTGAGGAATGTACGGGTGATTGAAAAATGCCCAGTGGGTCTCTCAGACGGTCGGACCTCACATGCTACGCATGAGGGCAGTATTACTTCGCCCGGAGGATTGATACTTAAAAATGTTTTATATATGCCTAATTTGGCCTGCAAATTGTTATCCGTGACTCAGTTGATGGATGAACTTAATTGTTAGGTTCAACTCACTTCCACATTGTGTGTTATGCGGGACCGAGCGATGAAGAGGTGATTGGAGTGGGTGAACACGAAGATGGACTTTTCTTTTTCCGGGGGGGGGGGGGGGGGGGGGTCCACACGTCAAGGTTATGGCGATTGATGGGATAAATTCCATGAGTTTATGGCACAAGCGGTTGGGACATCCTTCGGAAAGAGTTCTAAAACAACTTCCTATTGTGAGTAAGTCTAGTATTTTGAATAAAGATGGTTGTGATATCTGTTTTCGGGCTAAGCAATCTAGGGAAAGTTTTCCACAAAGCGATAGTAGAGCTAGTAGAATTTGTGAGCTTGTTCATTGTGACTTGTGGGGACCGTACGGAACTCCATCTACATGCGGGGCCTCTTATTTTTTTACGATTGTTGATGATTTTTCTAGGTGTGTGTGGGTTTATTTACTATATAAAAAAATGGAAGTTGAGACAGTTTTTCTGGATTTTATGGCGTTGATTGATCGTCAGTTTAATGAGAAATTTATGCGTGTTCGAAGTGATATGGAACAGAGTTTAAATGTTTGTTTCCCTATTTTCGAAAGGAATGAATTATTTTTGAAACCTCGTGTGTGGGAAACCCTCAACAAAATGGCCGAGTAGAAAGAAAAGATCAAGCACATCTTGAATGTTCCTAGAGTGTGTGATATTTGCATCTACCACTTAAATTCGGGGAGAGTGTGTGATGAGCGCATGTTGTTTGATTAATCGGACCCCATCGAGTGTTTTAGATTATAAGACGCCTTATGAATGTTTGTTTGGGAAACCACCAAGTTTTGATGCGATATGTGTTTTTGGATGTTTGTGTTATGCACAAAATCAACGTCATAAACATGATAAATTTGAGATTCAGAGTAGGAAGTGTATCTTTCTAGGTTATCCATTTTCAAAGAAAGGATGGACACTTTTTGATTTGGAAACCGAAGAAATTTTTGTTTAGAGATGTAAAAAATTTCTAGCACGTTTTTCCCATGGCGGACCCCCCTCCTTTCACTTCCCCTTTGGCACTTACAGCTGAGATTTTAGATGATGAGCTCGCCATTGATACTAGTGAGCCGAATATGGAGCAACCTGTCGTCATGGTAGGTGACGTGGACCCCGGTGGTGACGGGATGGATGAGATCGGTGATGAGGTTGGAGAATCGCAAGGAGATGAGGTTGGTGTGAGTGAACCGACGACTGGAGAGGTAGAGTGATAAGAGTCAAATTGGCTATCATTTACTATGTGATTATACCCCGTTTATATCTCGTTTTATATGTTTCCGGAGACATTTGTTTGTTTTGTTATGTATTTTACACCTTGGTTATCATTTCGAGACATAGGACGAAAACTCCGGAAATCTCATTATTTTTCGGTGTTTTAATACATTCTCGGTCACCCTAGTGTCTGTAGGGTTTACGTGTGGTATTGGTTGTGATTTTGTACGGGTATTAGGTGTTCGAGAAGGCCGAATGCGAGTTACGAAGGTAGGAGCGTGTGCGCGAAGCTTAAACGTTCAAATTGATCAAAACTCGTTGGTACTACAACCGTACCTTCCATTGATTTGCATTTTGATCCACCATAGAGGCATTTTCTGGGCTTGAAATATTCATGAAAGTTGTATACAATTGAATCGGCTTTCCAACTCATTTTCAATCACTTGATTTGGAGGTCTACACACAAAGTTATGACTAATTTGCGAAGGTGTGTCGGCTAGGCGGGCGCCTAAGAAATGCTAGGAGCACGCCTACGGGTTAATGTTGTCCAAAGTTTCAGTCCGTCTTTCTACTTTTTTACTTGTTAGGCGTGCGCACGACAAACCCTAGGGGCACGCCTAACAATCAGATCTCACAAAACACTATAAATACCCCCCATATGGTATATATACATATATAGATCGAAATTTCTTCATATTTCTGCACTTTTTCTTCATCTTCTTAGATTTAGCTTAGTTTGTAGGTAGGTTAGCTTAGTTTAGTTGTAAATTATTGTAATCCGGAGGATCTTGGAGATAGCTTGACGCGTTATTGACGGGATTTCGATCGAATATTCGATTTTCTACAGCCTAATATATATATTTGGTATTTTGTTTTCCTTTCTTGTTCTTGCTTTCGATTCTTATTTTTGTTAACTTTTATTGTGGTTTCCTTATATGTTGCTTAGAATAATGAGTAGGTAATCGTTGTATAGCCGAGTTATATGATAGTCTATGAAATCGAACCCAAGCTTGTTGATTGAAGTGTTTTGATGTGTTGATTGTTAGATTCTCGGTGTTGTCATTGTTCTAGAACTTATTCTTAATGAATTTTGTTGACTTAATTACTCAATAATCGTACTTCATGTATCTTTTTTACACATGTATTTTGCGAGAGGGTACGGGAATCGGGGGTCTAGGATCACCCTGTAAAACCGACTGAGTTGTTCAGATTCTGTTTCGTGTGTGAGGTTTATATCATTGTTAATGTTGGGTATACAACACTCTGCCCGCCTATGTGCGTTCAACCCATGGCGCTGTGAAGGTGTGGTATAAGGAAATAAAGTAGCACCTTTACTAACACCAATTGGTTTTAGTACAACGGTAAGCGCTTGATCCTAAAAAGCGGTAGCGAGAGCGAGGTCATGGGTTCGAATCCCGGCAACAACATTCGTGGTAAACCACGGTTGAGTGGGTAGCGAGTCTTCGGGGGGGGGAGATTGTTGGGTATACGACACTCGCCCGCCTATGTGCGTTCAACCCATGGCACCGTGAAGGTGTGGTATAAGGAAATAAAGTAGCGAGCGCTTCTGAGATAGTTGATGTAGTACTCCATTTTCTTCACGGTAGGTTCGATGATTTCATTTAGAAATTCGGTGCCTCTGTACGATACGATCTTTATGATCTTTAGTTCTTTCTCATTTTGGAGTCTTCTCGGCAAATCGGCGACTTTTTGAGTGTCTCTTTCTTCTTGTTCATGAAAATGGTCCGGGTATACTTTGAGAAGTCATCCACCACTACAAGGGTGTATTTCTTACCACTCACACTTGCGGGTGTTTGGTCCAAACAGTCCATGTGTAACGGATGTAGAACTCTTGTTGTAGATTGATAAGGCTTTGACTTGAACGAACTTTTGATCTGTTTTCCTTTCTGACATGCATCACATAGACTTTCTTTTTTGAGTGTGATCTCTGGCAAACCTTTCAACTAACTTGTTCTTTGATAGTTTGTTGATGGTCTTGAAATTCGGATGATTTAGCCTTCGTGCCAAATCCGGCTTGTAGATTGTTTGTTTTTGACCGAGCGGACATGTTTACGCCTTGGCATTCTCCGTCCACAACATACATGTTGTCTTGTCTTCTACCCTGCAAGAACCACCGTGTTGTGTTGGTTTGTGAATCACTTTGCATCCTTCTTTGTTGAAGTGCACATTGTAGCCTTTGTCACAAAATTGTGATGCTCATCGATTGAAATTTAGTCCCTTGACATATGCCACATTTTGAATTTTCAAATTGTTCTTGAGTATTATGCCTTCCCCCTTAATCTTGCCGGGGTTTTCTTTGCCTCCAAATGTGACTTTGGGTCCATCAAAAGCCTTGAAGTCGGTGAGCCATTTCTTGTTTCTGTCATGTGTACGGAACATCCACTTTGTCTATGTACCGGACATCCTACAAAACATATTAATTAAGTTTAGGTACCCAAACCTTTGTTTGGGTCCATACTGTTAGCAATCATGCCTCTCATACCAAGTGTGTATCCAAAAGGTCTTCTTTTTGGATAATTGAAGTCATCAACTTCATATGTATAAGGCATGGCGAGAATAGCTTCTAATATTTTTTTGAAGGTATTCGATACTTTTCTCCACCTTTTGGTGCATTTATATCCTTCTTCACTTTCCAATATGCGGTAGGAAACCTTTCGCTTCAAGTGTCTAGGAACAGATTGATTTTTCTTAACCACATGATGCATTTTGTGGAATGGTTTCCTCTTGTATTTTGGAGGTGCAACATTCCAATCATCCTCGAAGGGTAAAGTCGCCTTTACCTTTCGGATATTTGTTGTTCTTGATTGATTTGGAATGAGGATTTAGTCTGCTGTTTCACTACACTAGGTTTTGACTTCACCGGAACAGGATGATCTGTTGGAACTATGGTCTGTCCCTTTCTAAATTTTGATCCATTAATGGTCCTGAATTTAGAATTGTGTTGACCATTATTCCTACTTTCATCCTGACTGTTGTAGCCAAGACCAGATCTGGATCCAAACCTTTTTGAGGGTTTGTAAGCTGGTGCTTTTAGTGGTGCAGTGGTTACTTTTACTGGTGAGAAGATTTTCTTAACTGATCTGTCAATGACAGATGTATGATCATCTATTTTTTGTTGATCATTTAAGTAGGTCTCCTTACTGGTTAATTCAGCTTTTGCTTTATCCAGTTCTTTCTTTAATTTCTTATTTTCTTTTCTTAGATCCTTGCATTCCTTTTCCAGAATTTCATGATTCTTTTCAATTTCATCAAATTTAGTCTTGCGATTCTGGACTAGGTCTGCTGTATCTGATGGAAGAGTAGATGATTGTGCAGTGTCAGATGTGGATGTATTAGATGAAGAGTAAGAGCTAGATGATACCTCAGATTTATCTGATTCTTTAGCCATTAGACATAGGCTTGTTTCTTCAGTGTCTGAACTGTCACTTTCATCTTCATCCAATTCTTTGGTCATGAGGCATATGCATGCTTTCTCTTTTTCTGAGCTGTCTTCTTCATCACTATCATCTGAATCACTATCAGATGATTCTTCATTCTTCTCACTTTCTTTGGATTACGCCTTGAGTGCCTTCTTGCTTTTTCTCTTTTCAAATGCTTTGTATTTCTTCTTTTCATCATCTTTGTCATTTTCTTCGGGGCAACCGCTTTGAAGTGACCTTTCTTGTTGCGGTTGAAGCATCCGTATTCATCATCCTTCTTCTTCATGTCTCTGTTTGAGCTTGACTTCTTGTTTGATGATGAATTTCCTTTGAAGGGCTTCTTTTTGCTAAACTTGTCAAAGCGTTTAACCAATAAAGCTACTGTTCTTTAAGTTCATGTGTTTCTTTGTCGATGTAATCGGCAAAGTTACTATTTGGGGTGCAACCGGTGCGGTGAGTTTTTGTGTCTCTGCCGGAGCACCATCTTCACCGTTCAATTCGAATTCATGAGCTTTTAATTGGGACATCGGTGTCGAGTGTCGGTGCTTGCAAGATTTGTTGTTCCTACGATTACGGATGTTATGATCTTCCATCTTTCGGGTAGTCCTCTCAAGATCTTCAAGCATACTTCTTTTTGAGGATATGTGTGTCCAAGTTTGTTGCGAGTTCACGATGATGCTTGAGAATATGTTGTCCATTTGATCTATGGATTCACCAGTCTTCATTTTGAAGTTTTCAAACTTCTGTTTTGCAACAGATAATTTGTTTTCTTTAAGCGCTTGGATCCTTCATTTATCAATGATAGCTTGTCCCACATCTCCTTTCTTTGTTTTGCGGTCTTTGATTCTCATGAACATGTTGCTATCTAGGGTCTTCAAGATCATGTCTTTTGCAACAAAGTCCGGGTTTGCTCTTCTCTGTCATCCTTGGTCCAATCCTTTTTAGGTTTGTCAATTTCCTTTCCTTGATCGCTCCCGTGCCTACCACGGTAGTGATTGTGATTGGTCCATCATTAATTACATCCAAGCATCTCTTCATGAGTTCTTTGCAAGATGAGATAGCATTCTTATTTTATATTCATCAAAATTATTAACATTAAAAACAGGTACCTTTGACAAGAAGTTTGAGGAATCCATCAGTGCAAATGAAGATATAAATGTAAATGTATAGAAAACTCAGATTTGAAAACTACTTTGAAAATATGTGATCTCCTTGTTACCGAAATTAGATGCGAACAGGTTCGATACTAGGAACACTTTGCTCCGATACCAATTGTTGGTCCCAGAGAAGGGTGAAACTATAGTCAGAGGGGGGGGGGGGGGTGAATGACTATAGTGGAGTTTCAAAAACTTTTCTTTTATTTAAAAGCTTTTGGGCAGCGGATAAATCCCTTCTTACTATGTTGTTTTCAAATCGGTTTAGACAATCACGAATTAAGTTATGGTGTAGGCAAATTAAATAAATCTTTGTAAAGTAAATTGCGAAATTAAATTGACACAAGGCTTATAGTGGTTCAGGGTGGTGTAATCCCTTAATCCACTCTTCTCCTGTGATGATCGGAGGAATTCACTATTGTTTTCACGAGATACAATAGTATGATTGTCCTTGGCTTCCCAAGCTCCACAATCTACAAGACTATCACTCATTGAGCGCAACGGCTTCGGTGATTCGGTCTTCCTTGCTTCGCTCCTTGAGATCAAAATCCTTCAACGACTATCACAGATTCAACTCCTTCTCGGATTGCCTCGATTCGGTTGCTTCATTTTGATGTGAATGTGATTCACACACTTGGTTGATCAAACTCGGCCTCAAGTATGACTTTGTAGCTCGATATACGAGTTGATCACTAGATGTTTCCTTGTAAGTTCGAGAGAAGGCTTTTCAAATTGACGAGTTTTCACTTGATTTTTATGTTTTTGTTCCTCACATCTCTCTCGTCTGTCAATGCCTTCTATTTATAGCCTTGAGTAACCTTGATTTTGAAATTCCGTCCGTTGGCTATATTAATGAGGGAATAATCCTTGATTTTATTCTCTATTCCCCCCTTAATTGCATTCTCCTTGATTTCGGTGATTGGATTCTTTCTTCAAACGTATAGCGAGAAAATCCGTCCTTGATTGATCCTCTATTGATTGTGCATTTAATGCATGATCTTCGAATCTTCAACGTATACTAAATCGATCGGTAAGTGTTACTTCGCCGTTTTTAGAACGGTCGAGTGATCCTTCGACTTAGCCGTTTTAGCTTTTCCTTCACCGTTTCGTCTTTACTCGGCCGAAAGTGAGTCGCTTTGCCGATTCTTGTTTTCTTCTTTGTTTCGTTTGAGGAGAATCTTTGTACTTCACGATCTTTGATTGGGGTGAGATCGGTGTACACCATATTTGAATATTAATGTTCATCGCTTGTAGTATAACTTAGACTTGTCCAAGGTCATCACAGACTTCCTTGGTTACAAGTCAGACCTTTAATGTCTGCATTGCTTCTCTGTTGGTGCTTGGATGGCTTCACTCTGCCGAATATATGTTTTTGCTTTGCCGTCCTACCACTAGTACAATACTTGTCTGACTCAACTTATACAACATGTCAGACTCTAAGTAAAGACTTATACAGAGAGTTCTAACTTATTTCAGGCTTGCTATAACAGCTGGTATGGCCAACATCAAAACATAATAAAATGTTCCTAACAGTTAATAAGCGTCTCATCGATCGTAGACCGTGTTGGATCAGTTAAATCCGGTCAGCGGACTGTTGAACCTGACATACGAGGGTAGATTATTGAAATAATGTATATTTTCAGAAATAGGAGACGACACCCTTCAACAATGCCGAGAACATTAGAGTTTGTCGAAACACCTCCGAAAATGAGTTGGGGCTAGAAAGTAGTGGGTTGGATCATAGCTCGGCTATCTTATTTTTCAAAGTTTAAACTCTTTTATTTTGTGCATATTAGTTTGTAGAACCGGTGATCCGACAAATCACCACGTTCAACTATTGTGTTGACCTAAACTAGGAACGAGACCGACTTTGGTACTCGACCAGATTCCCTGTGGGATACGACCATGACTCACCAATTCTAGGCTACAATTGACCCGATACACTGCCGGTAAGATTTGACACTTAGAAAGGCCGATCAAGATTTCTGGCGCCGTTTCCGGAGAATCGGGTTGATACTTGTAAGTTAGTTAAGTTATTAGGATTATGTCATTTTTTTCTTATTTGTTTTCCATGTATAGTTTGTTTATTTGTTGTTGTTTGAGTGTCACGCCACATACTTCGGTAGTGGTAGTGACAAGATACCATGATTGTGTTCGTGTTGTTTCCTTGATTTGTAGATAATGAATCCATACTACAATTACGGCTCCTATCCTTACCCATTCGGATATTACAATTACGGTGCTATGGGTTACCAAACACAACCATTTTATCGGTTCAACCCATACGCCGCATCTTATGGAAATGAGTGGGATAATGCCCCGAGTTACTTTGATCAACAACTCGATACTCCCCCACCTCCGGAAATAGAGACCTTAACGGATGAACGAGATGGCACTTGAACAATTGAGTAAAGTAGTCCAAGATTTTAATGAAGAATTTCGTAATAGCATGAGGATGATGCAAACGGACCATACGAAATTTGGAACATCAAGTGCAACAAGCTGTTAGAGGAGGTTGAGAGGAGAGAACGTGAAACTTTGGTAGAAGTCACCCCCGAGGATTGCTACGAAGAGGGTATGAATCCTGTTATTATTGACTCATCTATTCCTTTTTTGTCTAGCATTACTATTATACCATGGGGGTGAACCCTATTGAGTTTGTTGTGGATGTAGAGCCTTATTGTTATTACTTAGTGCTAGAGTCGTTGTTAGTTGGGATATGTTTTAGTTCGGGGAAAGTGAGTTTGTTGTTTTGTGCAATGGACTCATCGAACAAATCGTGGTGGTGGGGATTGAGCCATGTGTTTCTCATATTTCATTTTCAGGGGGTGCTCAATTCCTATGATTTTGGTAGGGAGATGCAACGGTTTGCTCTCCTTTGGTATAGCTATCCTTGACATAGTTCGGGGTAGAAAGTCGAGCTGAGGACTATAAAATCAGAATGTGCTTTTATTGCTTTCCTTTCCCCCTGTGTTTCACTGTATTTCTTTAGTGTGTATTATGATACTTCGAGTAAGTTTTGTTGTCATATAACTCGAAGAAGTGTGTTTTTTTTAGGGGGGGGGGGGCTAGTGTGGTGTTTTTGGCTTTGATGAGTTGTGGTAATCCGGGCAGTTTCATTGTGTTATACTCCATACTTGTACACCTTTGGTGTTGGTTGTGTATATTTTACAAGTACAGGTACCCCTGGGAGTTCATTTTATGGATGCCACATTATCGTACTCGTGCCTTTTCCGGTTGTAAGCTAACTTTTCTACCCTTATCATTCGTGTTTTGTTTTAAAGTAGGGGTGGTTGTTTTAGCTTCAATGTTTTCTTTTCATGTCGAACGAGTTATACTTAGAGATTGCTATCCCTTTGGTGTAAATAAGTCGGTTTTTAGAAATTTTGATGCCTTTGACATTGGTTTTGATACATTGAGCCTATAGTATTGCTTTGATTAAACATTTAGTGATTGTATGAATGCTTTTCATTTGAGTTGGGATCATGTATTGAGAATGGAATAGTTCTATCACATTAGCTTTGACTTCACGAATCACCTTGGCTAGTGAATGATTATAGTAGTTATTAATGACCCGGTTACCTAGAACTTATATGAGTAACTTCGAGGCAAAATAGAAAGGTCATCATTGTTAGGTACGGGATGACAGTTTTGGCATTTAATTTGACCCGATCAGAGCCAAAGGACAACCTAAACGATTAATCCACCGTTACCCCTATAAGCATTTTGTAGGGTGGTTAGACCTCCACCCGAACTAGCCTTTCGTGTTACTAACCCGTGAAAATCGATGTCCCTAACTTTATTTCAGTGTACGTACCCTTGACTACCTTGCAATTGAACTTGTTCGTCCCGCACATTTTTACGACGTTGCGAGGTATTGTTGAGACGTAAGTAATGGTATGGAGTCGTGATTTATGAGTTATTCAGAACGAGGAGTGTAGCAATGTGTAGGTTCCAGTTTTGTTCGGAATTTTGATGTATATAAGAAAAAGAAAAAAAAAGAAACAGATGTAGTAAATGTTAATAGTTATAGTTTGATATAAGTCCAAAAAGGGACTAAAGTGTTGTATAATGAAGAAATGTGAAGTTGGAGTTAGGGGTCGGTTTGAAATCCGAGAATGTGAATAGTCGGGAAGGATTGAAGATGAAGTTGAAAACCGAGTACATGTTTATATTTATCGGTTAAAGCTCTTTTGCACTTTCTTCTTTCTATTTTTATCGTAAATATCCTTTCGTTAGCCCCGACCCTAGCTTAACATTATAACCCTACAAGTCTGCTTGACCCTACTAGACTTCGATTGACCTCGATTAGTAGAGATGTTTATGAAGTATAAGCCTATGGTGTCCTCGGTACATTATACATCTATAATCTAAACCGGTTGTTGGTGATAAATGTTGGAGAAGATATACACACACACATTCTTTTCTCAATGCAAGGTAGAACCTAAATCCTATGCATTTGTGTCAATTACTTGTGTTTTACCATTTCAATTCTTATAGACTAGATGTATGAGATCAATGTTGACTCCATCTTTATTCTTGAATCGCTCATTTTTGCTCGAGGGCGAGCAAACGCTAAGTAAGGGGTAGTTCATGAGAATCAAATTGGCTATCATTTACTATGTGATTATACCCCGTTTATACATCATTATTTATGTTTCCGGCAACATATGTTTGTATTTTGATGTATTTTACACCTTGGGTATCATTTCGAGACATTGGACGAAAAGTCCGGAAATCTCATTATTTTTCGGTGTTTTAAAACATTCTCGGTCACCCTAGTGTCCTGTAGGGGTTACGTGTGGTATTTGTTGGGATTTTGTACAGGTATTAGGTGTTTGAGAAGGCCGGAATGCGAGTTACGAAGGTAGGAGCGTGTGTGCTGAAGCTTAAACGTTCAAATGGATCAAAACTCGTTGGTACTACAACCATACCTTCCATTGATCTGCATTTTGTTCCACCTTAGAGGAATTTTCTGGGCTAGACATCTTCATGAAAGTTGTATACAATTGAATCAGTTTTCCAATGCATTTTGAATCACTTGATTTGGAGGTCTACACACAAAGTTATGACCGATTTACTGAAGGTGTGTCAGCTAGGCGCGCGCCTGAGAAATGCTAGGCGCACGCCTACGGGTTAATTTTGTCCAAATTTTCAGTCCGTCTTTCTACTTTTTTGCATGTTAGGCGTGCGCCTAACAAATCCTAGGCGCACGCCTAACAATCAGATCTCACAAAACACTATAAATACCCCCCCCCATATAGACTAAGGATATACAAACCAGAACCAACCCCAACGAAAAAGCAGAAAAAATTGGATTGGGAAGTAATACGACCCCTAAACCCCCTAAGATCAGACTTGATCCCAGAAAGACTAAAATAAAATCTGGTATTGGTTCAGGTAAATCCATTTAATTTAAAAAGATAGAAATAAAAGTATTTCATGACTTTATTGACCTGACCAGGAAAAAGAAAAAAGAAGAGACTCCACTTCTTGTATGTTTAGGATACTTCTTAACTTAATTAAACTTAATGAAAACTAAATGAAAGTTGAATGGGTGTGACTTGATGTAGATAGCGTTTATACGATTCATAACGTTATATTCTATGGTATTTTCCCCCGTATTTGTATGAATTTGCATAAGAAACGATTGTTTAATGGAAATATTGAGCAAATGATATTTTAAATGAGTTAATCGCAAAATAGGTTGATTTTGGTGCTTTAATTGTGATTTTATGATTATTTGAGCATTATTACATTTTGCGATGTTTTTATGTGTTATAGATACATGTTTGAGGCTCAAAAGTTGATTAAGTTCGAGCTAATTGATGATAAAAGAGATAAAGATCAAAAAAATCAGAATTCGATTATATCAAACTGGCGTCCAGGTTCCGTCCGGTGGACGGGCGTCTGATGAAGTGAACGAGCGTCCGGGGATGGGAAGTTGATTCGGGAAGTTTGGACGCGGGAGTGGACGGCCGGATGGACGAGCGTCGATCATGACTCGGCCCGATTCGAAGTTTATTTGAAGAGTGGACGGGCGTTCAAGGATCCGGACGGGCGTCCGGTAGCCGACTTTCTTTGAACCGACTTAGAAATCTATATATAGGCGGCTGTTTCTCAACCCTAAAGATACCATATACTCATTATTCAAACCCTAAACCTAGGGGCGGCTTTAGGCTGCGTTTTTCTCCTTTTTATTCCAGTTTTTATGCACTTTAAATTTAGGTTAAATTAGTTACCTTTTTATGCACTGTTTCTGCAAATTTGAGTTGCTGAGGATGTTCAGAAGCTAAAAGCTTCATCAAACGAGTATTGTGAAGCCATCCAACAATTGTTGATTTCGTTTTCATCGATTATACTGTGAGTTTTTATTAAAGGTTGTTTCCTTATTCATGTTTAATATGTTTAATTGCTTTTACATCGGAAGATATGCTTGTGTTGATTGTTTATTGTTGATGGAAATCTTAATAAACCTTAGATCACCATGAATAAGAATAGTAATTTGAATCTATCATAACGGAAGTTAATAGGTTTAATTGCTAGATTATAAACGTAAAGTTTGCACCTTTGGTTAGAAAACGCGTTAATCTTGCATTGGAAGATAATAGATTAATAGATGAACTTTCTAAGGAATTAGGGTTCATATTTAGATAAGGTGAATCACAACCTAGATAAAAACCACAATATAATCGAGATAGGAAATCAATGCTTGTGGATAGGTGGATCAATCCTCGTTTGTTCGTTATACACTTGATTTAAATCCTTAAAACTTGAATTTGTTTAGTTAGTTTACTTTTATTTGCATCTTAGATTAGTTAGTTAAAGGTTCGCAACCCGTATTCTTCCTAGCTTTGGACTATATCCTCTGTCTAGTTTTATTTTCTGTTTTGTTTTGTTTTGTTTTATTCGCTGTTTAGATTAGTTTCGTGACATAGTTTAGGTTAGACAAAAACTAGAATCACAATTGTTTAGTTCCCCGTAAGATCGACCTGGCATTAACCACTATTACTACGATCCTTATACTTGAGGTTAACCGGATTATTACTTGTTTGTTTTGTGTTAATAAAATCCGTGGCAAGTTTTTGGCGCCGTTGCCGGGGAACCGGACGGTTGTCTAGTTTTTGTTTTTCGTTTTTCTGTTTGTTTTTGTTTTTCCTGTTTTTATTTCGTTTTAAATTCCTTTTTTTAGTTGATAAACGTTTAGGTAATTAGTTAATTAGGGTTTTAGCTTAGGGTTTAAGGTTCTCTTGTGATTAGTTCTCTACTCTTCTCTTCTGTCTTTTCTGTCTTACCTTCCCTTCTTTTGTGCAATTTTTCTGATTCTGTTCTGATTTTCCCGCTACCAAACGGGCGTCTGGGAAATTGGACGCCCGTCCGCTGGAAAATTATCAATTCTGTTCTCTTTTTATTCACTTAGACGAGCGTCCATAAAATTTGGACGCCCGTTCAAGTATTCTTCCTTTCAGACGAGCGTTTGGACCACTAAACGGCCGTCCAGTCCAAATTCCACCCGGACGCCCGTCCACACCCTTGGACGTCCGTCTGGTCCCTTTTTCTTCAATAATTTTGTTTCCTTTTCTTCTTTCCTTTTCTTTTCTTTAGGTTTTTAATTTTTAGTTTAGGCTTTTAATTTCTTAGTTTTTAGGCTTCTTTTCACTTGTTTTTGGTCCGGTTTATGCAAACTCGGAGTCAAAAGGGACCGTTATTATACACCCACGACCCCGAGCGAACCGTAGTCCGGCCAAACGGGCGGATTTTCCGTTATGCGGTTACGCGAGACGAGCCGAGCAAGATCTTGAAGATCAACTAGCCAAGGAAATCACGATTTTGTGATAATGGCCGCTAATAATAGACGTACGTTGGCGGACTACGCCGGGCCGGGCGAAGTCAAAGTCAACCCGGCTATTGTTATCCCGGCCATTCTTGCACAAACCTTTGAGCTAAAGCCGGGACTTATCCGGATGATGCGGCATGCATCAATCTTTCATGGCTATCAATCGAGAGAATCCGCATACCCACTTACATACATTCTTAGAGATATGCGGTACTACACGCATCCAAGGAGTAAATGAGGATGCGATCAAGCTTAAAGCTGTTTCCTTTTTCTTTGAAAGGAGAGGCTAAAGAGTGGTACACCTCTCTCCCCTCTGAATCTATCACCACCTGGGCCGAACTCGAGAGAGGGTTCTTGAGTCAATATTTTCCACCTTCAAAGACGGCCCAGTGTTTAAATGAAATATTCACTTTCTATCAGAAAGAGAATGAATCCTTCTTCGAATGTTAGAAGAGATTCAAGTCTCTTCTTAGAAAGTGTCCCCACCATGGCTTGCCCTTTGGAAAGGCAAGTCAACACCTTCTTTAGTGGATTGACCAAGCTCACCAAAGGCATGGTCAATAGTTCTTCTACGGTGGGGCATTTCGAAGAAAACACCGAAGAGGGATGGGCATTGTTTGAGGACATTGCAAAGTATAACTATGCCCCCTCTTATCAAGCAATCCAAGCACCTCCTCCTCCCAAGGTTGAGGAAGTCAATTTGCAAAGTTTGATCGCCATGCTTTGCGAGAAGCGAGATGGCAACACCTCAAGTTTCAAATCCGATAAATCAAACTTCTTCTTTTCCACGAGAACCCTCGGGTTACATCGTACCGCGAAAAGCTTCTTTGTCGGACCGGCCATATGAATGGCCGGTGTCAATTTAATCCCCCTTGCACCTTATCAAGTGAATGTTGTTCATGATTATGGACGGTACAATCAAGTCACATGTCAGAATTGTGACGAGGTGGGGCACACTTCTAGATTCTGTCCTATGAACGGGCAGAATGCTGAAGTGAATGCATTCTATGGCCAAAACAATCAAATGTTCAATCAGTTTTCTGGCCAGAATAATTCTCAAAACCAAGGGTTTAGTCAACCTTCAAGTTTTAATCCTAATTCGAATTTTAATTCGAATCAAAATTTCAATAGAAACCCTGGTTTTAATCAGAACCAAAATTCAAAATTTTCCAATCCTACTCAAAGGTTCAATCAGAATTGGCCCGCCAATTCTAATTCTCGATCCAAAGTCGGCCCGGCCCAACCCTATTCTCCAAATTTCCAAAACTCTCAAGGCCCCTCCCAATCTACTAATCTTGAAGCTAAATTGGAGGAGCAAAGTAAATAAATGAAGAATCTTGAGAGACAAATTGGGCAACTGGCTGAACAGTTAGCTTCTAGACCCCCAGGGCAGCGCCAGTTGTTAGGTGTGATGCCCGAAAGACAATTTTGTAATTGTTTTATTTAATAAATGAAATGATATTGTTATTCATATTTATTATTCTCATATTCACCGATGTGACAATAGTAATTACACTACGAGAAAACCCTAAAGTATATCGTTTATGTAATCACTTAACTCGGTGTATGGTATATACACGGGAGGATTGAGTTAGTGAAGATGTACTTAAAATACAATTAGCCCGTAGTGAAGTTAATCGAGAGTATCGGGTCTCTCCTTTAACGTGCTATTAATGCGCCCGAGAACACAAAAGGTGTGATAGTCCTATCCGGACTTTCGGTTAAGAGAACCTAATGGGGCATTTATATATGATAGATATATCATATAGGGGTGGACCGATTTGATTAGAGTTCACGATATAATTCCGTAATCGAGAAGTCTTATCGAATCAATGGATGATCATATTTATGGATATATCTTAATCCGAGGTGATCACGGTCAATCGCTTGAATCGGTATGAGGTTTGACTTGACGGTTAAGGATTACACCGATTACGTGGTCCGAATTACCCCATCTTGGCATTATCTTGGATTGAGTGAGTAGTACGTGTTATCACGGATACGGAATCCATTCCTTCCATTTATGGAAGTAGATAGACGATTCCCTTATTTGTTAATCCTAGAAACCGATCGATCGCGCGAGTTCATATCACACCGATTGATCACCGGTGAGTTGTATGAATTAATTGATCACTAGGGGGTTAATGGTAAATAAGGATAAGAGGTTCTAAAAAGGGTTAACGGTAACTTCCCGATTTAGAATGAACAGTCTATGGAGGATTAATCCATATGTAATGATTGTATCAATGGACGCGTATTATCATTCTCATGAAGAGATAAATATAATCTCATAATCGGAGGAGTGCAGTCTCGGGATTATGGTGGCATATTCCCGTGATTGATTTATCGAATATAATTATTCTATAATTATTTATTTGATTTATCGGAGCCGCTGATTATTAGTCCATGGTCCCCGACGTGCCTCCTAATATAGCATAGCTATTCTCGGACGTCGAATCCTAATAATATTAATTTAGTTCTTGTTGGACTTTATTAAAACGATATGTGAATTAATTGTTTAGTGGATTATTAAATTAGTTGGGCTAAATAATTAAATATGTGGAAAAGACATTTTTCATAAACTTGGCCCAATTGTGTTATAGCCCAAAAATTAATTATGACTAGGTCATGAATTAAAAGTGGCGCCCCCCTCTTATTTTTGGAACAAGAAATTAGTTTTCTTGTGATTAATAAGACATGTGCATAAAATATTTATTGGATAAATATTTATGGTAAGAAATAAAGATAAAGATTATTCTAGATTTGTTCTAGAATATTTTGGGATTATCTTTTATTTAATAGGATTATCATAATTGATTTTGTATTAATTATAAAATCCTTGGGGCTTAAGTTTTACTCTCCTATATAAAGAGAGTTCTCCCAAGCCAAATAACACACTACATATTTCGACTTCACCTCTTAGAGAGGAGAAGAAAATATTTTTTCGGCCAAGGGGTATTAGGGAGAAATCTTGGAGATTTTTCCGGGTAGCATATCGGAAGGGTTCGAGTCGAGAATTTCCTTCCACCGGGAGTTGCTTGGATCACACGTACGGAAGATCGTGGTGCTCTTCACGCTTTCCTTCGTTCATCCTATTGCGGTTCTTCAACTTGGATTTTGAGATCCAAGAGGTATGTTCTACAACCCCCTTGTAGATATAGATCTAGTTATTTTATTACGTGTAGCTTATAGATCTAGATCCATTAAATCGTTTCCGCTGCGGATGGTATTACTAACAGTGGTATCAGTCGCCATGGTGATCTATATTTATACGTATAAAATATTAGATCTAGGAGTGGTAAAACATGTAGATTTTTGTCCCAATTTTTTAAATGGGGCGCATGCATGATTATTTTTTATGCTTATGAATGTCGTGGTTGAAGAGATGGATTGGGGTTGGCACTGTTTACCCGTTAGATCTATTGTAAACTCATATAAACGATGAAAATTCGTCCATATGAGTATAGGAAATTATGTAATTCTTTTTTTATTGCAATTTTAATTTCCAGAAAATAGAACTGTTTAGTAGCTGTTTAGTTATTTCGTGTTTCCCGTTGATCGAACCGTTGAAACGAAGATCCCTCCGGTCAGAATCAAGATTAGAAGATGATGATCAACTTCACAAATTTTGGCGTCGATCAGAGTCCGTTTCGATATCCGTTTGATGCTGCGAAGAGGCTGCTGTAACAGAAAAACGCAGGATTCACAGAAACACTATCTGTGACTTCCTCGATTTTCTGGGAGAGTTTGGACCGTTGAAACGCAAATCCGACCGTTCAGATTTATCAACTTGGAGTTTTGGACGTACCATAAAAATTTCAGGTCGATCGGGATTCATCTCGATTCCCGATCTGCCTCAGGAAGTCCTTGATGCAGTGCAGTTAAAGTCAGATTCAGCAGCAAGTTTGGCGGTTTACTGGAGAAAATTGGTAAGTCAAAGCTCCGATCCAACCGTCCATATTGAAGTTCAAGGAGTGAAGAAAAGATATGGAAAGTTTCGTCCCGATCCGAGTCCGTTTGGTATGCCGATCGTCGAAGAGTTCGAACAGCTGCAGATTATGTTAGAAAGTAGTAAACCCTAGTTAGGGTTTGGTTATTTATTTTCTAATAGGTTAGATTCGGGGGTGCCAACGGTCCATCTCGGTGTTTAAATTTTCCGCACTTTATTTTTTATGTGTTTGATCATAAAATAGATATAAAATCGGAATTGCCATGACATGCATCATATCATAAATCCACTCCTTGCATACATGTAGAATTTTAATTTTGGTAATTAAAATAGGCATGTATACAAACTCGTGTAATTAGTTGAAATTTAATTAATACGTGGTAATTAATAAATTTAGTAACTAATTAAAGATCCGAGGACGGGTTATGAAATCGTTAAGCCTTTCGGTGTGTGTTCTCGGTGAACCGCCTTAAAGCCCAAACGAGATCACGTTTTCGATTCGTAGAGTCTACGAGATCGAATGATGGTAAAAGAACAGTAAATCTTGGATAAAAACGGTTCGCCTATAGGTTGGGTGGTCAGCGAGCTTCGCTCGACCGACCGAACCCTCCTAGTGTGATGTATGCACGGGGGTCCGGCAAGACTAAGCTACACCGGAGAGCGGAGGGGTGATTCCTTCTTATCTCAATGGGGCTCTCTTGACCCGACTTCGTCCGACTGTCACATATGTTCCAACGAATAGGACGGGTAGGCTTCCCTACGTTACCGACACCATTCGGAATCCTTGATTTGATGTGCTTTTATGTTAACATCAAAAAGACGTGGTTAGTTAACCCACCACCACTTCCAAAATATTGAGTGGGAGCGGGGGAGGCGACGGCCAACCCCACGGCCTCTACTATAGATACAAGTAAGTGAGAGAAGGGTGACGCCTCGAGGCGCTACGATTTCGTCCCCCTAAGGATGGTGTTCGCCCCTATCAACATTCATGGCTTGGTCTCCGAAAGGATAGGATTTCCGGGTACTCGTTGGGTCACTGACCTATCCTAAGACGGCATACTCGGGGCGTACCTAAGAGATCCGATATAGTAGGTCACACTCATCATGGGTATTTTTTGATAATATCTAGGCTAAAAAAGGAAGGTAGTCAATGAATAAAGGGATGTTCGATTCTCGTGGGATGTTCGATTCTCACAGGTTATTCATTGATGAGATTGTCTCGATTTAACCGTCATCTCTTTGACCTACCCTAAGGCGGCACTGAGATGCGAGGTTAAAACCTTGGAATGGTAGAGTAGACTTAATTTTTAGTTTACAATTCCTAAAATTAATATAGTAGTGTTAAACTTGAATTAATTTATGTCATTTTATTTACAGCATTATCCCTTACTAAATTGCTTAAAAATTTATAATTGACTAGTATTGACTTCGTTAAAAAGTGGAAAGTAACTAGGACGTTGAACTAGTTAATCGATAATGCAATTAATTTTCGAAAGAGATATTTTCTCTTAAGCCTTTTAAAAACCAGTGACATATAGGTATGTCACTAGTGTCATTCGTGTCAAACGAGAGACAAACTTAGTTTGATCAAAGGTGATTTCGGACTTTGAAATTCTTCTAGTGAATTTTCAGTGTGTAGTGACTACACACGTAACCGTTCTAATTGAAAAACCGGAAAGTCATGAAATGTTGCTAGTTAGACGATATTTGGAATCGATGAACTAGTGGGAGTTTCTATGATTTGTTGTTTTTCTGGAAACAATAGAACTATGTACGAAAGATTTTCTAATCGAAAAAATCGGAAATTCATAAAAATAAAGCATTGCTCGTTAGACGGTATTTGGAACCGATAAACTAGTGGGAGCTTTAATGTTATGATTTGTTATTTTTCTAGTATATTAGAAAATCCGAGAAGTCTCGACGAGTAACACTCGAAATAGACATCCCACGGTTCAAGAGTAGTGTCTACTCAAACGAACCGCTGGTTCAAGACTGTTTCCATTCATTGAAAGTCAAGAATGTGAGAATATGTCTAAAAGTGTTAGTCACCTAAAGCGAGAAAATTTTAAATTTGAACCGAAAATTAATTAAGCGAAAATCATAGGATAAGGACGGTGATTTTGGATCACCAACCTATGAATCCTTGGTGATTTTCTCGAGCTAAGTTCTTTGGAAGAACAAGGTAGCAAAGTGCATTTAACGATTAAAAGAGTAAACAACGGGCGAGTTAATTTTAGCTAGAATAGTGGGAGTGATATGAGGAAATGAATCTCGGATTCAATCCTTGGATATCGCGGAAAATTTATTTTCTCGTTTAAGATTCGTTGGAACGAATGGATTTACCTTCTATCCGATAATTTGTTTGTCGTATAAAAAGTGAATATACCATTTGTAGTACGAATCCAAGACTCGGACTTTTGTTTAAAGTCAAAACCACTTAGAAATCTTTGAAATATGTATATAAAACACATCTTAAGAACTATTAAAAGCAATTGATTTCTATATTTAGATAAACGCTTCTTCATATTCCATAGTTAGTGCATAGTCCCTAAAAGACAAGACACGAAGACCGGCTCGGGGTGATTCCTTTCTCCCGGTCCGGTTATATTGTCTCAAAGGTTCAATGACTAAGTTTCCTTTCAATCGGGAAAGGATAATGGATATAAAGAAGTAACATAGCTTGTTCATGACGACCTTCGGGGTCTGATGAAAGATACGAGCTAGTAGGAGCTTCCGAGTAGTGACTTCTTGTCTGATAACTATTCAAACACTCCGGTAAGTTTATCCAAAATATTTTGAGGTTTCTCTGTTTTCAACGAGAGATAAAGTATTCTATACTCGGAATAGGCCATTCATAGTCCTCGAGACTGATGCTCAGCCTGCCTCATTGTGACATGTTCTCACTAAGTGAGAAACCGTAAAATTGCCTTATATATTTTTTAGATGTGCTACAATACACTGCTTAACTCAATAAAGATATTAGAAGCGAAATATCGGTTTACATTGAAATGTAAGACCAAGCGAGTCTACCTAGAATATGCTTTGGAATTTACGGATAAGGTGTGGATTCGGTTCACCCCACTTCCATAAATATAAGCATTTAGCACACGGTGCTTGAAGGTAGGTACGGAAATTTCGCGAACACGTTCGGTCGGTGACCAATCGTTATATATCTTGTAGCATTGAGAAAAAGGTGTGTTATCGGATTCTTGAAATCGGGAAGGGACGTTTATCTTGTTGCGTCCTTTACGATAGAGTCTATGAACAAGTAAAACCTTAAACCTTGCGGTACGTTTACTCAAGGTAGTTACTAACGATTAAAATCGAGACCACATCCAACATCGGTTGTTGGTGATAACACTAAATACTACTAAACTAGATCAGAATTTCGATCCACCCAGAATGTAGTGGGAGTATGGTTTATCCATTACCCATTACGGTTTCGGCGGACTTTGTAGTCTGAGGATCGATCGATGACCTATGGCTCTTTTGTGAGCAGTATAGGATTCTGATAATAGAGGTTGGTTTAATAGCCATAACCCCGTGAATGGAGTTCGGTACTCCAATTCGTTCATACTCTTGTAGAACCACCGAGTGTCTCAGCCCGGTGGGAGTAATTGGATCTACACGGAAAAGAGTAGAATGAGTTCGGTATTGCATGATTTCGTTCAAAAGCGAGAAAATAGGGGTGATTCCCCGAGACTTTCTTGCCAAACAAACGGAGTCCGGATTCATTCGAAACGAAGGGTATTGACTTATGAACTTATGACGGGATTGTCAAGGCTTATGTCCTTTGTGGATAAAAAGCAAACCTCTCGGTCATTGGAAGTCATATATTTCTACAATATGTGGATTTGACCGGACTATTGATAAGACTTTTTGTATTTGGATATCAATTTTAGTACGGTAGTGAATATATAAATATATATTAGTGTTTGTGAAGGATAACACCGCACCGAGTTGGAATCAACATGGGTGTGTTATACGAAGTCGAAATACGACAATACCACAATTCTACGCAACGAGAGATTTGGACAACATTCTTAAGAGTTTGACTCGGTCGAACTCATTAGAATCGATCCTTTGGTTTCCCATCCATCTTATTGGTTAAGATGATGCATCCGTGTATGCAACATTCAACGAGGAAGTTCTACCCTATGCCTCGGGAATGACTCTCTAAATCTTCGGATCAAGAGAAATGGGATAGATTCTCTTTCTAGTAAGAGATGGTCAGGTTATTGAACGTCAATTTTGATCGAATCTTAGATTCGGCGGTTAACAAAGCAAGTTTAGTATGTCCTTTAGTATCTTGAAGAGAACGAGGAACAATATGCGGACATATTCATGTGTGAACTTGGATATGTGTGATACACTGATTTTGACTTTAAGTCGGATTTAGGATGATCGTTAAGTCGATCTCGGGCTCGGTGTTTACTCGGTACCACATGATTTGATGGACCGGTAACGTTTCGATTCTACGGATCGTCTCGAGCCGACAACCACGACTAATCATTAAGACCCATGACATTTAGATGTAGGTACTCACCGAGTCACCGACCTATCCTACGACGGCATACTCGGAGTGTACTTTGGAATACGAAATGGTTATGATATGCTTAGTGGGTACTAGAATTCGGGATAAGTCTCCATTGCTTTAGAGCAAGTGGAGATGTAGTTTGTTGTATTTTAAATAATAGGGTGTGCTCTAAAACAATTAATCACATGCTTTCGTGCAAGTGGGAGATTGTTAGGTGTGATGCCCGAAAGACAATTTTGTAATTGTTTTATTTAATAAATGAAATGATATTGTTATTCATATTTATTATTCTCATATTCACCGATGTGACAATAGTAATTACACTACGAAAACCCTAAAGTATATCGTTTATGTAATCACTTAACTCGGTGTATGGTATATACACGGGAGGATTGAGTTAGTGAAGATGTACTTAAAATACAATTAGCCCGTAGTGAAGTTAATCGAGAGTATCGGGTCTCTCCTTTAACGTGCTATTAATGCGCCCGAACACAAAAGGTGTGATAGTCCTATCCGGACTTTCGGTTAAGAGAACCTAATGGGGCATTTATATATGATAGATATATCATATAGGGGTGGACCGATTTGATTAGAGTTCACGATATAATTCCGTAATCGAGAAGTCTTATCGAATCAATGGATGATCATATTTATGGATATATCTTAATCCGAGGTGATCACGAGTCAACCGCTTGAATCGGTATGAGGTTTGACTTGACGGTTAAGGATTACACCGATTACGTGGTCCGAATTACCCCATCTTGGCATTATCTTGGATTGAGTGAGTAGTACGTGTTATCACGGATACGGAATCCATTCCTTCCATTTATGGAAGTAGATAGACAGTTCCCTTATTTGTTAATCCTAGAAGGCGATCGATCGCGCGAGTTCATATCACACCGATTGATCACCGGTGAGTTGTATGAATTAATTGATCACTAGGGGTTAATGGTAAATAAGGATAAGAGGTTCTAAAAAGGGTTAACGGTAACTTCCCGATTTAGAATGAACAGTCTATGGAGGATTAATCCATATGTAATGATTGTATCAATGGACGCGTATTATCATTCTCATGAAGAGATAAATATAATCTCATAATCGGAGGAGTGCAGTCTCGGGATTATGGTGGCATATTCCCGTGATTGATTTATCGAATATAATTATTCTATAATTATTTATTTGATTTATCGGAGCCGCTGATTATTAGTCCATGGTCCCCGACGTGCCTCCTAATATAGCATAGCTATTCTCGGACGTCGAATCCTAATAATATTAATTTAGTTCTTGTTGGACTTTATTAAAACGATATGTGAATTAATTGTTTAGTGGACTATTAAATTAGTTGGGCTAAATAATTAAATATGTGGAAAAGACATTTTTCATAAACTTGGCCCAATTGTGTTATAGCCCAAAAATTAATTATGACTAGGTCATGAATTAAAAGTGGCGCCCCCCTCTTATTTTTGGAACAAGAAATTAGTTTTCTTGTGATTAATAAGACATGTGCATAAAATATTTATTGGATAAATATTTATGGTAAGAAATAAAGATAAAGATTATTCTAGATTTGTTCTAGAATATTTTGGGATTATCTTTTATTTAATAGGATTATCATAATTGATTTTGTATTAATTATAAAATCCTTGGGGCTTAAGTTTTACTCTCCTATATAAAGAGAGTTCTCCCAAGCCAAATAACACACTACATATTTCGACTTCACCTCTTAGAGAGGAGAAGAAAATATTTTTTCGGCCAAGGGGTATTAGGGAGAAATCTTGGAGATTTTTCCGGGTAGCATATCGGAAGGGTTCGAGTCGAGAATTTCCTTCCACCGGGAGTTGCTTGGATCACACGTACGGAAGATCGTGGTGCTCTTCACGCTTTCCTTCGTTCATCCTATTGCGGTTCTTCAACTTGGATTTTGAGATCCAAGAGGTATGTTCTACAACCCCCTTGTAGATATAGATCTAGTTATTTTATTACGTGTAGCTTATAGATCTAGATCCATTAAATCGTTTCCGCTGCGGATGGTATTACTAACACCAGTTTCACCGAGAAGAATCCAAAGGGTGGTCAAGTTGCTCAGGCTGACTTGAACAAAGGCCCATGTACCGACCTCGTGCCATCAATTCAATACGGTAAAGAGGAGGCCGGTGCAATGAATCCGAGAAGCGGTACTCAAGTTAGTGGTCCTTCCCATCGGGAAACCACTAGCCCCTCCCCGCCATTGATAAGGCGGGGAGGGGAAGCCGAGCACCTACACTCCCCTCAAGCGCAAGAGAAAACTCGGGTGGTGATCCCCCGAGAGGTGAAGAAGTTGGTGATCCTCAAGTGGCGATCCCGAGGACCGAAAAAGCAAGCGAAAGTCGAGGCCGATCCCACGACTACAAAAAAATATGAAAAAAATTTGTTCGATGGAAAGATGCGAAAGACAAAGGCGTAAGTGCATCCTCAAAGAAAGTCTTTTTCGAGAGTGACCTTAAGAAGCTTCCATTTCCACCGAGAAAGAGCAACATTCCCTTGAGTGAGGACAAAAAGTACGAAAAGGTCTTGAACCTTTTGAAAAATACTCGGGTAAATCTTCCATTATCGAAGTCTTGGTCGAGATGCCTAAGTATACAAAATTCATCAAGGATGTTGTGTCTTCGAAAAAGAAGTTAGCGAGGCATGGAAAGGCAAATTGGTGAGGATTGCTCCATGATTAATTATGAAGACTTACCAATTAAAAGAGGTGACCCGGCAAGTTCGTACTTACGGTATTAATGGGAGGTCTAGTCTTCCCTAATTCTTTGTGTGATCTAGGTGCCTCTATAAGTCTTATGCCAATGTACGTATGCAAACGGCTCGGTTTACAAAGCCTTCTAGAACCCACTACTATGAGTCTACAATTCGCCGATAGATCTTCTAAAAAAGCTTCGGGGATCCCGAAAGACGTTTTGGTTCGATTGATAGATTTACCTTTCCGAGTTGATTGGTATGTTTTAGATATGGAGAAAGATGAAAACGTCCCCCGATTCTTGGAAGACCTTTCTTATCTACGGCTAGAGCCCTCATCGATTGCGATGGTGGGCAAGTGACTATCCGAGTTGGTGATCAAGAGGTGAGTTACAATGTCTTAAAGTCCATTCAAGTACCCTCGGCCCTCCAACCGGCTTTTCCATTGATTATATGACGGATGATTTCACCGATTATATGGATAAGCAAGTCATGGTTGTAGGTTTGAATATGAGCGATTGGTTGATAATCTAAATACCCATGGTGTGGTCAATCTAGATCAATTAGCGGTGATTTTGAGGAAGAATTGTTGGAAGGAGAATCTTTGGTTTGTGGGACCACGAGTAAACTCAGTGATATTGAGTTGAAAAGTGGAGATCTCAAGTCGAGTTTAGAAGACCCCCCTGCAGATTTGGTGTTGAAGCCGTTGCCTAAACATCTTAAGTATGTGTTTTTAAGAGAAGGTGACAAGCTTCCATTGATTATATCTGCCAAGCTTTCTCGTTTAGAGGAAATGAAACTAATCAACGTCTTGAAGAAAAATGAAAAAGCCTTTGGTTGGCAGGTAGGAGATATCAAAGGGATATCTCCGGACATCCGTATGCACAAGATCAAGACGAATGAGGGTGCAAAATGTGTTAGACGATGCCCCGAGAGGAGGCTCAACCCTCATACGCAAGAAGTCGTTAAAAAGGAAATCATCAAACTTTGGACATGGGAATCATTTATGCCATCGCGGATAGTGAATGGGTTTCCCCGACTCAAGTAGTTCCCAAGAAAGGAGGAATTACGATTGAGAAGAATGAGAAGGGATAGGAAATAGCATTGAGACTTGTCACTGGTTACGAGTCCGCATCGATTATAGAAAGCTCAATGAGGTAACAATGAAAGATCACTTTCCCCTTCCATTCATTGATCGGATGCTTGAGCGTACGGCGGGACACGCATTCTCTTGTTTCTAGATGGATATTCGGGATACTTACGGATACCCATTGATCCGGTGACCAAGAAAAGACCACCTTCACACGCCCATATGGCACATTCGCTTACGGGCGAATGCCATTTGGTCTCTGCAATGCCCCAGCTAGCTATCTTTGACGGGCTTGTAGAAAAGTGTATGGATATTTTTATGGACGATTTTTCGGTTTTTGGTCAGTCTTTTGATGATTGCCTTGACAATCTTGATCAAGTGTTATCCAGATGTGTAGAAAAGAACTTAGTACTTAATTGGGAAAAATGCCATTTCATGGTAGATGAGGAAATAGTTCTTGGCCACAAAATATCCGCCCAAGGTATAGAAGTTGACAGGCCAAAAGTAGAAGCTATCGAAAAGATGAGCTATCCTAAGAATGTGCGTGAAGTGAGAGGCTTTCTTGGACATGTCGGTTTCTACGAGAAGATTCATTCAAGACTTCTCCAAGATAGCCAAGCCCCTATCCACTTTACTAAAGGAAGACGTTGAGTTCAATTTTGATGAGAGGCGCAAGCAAGCGTTTGAGGAGCTTAAGGATCGTTTAATATCGCTCCAATTCTTATATCGCCCGACCGGAACCTACCTTTTGAGCTTATGTGCGACGCATCAAACTATCTTTGTTGGTCTTTGTTCTAGGACAAAAGATCAAGGGAAGTTCCACTTATCTATTACGCCGGTCACACATTGAACCCCTCTCAAGTTAACTATACCACTGCGAAAAGGAACTTTTGGCCGTAGTCTTTGCTATGGACAAGTTTCGTAGCTACTTATTAGGAGCTCAAGTGATTGTGTGGACCGATCACGCGCTTTGCGGTATCGATGACTAAGAAAGAGGCCAAACCGCGCCTACTACGTTGGATACCGACCTACAAGAGTTTGACGTTCAAATAAAGGACAAAAAGGGCGGTGAAAACGTAGTGGCGATCACGTTTCAAGGATGCTAAGTGAGGAAAAGGATGATCCGGATGATATAGATCTTTACTTTCCTCTAGAAAACATTATGTTGATAGACGGTTGTCCTCCGATGTTCCATGGTATTCTTCCATTGTAAATTACCTTCATGCCCGATATCTCGATCCGAATTGTCTTATCGGGGAGAAGAAAAAATTCTTCTACGATTTGAAATCTTTCGTTTGGGATGAACCTTATCTTTTTAAGATCGTAAAGATGGTTTGCTTAGGAGATGTGTTCCGAATCGAGCAACGGGATATTATTGAGCAATGCCACGGTGGACCCTTTGGAGGTCACTTTGGTCCGTGGAAAACCGTTGCTAAGATCTTCCAATCCGCTTTCTATTGGCCTACGATCTTTAAGGACACGAAGCTTTACGTAAAGCTTGCGATAGATGCCAAAGAACCGGTACTCGACAAGGCGTTTTGACATGCCTTTGAAACCCATCCTAGAATGCGAGGTCTTTGATGTATGGGGTATCGATTTTATGGGACCATTCCCATCATCTTGCGGTAACAAATACATTTTAGTCGCGTAGACTACGTGTCTAAATGGGTGGAGGCTCAAGCCACTCCTCACAATGATCATAAGACGGTCATGAAATTTCTAAAGAAAAATATCTTTGTGAGGTTTGGATGTCCACGTGCCTTGATCAGTGATGAAGGGACGCATTTCTACAACCGACCCCTAGAGAAAGTTCTTGAAAAGTATGGTGTCCGGCACAAAATTGGCACACCATACCATCCTATGACGAGTGGTCAGGTTGAAAGGAGCAACCAAAGTATCAAGAAAATCCTGGAAAAGACGGTCAACAGTCATAGGAAAAGCGGAGTTTGAAGTTGGATGACGTACTATGGGCATACGAGCGCCTATAAAACCCCTATGGGTACATCTCCATATCAAATGGTCTATGGAAAGCCATGTCATCTGCATGTCGAGTTAGAGCATAGAGCTTATTGGGCTACAAAGTTTCTGAACTTTGATTCCCAATCTTGTGGGAAACATCGATTGCGGCGGTTACATGAGTTAGACGAATTCAGACTCCAGGCCTATGAAAGTGCCAGGATTAGTAAAGATAAGATGAAGCTACTCCACGATGCTAAGATTAAGAGGAGAGAATTCCACGTCGGCGAACAAGTTCTTCTATACAACTCTAGGTTACATTTGTTTCCTGGAAAGTTGAGGACACGTTGGTCCGGCCCCTTCGAGATTCTCCAAATCATTCCTGGTGGCGTTCTAGAACTTCATGGTTATAGCGGTAAACCGTTTCGAGTGAATGGTCAAAGGTGCAAGCACTACATTGGTGAGACCAAGGAAAAGCCTTTGATTGTTCGTTTCCTCGATATCCTCGGGTGTGGTGCTACAGAAGTCGAAGAATTTGATGTGTTTTCACCCGACCTATTTTCAGAGGATGACGGTAATGGTAAATCTGAAGAAGTTCTAGCTGGTAGTTGGGATATGGAAGAGTATTGGAAGGAGCGTCAACTTAAACATAATCGAAGACTCGGCGGGAGAAGAAGTCAACCATGGGGAAGTTTAAACGTGTTTGGAAAGCCATCAAAGATCTTACCCCATGTGTGAGATCTTGTTTACGCGGCCACACTACTAATCAGAGCTTACACGAGGTAGTGGCTGGCAGAAAAGTCAAATGGCCTGATCTAGGCTGAGCTTTAAACGGTGCCGAGCTAACGACATTAACCAAAAGCGCCACTAGGGGGCAACCTAGATATCGTTCTTTTAGTTGTTTTTGTTTTATGCTTTGGTAGTGTTAGTATTTAAGTTTAGTTTATTCGGTTTTAGCCTTATTAAGTTTTTGTTTTTATCTGTCAGTTAGTTGTGCTTTCTAGATATGGATTTCGGTGTTCGACGGAGGAGTTACCTTTCCTTAGGAGGATTCCACTCATTACTTGTAGATGACGGACCGGGAGGAACCATCATTTTGCACGTAGATTTTGACATTAGTACCCGCGTCAAGACGGTCACCTATGTTCTCATTGTTCCCCGTTGTTCGGGAGGTGGAGACTTTACTGCGAGGAGTTACGGGCGGCTCAGGACGTCCATACACAATCTTGAATGATCCGATCTTGACAAATTTAGCGCTAGTCTTTGCAAAGTGAGCATTTTCGAGGTGTTAATGTATTTGGTGAGGATTGGGGTTTGCAAGATGAATATGATTTCCCTCCGGGGATTGACATGCTCCGCCGTCTTATCCGAGTTGTGGATTGGTCGGAAATTTATGAGGACTAGCGTGGTTAGGTTGTTTCGTCGAGCTAACGACGCAAAACAAAAGCGCTTGGTGGGAGGTAACCCACTGTTTTCTATTTGTTTTTATTTATTCTCTAGTAATTTTATGTACTTCGTTTGATTTTTATTTGTATTTTTGAAGTTTTATTTAAGTTTAATAAGAAAGTGCAATTTTGAATTTGATTTGTATGGAAATTTTATAATTTTTGCACTTATACTGCTTGGACGCCCGTCCAGAACTCTGGACACCCGTCCGCCTTGACCAATTTTTGGACGAGCGTCCACTAAGCCTGGACGCCCGTCTGCTTTATTCCCTCCAATCATGTATGTGATTTAAACTCTTGGACGAGCGTCTAATAAACTGGACGCCCGTCCGGTTCATCGATTTCCCGGTGGATGCCCGTCCACCGAGTTGGACGAGCGTCCAACCTCGTCTATATATACCCCCTCCGACGGTGAACCTTCACTTTTCGAATTTTCAAACGCAAAAACCGACTTTTCCCTCCTTTTGCCCTAAAATTTTTAATTCTAAACCATTTAGGGCGATTCCAAGTGCTATAGACCGCTCTTGACACCCTCTCTTCGATTTTCATAGCCAAATTCCCCAACACGCCATATTTTAGGAGAATCGGCACCTCCTCGGTCCGACTTTTTGGAGAAAAATTCGATTTTGGAGGCCATATTTGTGTTGTTTGGACTCGTTTTCATCTCGATCGCATCTACTCACCCTACTTGGTAAGTTAGTAACAACTTTTCTAGATTTTATTCACGTTTTTGCGAGTTCGATCTTCGAGTCGGCACGTTCACTCGAATATTACCTTAATTCGTTTTTTTTTTTTTTTTTTTTTTCGGTTTTGTGTTTCTGTCTGCTCTGTTATGGTGATATAGTGTTGTGATGGGTGATGAATGGGTTGTTTGGTGATGATTATGGTTGTGGTTGTGGTTTGGTTGTTTTGAAATCCCGCTTTGGATGTTAAACGGGTATCTTGTTGCGAATTGGGTTTGTTTGGTTTAGTCTAGGCTTGAACAATGGTTCATAAGAAGGCAGTGGTGAAGCGGCATGGTAAGGAAGTAGCCCGGGAGGCCGGGAAGAAGCGTAAAGAATTTGATCCAACCTTAGTTGATCCGAACCGGGGTGTTAGTATTCGAGAGCAACCCCTGCAGAGCCACCCAAACTAGGGCTACCTTAAGAGATGAGCCAACCTCGGATTACGAGACGGATGAGGATGTGCCATTGGCACGGATGCATAGAGTTCCCCGAGGTGGAGGATCGTCTAGGGCGAGGACATTGTAGATGCTACCCGGGAAGGGGAACCGGTTGTACCTAGGGCTGCCCAAACTATAAAGAAAGCTAAAACCGTAGCTCTATGCCGTTGCCTCGTAGATTCGTGAACCACAGAGCCCATGATGTTTATACTAAACATTATTTCTCGAGGACAATGTTGATTGAGAGGGCGACATTGGAGGCAAAAGTCGATCCGGATTTCGTTAAGTTGCTTAAGGATCGGAAATGGGATGCCTTGATGACAATCCCACCTACCCCGGTAAATGGCTCCCTAGTTCGGGAATTTTATGCTAATTGCTCGGAAACCGGTATAAGCGATCAGGGGGTAATAACTCATATCACGGGAGGGAACTTTGCGCAGACTTGGGGACGAAGGTAGTTGTGGTTCGAGGGGTGGAAGTTCCATTTACACCAGAGGTGATTAATCAGAAATACAACTTAGCGGCTTTTGAGGGTCGGGATTACAAGGAGGAGATTGTTCATAGACAGAGTTTGGGGCAGGATCCTTTGGAGGAGTTGAGGTTGCGAGTTTGCCCGGATGTGGCCTGGACATTGAGACCGGGAGGAGACCGGAAGGAGTTGGTTACCACGACTGGACGGAGGATTTGGAAGGTCCGGTGTCGATTTATTCGAGTCGGTTGTTGCCTAAGAACAACTTGACACATTTTCATATTGGTGACCTCGGCATGCTGTATGCGTTGACGTTTGGCCTAAATGTGGATGTGGGACAAGCTTTATACGACGAGATATCTATCAACAAGAAGGTTTATACGCGGAGCTTGATCGTCCCTCACTTGATTCACAGTCTATGTCTGGATGCCGGTGTGCCTGAGTATTGAGCCGATCATAGACCGAAGAACCCGAGGCCTATACAGCGAGAGAAGGGTAAGTCCTCTGGTCAGTCTGAGTCGAGGGCACCGCAGGAGCCTGGTTCGTCATCAGCACCGCCGCGAGCATCCTCCCTTCCCACTTTATCTCCCTTAGTCCGGATGAGGTTGAGTATGGCCCACAGTGTCAGGACCTGGATGGAGGATATTCGGACTTCTCAAATCAATATTCTGACGGTTTTGCAGTGTATGAGTGAGGGCCGGCCTATCCGAGACGACAGAATCTTCGCTCCGAGCGTTATTGATTTCACTTATTCCAATGCGATTGAGCGAGGCCATTACGGATGTTCTTCGGGAGTACGAGTCATCTTCCGAGGAGGAGCGATCGATGATTACGCGGCGCCGGGCCGGACTTGATGTTATTTTCTTTTACGGTCTTAGATTTTGTTTTTCCTTTGATACGGCGATTGTTTTGTCTTGATACTTTTCCTTCTATGATTCGTTGTAATTTTGATGTTGATCGTTATTCTTGTTTCCGATGGATCATGTAAGCCATAAGGCATCGTACTTTTATTTCTAGCTTGTTTCAACTTTTGGATGTATTGAATGTTTTATCTTTTGGTATTACTCGTTTTTGATATCTCTTTTCATTACGGTATAATCCCCCGTTTTCCCCGAGATGTTTCCGTGTTTGTCAAGTCGTGCGGGTATCTTTTTAGCGGTTTTGTCGAGCTACATTGTACGGTTACGAGTTCTAAGTGTCACTTATATAGGCTCCGGCGACCGACATTCGAGTAACGCTTGACATCAGCTAAGTCTTTTATCTTTTCTTTAATTCTGCACAACATGAGGACATGTTGATCTTTAAGTGTGGGGGAGGGGAATGAATGACGTGTATCTACACATTTGCTTATATCAATGTGTTTCTATGCAAAATGAGCTAGAATTTTCAAAATTTTCCGACATTTTTGTTTTTGTTTTGTCCCGAGTGAGCAAATGCATATTCTTTGTTCGTTATTTTTATAGTCATCCAAGATATATATCATATGTTTAGTAAGTTAGTTTTTCACCTGATCTATTTTTCACGAGCCATAGTAAATGATGAGCTAATTTATAAAGTTATACCCCTTTTGGACGAGTGATTTCTGATTTTCTTATAAGTCATGTGCTTAGTGCTACGTATATATCTCGAGATTTATGATAGTTTGTATTTAGATCCGAAGTATGTCATACTGTGAATATCTAAGGTTTGAATGTGATAAGTGACACGTAACTTAATGTCAAATGAAAAAGTTGAGTTTAAATGAAGTAATTGGGTGTTTCGGAAGCTGGTCGATGATTTGAGTGCGATAGGGTATACCACGTATGTCCTATACCACTATGATGACCAAAAGCTCACGACGATCGGGAAAAAGCTGCACGATGATTGGAGTAAGGTAGGGTATATCTCGAATATCCTTTTACGCTATGATAGGGCAACGACTCGTTACGTTGTGCGTTTAAAAGTGGAAATAGTTGAATCAACTTATATAAGAATTGTTATGAAATGAATGAGAGACTGAGTTATCGTCTATCTTATCCCCAGTAGAAACTGATAGATATGCTGTAGGGATTATCCTTTGAGTATTTCAGAAAGGCCCTAGATATATTCGATCATCCTTTTCGGGATATTTTACGTTTGTAGGGTACATCTTATAAGTGTCATTTATTGCTAGTCTACGAGGGGGTATTAGCTAGTTTTGCTTTGAGTTTCTCGAGTTTGGATTTAGTGGAAGTTTTCTATGGCTATGCACACACACTGGTGAACTTCTGATTTATTGGATATGTGTTATATATGTTTAGATGTCTATTCTTTTCTCGAGCCTTTATCTTGTCTTGTTTTGCTCGGGACGAGCAAAAGCTAAGTGTGGGGGAGTTGTTAAGGGTGAATTTATACGATTCATAACGTTATATTCTATGGTATTTTCCCCCGTATTTGTATGAATTTGCATAAGAAATGATTGTTTAATGGAAATATTGAGCAAATGATATTTTAAATGAGTTAATCGCAAAATAGGTTGATTTTGGTGCTTTAATTGTGATTTTATGATTATTTGAGCATTATTACATTTTGCGATGTTTTTATGTGTTATAGATACATGTTTGAGGCTCAAAAGATGATCAAAAGTTGATTAAGTTCGAGCTAATTGATGATAAAAGAGATAAAGATCAAAAAAATCAGAATTCGATTATATCAAAGCGGCGTCCGAGTTCCGTCCGGTGGACGGGCGTCGATGAAGTGAACGAGCGTCCGGGGATGGGAAGTTGATTCGGGAAGTTTGGACGCGGGGAGTGGACGCCGGATGGACGAGCGTCGATCATGACTCGGCCCGATTAGAAGTTTATTTGAAGAGTGGACGGGCGTTCAAGGATCCGGACGGGCGTCCGGTAGCCGACTTTCCGAACCGACTTAGAAATCTATATATAGGCGATTTGTTTCTCAACCCTAAAGATACCATATACTCATTATTCAAACCCTAAACCTAGGGGCGGCTTTAGGTTGCGTTTTTCTCCTTTTTATTCCGAGTTTTTATGCACTTTAAATTTAGGTTAAATTAGTTACCTTTTTATGCCTTGTTTCGCAAATTTGAGTTCTTGAGGATGTTCGAAGCTAAAAGCTTCATCAAACGAGTATTGTGAAGCCATCCAACAATTGTTGATTTCGTTTTCATCGATTATACTGTGAGTTTTTATTAAAGGTTGTTTCCTTATTCATGTTTAATATATTTAATTGCTTTTACATCGGAAGATATGCATGTGTTGATTGTTTATTGTTGATGGAAATCTTAATAAACCTTAGATCACCATGAATAAGAATAGTAATTTGAATCTATCATAACGGAAGTTAATAGGTTTAATTGCTAGATTATAAACGTAAAGTTTGCACCTTTGGTTAGAAAACGCGTTAATCTTGCATTGGAAGATAATAGATTAATAGATGAACTTTCTAAGGAATTAGGGTTCATTTTTAGATAAGGTGAATCACAACCTAGATAAAAACCACAATATAATCGAGATAGGAAATCAATGCTTGTTGGATAGGTGGATCAATCCTCGTTTGTTCGTTATACACTTGATTTAAATCCTTAAAACTTGAATTTGTTTAGTTAGTTTACTTTTATTTGCATCTTAGATTAGTTAGTTAAAGGTTCGCAACCCGTATTCTTCCTAGCTTTGGACTATATCCTTTGTCTAGTTTTATTTTTGTTTTGTTTTGTTTTGTTTTATTATTTGTTTAGATTAGTTTCGTGACATAGTTTAGGTTAGACAAAAACTAGAATCACAATTGTTTAGTTCCCCGTAAGATCGACCCGGCATTAACCACTATTACTACGATCCTTATACTTGAGGTTAACCGGATTATTACTTGTTTATTTTGTGTTAATAAAATCCGTGACACCACGTTCAACTATTGTGTTGATCTAAACTAGGAACGAGACCGACTTTGGTACTCGACCACATTCCCGTGAGATATGACTTTGACTCATCAAGTTTAGGCTACAATTGACCCGGTACACTGCCGGTAAGATTGGACACTTAGAAAAGGCCGATCATAGAGGAGTTGGGAAGAGGAAACGAACAAAATTGACCAATTGCAAGTATCGAGCATTCTTGACACATACGGCGGTGGATAAGAAAAGTCCTTTGACGCGTTCATCCAGTCCATCAACCTCCTCATGTATTCTCGATCCTCTTACACATTTTGTGAATTATTCCCATTTTTTCGATGCATATAGCGAGTTGTGATCGCAGAAAATCCACCTCGTTCTTTCAAAGAGGCGGTGAAATATGAAGGTTGGCGAAAGGCTATGGTCGAAGAAATACGGGCATTAGAGGACCAGGGCATGTGGACATTACGGGAACTACCTCCGGAAAGAAGGCATTAGGAAGCAAGTGGGTTTATACGAGAAAAATACAATGAACATGGCAACCTTCAGCGTTTGAAGGCACGGTTGGTTGCATTCGGGAATCAACAGGTTAAGGGGATTGACTATAACGAGACCTTCTCCCCTGTAGCAAAGATGGTGACGGTTCGGGTTTTCCTAGCAGTGGCAGCCGTAAAAAATTAGGAAAATCATCAGATGGACGTGCACAATGCGTTCTTGTATGGAGACTTGGATGAAGAAATACATATAAAGGTTCCTTCCGGTTTTGAACATAAGAAGTCGAACCTGGTATGCCGCATGCGAAAGTCGTCGTATGGACTGAAATAGGCTCCACGCTGTTGGTTTGCGAAATCGGCCTCCACTTTGAAAGCTTACGGTTTTAGACAATCCTACTCGGATTACTCATTATTTATGCTTATTCGAGGTGATATCCGGATTAATGTTCTTGTGTACGTTGATGCTATGATACTCGCAGGTAATGATCCCACTGCCTTACATGTTTTCAAAAATATTTGGGGAGCTATTTTAAAATGAAGGATTTGGGAAGGTTGAAGTACTTCCTCGGCTTGGTGTGACTCAGATTGGGCGAGTTGCCCTCTTACGCGTAGGTCCTTAAGCGGGTGGTTCGTGTTACTTGGGACTTCACCAGTTTCGTGGAAAACCAAAAAGCCCGTTGCGTTTGGAGGGCCGGGTGTTGACGGTGTCCCGATCCTTTGCGAAAGAAAACCAAAAAGCGTTGACGAATATCGCTCTATGGCCGCGATTACTTGTGAGTTAAAGTGGCTTCGTCGGCTTCTTGGTGATTTGGGGATTTGTATTCCGACAGGTATTCCTCTTCAATCCGCGCTATATATTGCTCAAAATCCGATTTTCCATGAGAGGACGAAGCATATTGAAGCCGATTGTCACTTTGTTCGCGATGCGATTACGGATGGCCTCGTAGCTTCTGAATATGTTCCTACACGTGTCCAACTGGCAGATATTTTCACGAAGGCCTTGGGAAAACAGCTGTTTGAGTTTTTGTTGCGCAAGTTGGCGTTCGAGATCTTCATGCTCGACTTGAGGAGGGGTATTACCGCATATTAATATTTATTATTATGACATTGTATTAATTTAGTAAAGGCGCAGATGTGGTATTTTGTGAGCAAAAGGGCTTCTAATTGTGATGTATAAATAGATGGTGTGATTATAAATGAAAGACACGGAAAATATTTTTATTCTATCAAATTTGTCAAAGAAAAAATGTATCCAGATTTCATGTTCTTGCCTGACTGGGAAAAAATTGAATATGAATGGGGGAATCATATTCCGTAACAATAAAATGTTCTTGCACATTTTTTTTGAATGCGATCGTGTAGATAATTTTTTTCTTAAAGCAATCATATGTAGCTATTTGGGCTCCTCAAATCATGGAGTTTTGTTTCATGTTCGTTTTTTCCCCCTCCATTGGACATGTGATGCACGTGGAAGCTTAATAGACTATTTAAGTAGCATTTTATTATTGGTTGAGTTATACCATATCATAAATCTAGTTGATAAAAAGTGCTTTGAAAGGCTTCACCGGAAGGTTCAAAAAAGGGTTTCATTTGGTAACATGAGAATAGTGACATTGGATGACCTGGGGTTCACCTTCAATGGCAAACTCATAATCTTCTTGCTTGATAAAACGAACTATATAAAATCCCTCTTCATGATCTGTGACTTCCAATCTACCATTGGGTTTCCATAGTTCAGACAATCGTTGCACCAGAAATCTTTAAGAAATCGACTTACCTAGGAAGTTTTATAATGATGGCTCTAAGCCAAGACCGTCATAGCTCGATCCAAACACCGTTCAAGAGGGATTGGAACTGACCGTTCATCCTTTTCGGGCCCCATGAGGTTCTCGATGACATCGCTAAGTTCGGTGAACTCTTGATCATCATCTTCCCCAAAATAGATACTTGGGTCAGCGTATCAACCTTTTATAACATCAACACTGGACCTAAGAACCCACGCCAATGAAGAGGGGGTCGGTCAGTTTCGTCTTCTGTACACTTCTGAACAGTTGATCGACCTCTTATAGGGTTTTGTCCATAGACATTCCATCTATGGTGTGGATTGACGGGGAACTCGGAGGTAGGAAGGTGGAAGCAGCGGGAGGCTTAAAAAATCGCCGTATAGTGCTTAGAAAAGGAGGGTTGTCTGCCTTGATTTTTTCGTTATATTTGTATATATAGTATAACCTCGATAAATGAATACTCTCGGGAGCATAAAAAATATTCGTTTAGCAAGGTTATTTATTTATCGATAAATGAATATATTGTTCGTTTATCAATTAATAAATATTTATTCATTTTGATAGTTTTTTTAAATTTTTAATTTTTTTTTCTTACGATTAGTATTTTTACATTTAATGTACAAATGTACCTAGAAGGTAATAGTCAATATTCTTATGAAAAACTTAATTATATTCATTTTCTTTGAACTCTAGATTAGGAATACATACACAATACGTGTGGACTAAGTACAATGTATTATGTATTGAGACTACTAATAAGATTGTATGTGTGAAATATTTAAAGTCTAAGAAAATATACTTAACATACAGTACAAACTATATATAGTTTTAAAATCTTAGTTTGATAAAGAATCCATAGTACTGTATCTTTTCTTAATCTTCAATTTAATGGTTTCCAATCATTAGTCAAGAAAGGAAGTTATGGAATTGCCTACAAACGAAGAAATTATTGAGTCCGCACTAAATGATGAGAATGATCATGAACCAAATGATAGTAGCGTCATACCAAATGTGTAATCAAAAGAGGTATTTCAAACAGTATTCACCATACAAAATTACTTGGTACAACTCGAGTAAGGACACATATTTTATTATTCGTTAATTCATTTATCGAGATTATACTGTAGGGTTTTTTTTTTTTTTTTTGCCCGGAAACGAAAGACCTAATAACTACGGGGGGTGGGGGATCGAAACCGGGTCTCGATAAATGGATTGCTAAGATATATAAAAGAGTAATAGATATTTAATAGATAATCTAAATTTAATTATACTAAAGGAAAATAAAAAAGATGCAAAATTATTTATAAAAATGGACACTTCCGGCAGCATCTTCTCAATTCCACTTCACAAACTTATAAAACACATAGATATCAACGAATATATCTAATGATTCCACCTTAATTAATGAGTTTTTTTTTCTTTCTTTTTTTGGAATATTAATGCGTCATTTTTCGTTTTTGGAAAAATAATTTTCGTGAAATCAATTTAGTACAGAAACATAAGATTCGAACTTACTACTTAGATTTGAATGTTGGCCAAAGATATTAACTTTGTCCCATTCAATCACCGTTAAACAATCCGAGATAATTTCGACATCATCACTATATAATAGCCCAAACCGATGAAGAGGCCGGGGAGGAGGGTCGGTCGTTTTGGTTCGACCTCTTTTGGGGTTTGATCTATAGACACAGGGCCGGTCCTGACATTTTTTAGGCTTAAGACCAAATCCCCGAATTGAGCCTTTTAGTTGAAATTTTTTTTT
This sequence comes from Gentiana straminea, assembly GCA_036785695.1. Taxonomy (NCBI): domain Eukaryota; kingdom Viridiplantae; phylum Streptophyta; class Magnoliopsida; order Gentianales; family Gentianaceae; genus Gentiana; species Gentiana straminea. The sequence goes on from JAVUPR010000183.1 coordinate 12,730,077, forward strand.
TTTTTTTTTGAAAAAAATACTTATCGCGTTTTTAACATCCGTAAATACAAAATTTAATTAATTGATTGCCTCAAAACATGCCTACAAAGTAGCCTTCTGTATGTCTAATTTTATTTCGGGCCAAGTAAAATTTTTTATTGGGACCTTTATCGATTGGAGTAAAAAAAAATTGGGCATTTATCAAAAAAAAAAAAACATATTATATTAGGTTGGATCGGATTGAATCTACACAGAATTTTTTTTCTTTTAGCGAAAATGTACCGTTTGGGCTCTTTCAGCATCGTTGGGCTTAGGACGACCGTCTCTCCAGCCTCACATGAGGGCCGGCCCAGTATAGACATGCCATCCATGGTTTGGATTGACGGGGGAGCTAGGAGGTAGGAAGGTTGAAGCCGCGGGAGGCTTACAAAATCGCCGGACTAAACATACCAGGCTTAGAGGAGGGTAGTCTGAATTGATTTTTTTTTTATTTTTATGTTTGTATATAGTTGATATTAATTACCTTCGATTATAGTTTAAGTAATAGTTATATGATAACGAAAAGTAATTGGATTGTTAAGATTAAAAAAAAGCGAGTAATAAATATTTAGTACGAAAAGTAATAAACATTAAGTATATAATCTAAATTTACTCATACCGTGGGAAAAACAAAAGGGGGAATGAGGGAGAAGGACAGAAATATTTCATCAATTGAGTAGAAGGACAGTTTTTTGAAACTTTTGCATAAAGGACAAAACTATTTATTCACTGTCGAAATTCACTTGTGTTCGAAATTCACCGTTTAAATTCACCGCCGAAATTCATTTGTCGAAATTCACTAATTTTCAAAATTCATTGTCGAGATTCACCGATTTTCGGGATTCACCTTGTCAAAATTCATTTGTCGAAATTCACCGATTTTGGGATTCACTTTGGGAAGATTCACCGATTTTCGGGATTCATTTGTTTGTCCTTCTCGCTATAAAAATTATGCGGTTGTCCTTCTCCCTATAAAAAATATGTAGTTGTCCTGTTACTTAAAAATATTCCAGATTTTGTCCTTATCCCTAATTTTCCAAAAACAAAAAGATGCACAATTATTTATCAAATTGGACTCTTCCGGCAGCATCTTCTCGGTTCTCAATTTCATTTCTCAAAAAAATAAATAAAAAAGATCATGTGCAAATATACTCTCATTGCAATGCTGTGTGTGTGTCATATTTTCTTCCTTAAAGCAAATAGAATTTCTTGAAGATTCATAATGCTAATAAATACAATTTTTAGGTTTTTCATGTGTGGGATATTTTTTGTGTGTGTGTGTGTGGTAAAGAGGAGAATGAGGTTGTGGAAGAGAGCTCTCTTCAGTCCACTCATAGGTGGCGGTAGGGTTTAATTAGTTGCCGACTCATTCATCCAAACGCTGACGTTATACAAAAACATAGTAGTCAGCAATTGAGTGAATGATGCGGGAGCAAATTAGACCATAAACTTCCTGTACTTGGACTGAAGGGAGCTCCCTCCTGGTTCTTATCCCCCTCCTCTCTCTCTCTCTATATATATATATGTATTCGAAAGATCTCAATATGTATTTTTTTGAACTGTCTTAGTTTTAGCAGATAATTACCGATAATATGTAGATCTGTGTTCTTTTTCCATTAAGTAGTGCTCTGCCTGCATAAAAAAAAAATTGATATGTGTTGTACATTTTAAGAATGTCCACTTTTTGTTAGACACGGAGATTAAGGAAATAATTAATGTATTGTATTTTAAGAATGAATAGAACCCTAAAAAAAAAATGAATGAATGAATGAATAGACAAATATACCCTTAACTAATCATAAATGTTTGTTTTGGAATATGAAAGGATTATGGAAAATTAAATGTTAAAATAGGGGTATGATTGAAAAAAATGTATTTAATGATGTATTGGAAATTTAAATGAACACTTTTTATAGGACAATTCATTTTTCCGTTATGGACACTTTTTGTGGGACGGAGGTAATACTACCTTCGACCCATAAGAAGTGTATATATTTTAGAAAAATTTTGTTCTATAAAAAATTTTCATTTATAATATCAATACATTATTTAATGTTTATTTTTCAAAGTTACCTTTAGTTCAACATTTATTTATTGCATTCGTTTCACATCCCAAAACAATCATTTATTACGAAGTAAATGATAAATACGTCAATATAACACTAAAACACAACACATTAAATAAGTTTATTAATCTGTGTGCAACATAAAAGGTGATTTTTTTTTTTTTTTTTTTTTTTTTTTTTTGTAGGACGGAGGTAGTAGATATCAATGTACATATATATCTAATGATGCCAACTGAATGAGTCTTTTTCTTTTTTGGAATATTAATGCGACTTTTTTCTTATTTAGAATATTGATTTTGTCAAATCAAATTAGTACAGAAACATAAGATTCGAAGTTAGATTTGAATGTTGGCCAAGGTTCTTAACTTTGTCCATAATATTAACTTTGTATAGCAAATGCTGAGAGTATTAAACCCCCAGGCCCCATACATATTTTGCTATTTCTCTGCTAAACGTTAACGACTCACATTCCATATTAAAAAAAGAAAAGAAAAGAAAAGAAAAGAAAAGAAAAATGGTTCAGTTCGTAAAGCTTCTCATCTTCCTCTTCCTTGTACATGTTGCAGACGTTTCAGATGCAATAGGCGATTATGTTGCACAAACGGGAACCGTAACTCCTGGTAAGTTTTTTTTTTTTTTTTTTTTTTTTTTTTTTTCCAGCAAGTATTGTGTTATGAGCAAACCAAACAAAATCTTTTCACGGTTTGATTAGGTTTTAACGATTTCCGAAACCAAACCAAATATTTGAGTTTGATAAATGTGAAACAAAAACCAGTACTCATGCTAAAATCATTTTGGGTCGGTTCAGTCTTACTGTCATTTGGTTTGTGGTTTGGTTTAGTTTGATTGGATCGTCGATTTATTCTCAAATAATAAAAATTACTATCGCAAATTAAACATAATAACAAACTTGATCTAATAACACATATTTACTCCATGATATATTTATGTTTACTTATTTGACACAATAGGTCGCATTAGTAATAAAAGGAAAACACTCGGTTGAATATACATGTAAAACACTCTAAAAATGCTATCAAACCAAACAATAGCCAGAAAACAAATGATAGAAAAAAATTAGTCATAAAAAGTATCTAACAATAGATGAATTTTAATATACTGCACACATAATTGATTCATAAGTCAATAAGTTAATAAAGGGCTCATTCAGACCAAAGCCATGTAGATTTCTTCACACTGAATGTCCCTATTCAGCCACGTAATAATGATGTGGCAGCCAGGTCATCAAGTTTCACCGGAAAAAAATGCCACATCAGCACTCCGGCGTAAAAGGATGAAAAATCCAATTTTTTAAAACATACAGGACTGAAATTCCAACCGGAGCAAAAATAGGACTAAAATCGAAAAAGGGTAAAGTTACCGGACGAAAAATCCAATTTCCCCCAAAATCACCTTTAAACTCAACCTTTATCTCTAACAAACTTATGAAACTCAGAATACTCCCACCAACAGGCCTGAAATCTGAAGGGAAGAACAAGCATTTTGAATCTCTACACTTCCCCAAAAGAGAGCATAATAGGTGCATGATTTAGAATGAGTTCGGACAAAATGAGTAACCCGAATATCTGAAAATTTATCGAGCCAGCATTGGCCCAGACCTTGTCCAACCTTTGCTGGATGACAACTTGTCCACTACAAGAATATGAGGTCATTGTGTCGGCGCTTTAGCCGCATAATGAAAAACTGCCACTATAGCTACCTCTTTTGTGGCATTTTAAGCTTGACCACCACAAAATATGATTTAACCATTAAAATACTATGAAACTTCTCGAGGATTGACTGTTTAATTAGTAGTTAAATAAAACTAAAAAAAACAGGTAACGCTTTCTCACGTCCTCTACCCTCTCGCGATTTTCTACAATATATAACCCTAGATTTTCGTTCTCCTCTGTTAATTTCCTACCGTTAAATCTCCTCAATTCCTTGTTCCATGGCCATGGACAATGATGTGAGAGGCAGCTATATTAGTCGATCGATGATGTGTTTGATGCTCCTCTCAATTCGGGATGATGTGTCTGGTGATCCTCTCAATTCTTTAGGTGATGATTTCGACCGTTAATGCCGTTTTCGAAGAAACACAAACGCATTACTGAAGATTTGATAGAGGCTGGGTCGATTGACGGTTTAAGCTATTGTCACTCTTATGTCCTAAAGATTCTCTCGCGCCCTTGTTTTCACAATTTAAGTTGATTTCACTTTGCTCGCAGAGTTCAAACACCAGTCTCTTGTATAGATAGGTTTTTGACGTTAATGTTTCTAACAATTTAAGGGGTGGGTGGGGTGGGGTGGTGTGGGACGGTAGGGGTGAGGGTAGAGTGGGGTGAAGGTGGGTAGGGGTGGGGCAGGGTGGAGGGTGGGGCAGGGTGTAAATATTCTCTGATTTTTCTTATATAATATTTGCTTTTGCCACGGTGTCGTTGTGGTACTGTGGCAATATATTTTAACTTTTTGCTACGGTGAGGCGACACGCGTGTCAAGAACATTTTGTCACATAGTTGCTTTTCACGGGTGACACAAAAGCTTTAGGCGTGACAATAGGTCTATTGTGTCATTTTTTAATGTTTTAGTGGCACTTTTCCTCTGCGGAAAAAAAGTTATGTTTTTTATTAGTGGTTCCGCAACAGTGCTAACCCAAGTGAACTGTGTCCCAAAGAACTCAACCTTCTTTAGAGCACACCCATCTACCATGTCTCGAAAAGAAGAAACTAGCTGCACCAAACAGCTCTACCAGTACACTTATCAGCCTGTGTTAGAGCCTTGTTAAGGTCCCCAATAAGACATTAAGGCCCGAGGAGCAAAGGAGCAATCTGAAGAAGATAGGTACATAGAGAACTACGCACTGAAGGAATGAGAGACGCATACACACAATAGCATACTCACCCAACCCTCTTAAGATGTGAGCAAGCAAAAGTAATGCTTTGGGAGTTAAAATATAAGGCCTCAATAATTAAATCCAAATGATCCCAGAAGACCCAAAGCCCACCAACAAAACTCTTAGCTTCAACAACAGCAAGCTTAAAAAAACAAAACATCCTCAAAACCGTATCAACAAAAACACTTTGTACCTTAGCTTCAAAAAGAAAAAGGATGTTAGGATGATTATTGTTGTGCGGAAACGGATGACAAGATAGATAAAAACAGAAGCATCTTGAACATAAACAATGGAGAAATTGATAAAACACTGAAACAAGAAGAACATAGTGATTTAACGTGGTTTTCGACGTTTGGCCGAGTACTCCACAGATAGAAACGGAGATATTTTACAATGCATAGAAAGTTACCAAGTTTTCACAGACACTACATTGATTACAATGTTGGTATTTATATGGACATATCCCTAAACCATAACTGCCATAAAATATTTGTCGGAACTTCCATAAATGCCCCAGATATGGGCCCATCATCAACTGACTCCACCACCTTAATAACCAACCAGCTCAGATGTAGAACTCAGCAGTATTCAGCAAACTTAGCAGGCTCACTCTACTGACAGACACACTCAGCTGCCACTTCACTCATCTGACTTCCAGATTTGAATATTATTGCTCAGCTAAGCATCATTCTCAGCTGATCCCAGATTAGTTCCACCAGATGCATGTAGGATCAAGTCACTTTTGTTGAAAATTATCTTTGACAAGAAGAAAGATATGACTGAAACACTCACTAGAAGCCGCCCCACGGCAGCTTCAGAGAGAATCTTCATAAAACTAATGAAGAGAGGCTTCGAGGTAAGCTAGGCTTAGCTAACCTCACCACACTCGTCGATATCTTACCAGATTGCAATTGATCTACCCCCGTATCAGAGATGGTTGCATCTGAAACGTTAGGGATTGGAGGATGCATCTTGGGATGATCTCCAACCCAACAACTGGCAGCAGTAAAGTGCGCCGTCCAAGCAGATGTTGATGCCAATGCTAGATAAGGAGGACCATAGGGCACAGACTTTCCGTTGTCCTTATAAGTTGCTAGCGAGACCTTAGGCATAAAGATGAGACCAGGATGCCCATGAGGCCTTTTACCTCTCTTTCTTATTCCAGGATTGTCCAAATATTTTTGAACTACTCTAAAAAGAGTCAAAGGGTCTGGTCATAGATTTCAGGAAATTGCACCACAATTCACAAAGCCCTGCCTCTCCTCCTACTTATTCTTGGCTTGAGCTAGAATTGAAAATCTGAAGCCCCCCAGGTATTGTAGCGTCCAAACCCTGCCTACCTCTCCCTGGAGATCTAGGCTACATAGATCTAGGCTTTTTATTTTGCCAATTAGTAGCAATGCTATGAACTTTTCGATCATGAGAAATGCTTAAAGCAAACCTTAGGACAAAGAAAGCATTTGACCCCTAAAACTTGGAGCCACCATCCAAGGACCTAACGGTGACCCGCTACCCCCCGGTGGTGTCTCAAGAGCAGTCTTAAGGATTGCGGGGACAGTTAGAGAACACACCACCCTTGCATGTCAATATTTACCACAAGAGAAATGGACTACTCTCCTTCCGAGTATTTAAGTGTTTGAAACATGAGGAGGCCATACCTTTTAAGTGTTCGGTGTTACAGATAAAATTTCCAGAATCATCTTTGAGATTTAGCACCAAGTTTTTCGTACGTTTATTAACGGCAATTTGCATGGAAAAACTTAGCGTTCCTCTCACCTTGAGAAAACCATTGCAATTTTGATCTCTAAATCCAATACACCTTCTCCTAGTTAAGAATGTTGTTGAGCTCCTCAAGGAGTTGAACCTGAAGATTAGAAAGATAGGTAGTAAGGGCAAGACCAAGGGAATGTTGAATGCCCGTCAAACGAGCTAGGCATCTTTTCTTACAGACATAAAAAACCCCAAAAACTTGGTCCTTCCACCTAAACATCTTGGAAGTGAAGACATGAAGAGAAGTTGCAAAATCACCTTTAAAGTCAACCCAATTATCTCTAACAAACTTATGAAACTCAGAATGCTCCTACCAACAGGCCTAAAATCTAAAGGGAAGAACAAGCATTTTGAATCTCTACACTTCCCCAAAAGAGAGCATAATAGGTGCATGATTCAGAATGAGTTCGGACAAAATGAGTAACCCGGATATCTAAGAATTAATTTATCGAGCCAGCATTGGCCCAGACCTTGTCCAACCTTTGCTGGATGACAACTTGTCCACTACAAGAATATGAGGTCATTGTGTCGGCGCTTTAGCCGCATAATAAAAGCTGCCACTATAGCTACCTCTTTTGTGGCATTTTAAGCTTGACCGCCACAAAAGATGATTTAACCATTAAACTACTGTGAAACTTCTCGAGGATCGACTGTTCAGTACTTAAACAAAGTAAAAAAAAATAGGTAACGCTTCTCACGTCCTCTACCCTCTCACGATTTTCTACAATAACCCTAGATTCTCGTTCTCCTCTGTTTCCTACCGTTACATCTCCTCAATTCCTTGTTCCATGTCCATGGACGATGATGTGAGAGGCGCTATATTAGTCGATGATGTGTCCGATGCTCCTCTCAATTCGCGATGATGTGTTTGGTGATCCTCTCAATTCTTTAGGTGATGATTTCGACCGTTAATGCCGTTTTCGAAGAAACACCAACGCATTACTGAAGATTTGATGGAGGCTGGGTCGATTGATGGTTTAAGCTATTGTCACTCTTATGTCCTTGTTTTCACAATTTAAGTTGATTTCACTTTGCTTGCAGAGTTCAAACATCAGTCTCTTGTATAGATAGGATTTTGACGTTCTTCTAACAATTTAAGGGGTGGGGTGGGGCGGTGGGTGTGGGGTGAAGGTGGGGTGGGGGTAGGGCGGGGCGGAGGGTGGGGCGGGGTGTAATATTCTCTGCTTTTTTTATATAATTATTTGCTTTTGCCACGGTGTGACACTGTGGCAATATATTTTAACTTTTTTCCGCGGTGAGGCGACACGCGTGACAAGAACGTTTTGCCACATAGTTGCTTGTCACGGTTGACATAAAAGCTTTAGGCGTGGCAATAGGTCTATTGTGTCATTTTCTAATGTTTTAGTGGCACTTTTCCTCTATAGAAAAAATGTGTGTTTTTTAGTAGTGGTCCCGCAACAGGGCCAACCCAAGTGAACCGTGTCCCCAAGAACTCAACATCTTTTAGAGCACACCCATCTACCATGTCTCGAAAAGAAGAAACCAGCTGCCCTAAACAACTCTACCCCTACGCTTATCAGAGCCTTGTTAAAGTCCCCGATAAGACATTAAGGCCCAAGGAGCAAAGGAGTAATCTGAAGAAGATAGGTACATAGAGAACTATGCACTAAAGGAATGAGAGAAGCATACACACAATAGCATACACCCAACTCTCTTAAGATGTGAGCAAGCAAAAGTAATGCTTTGAGAGTTAAAATATACGGGTGGTGGGCCTAAATGACAATATAAGATGGTAAATGATGAAATAGGTCAAAAAAACAAAGTCGACAGTGGTTGAGAAGGACAAAAAAAGAAGAGATGTACAAAAATACCCTTAATGATAATAAAAAAAATTTCTTTTCACATTAAAGTCGGGTAAGGATTTGCAGGGTGTTTGCATAGTGGTGTTACTACATGTTACTACATTATGTGTTACTATGTTTGAGGGTGTCTGTATAGTGGTGTTACTACGTCGGATAGTGTTCACGGAACCAACGTGAAATACGTGTTATTTCATATGTGGACTTTCACTGTGATACTACATTATGCGTAACTACATTCTTTGTATGGAGTGTGCATAATGGTGTTATTACATGATGAAAAGGGCATGTGTTACAACAGGTGTTATTACAAGATGTTGATGTTACTACATGTCTATTATTATATGTCAATAATATTGATCGGTGTTTGAATGATGGTGTTACTACATATACATCAACTGAAGATGAAAGAAAAGCCTGTTTTTACTTTATTATAGAATACTTGAATAACATCCCTAAAGCAAATTATTCATGAATAATGGTCCATAAAGGCATGTTTCATTTCTTAAAAAAATAACAACAATTGTCTTTACTTTATAATAGAACTCTAAATCGTCAAGCCTAAAGTCTTGCTCAAACTGAACTCTTAATCGTCATGACTCTGAGCTTCCACTTGCTGAATGTATTTGGACTGAAAGTAGGCATCTTTAGGCATTAAATTGTCACCGGAGAATCAGGGAGATCAAATCCCCGGTTCTTCTTGCCTTTCTCAGCTCATAGCCTAGACTCACTGCAATCAAAATAACGGTTATACAAAAATACGATCCAGAAAAGAAATTGAAAAGTAAATCAAGATGAATATGGAAAGAGTTATATTTTCATTTTCAATAGCCTTTACATTAAACTATGTGGGCAACTTCCCAGGAAAATAAAAGAAAACAATAATTAGAGAGTACACTGATAATTAAAAGATATAACCTGCAGTAAGGTCGAGTACCAAAACTAAAGGGAGATTTTGTTATTCCTCTTGCGGCAACCAAAGCCTGCTGTGAAGGAGCCGCCGTAAAACCCTTGGCGTGAATATAGAGCCGCCCAATCGTGCACCTACGCCGCCATAATATGAACTCAGATCCTTTGATGGGTATAATTTATGGCATCAAAAAGACTTTGTTTCCACCCGAAAGTAAAGACAATTGATCGTTCAATCGATGGCCCGGATAATCAGGTCGTTCATAGTAATGGCCCGGATAATCAGATCGTTCAATCGATGCATAGAATTAGAAGATGATTGGAAAGACATCAGCTTTCACGATTCAATGCTCGATGATTAAAATATGAAGTATCCTTATTTCAAGTTTTTTTCCATAGATTTACTCTCCTTTTATTACGAATTTCATGAACTTACTCAGTCACCTACATTATTAATTCACGAGTTTTAGGCTCGTGTGTAATACACACACATATACATACGTGTACATATACTATTATAATCTAACTAGCCACAAACTCGTGTAGCTATCCAAATTGTAGATCCAAATTGTGCCGCAATTGCACGGGGGTCCAACATGGTGATAGTATCTGCGGGCGGACGCTTGGGATTACGGGATGCGGGGTATTGATCCAAATTGTGCCGCAAGTTTGCACGGTTACACCGGTCCAACATGGTGATAGTATCGGATTAAACCGGACCGGAAAATGATGAACGCGGTTTTCCAATGGGATTACGGTTTTATCCATAAAAACCGGGATGCGGGGCATTCATTGTTTCTCTCATGCACCACACATTTAGGTACATGTAAAAGAGACGGCGCCACGGTCCCGGTGCAAGTTGTGCCAATAATGGGAGCATTTTTAGAAGCATTAGATTACACATTTACATTGTACACCAAGAAAATATGCATTTTACACGTAAAAAATTGTTGGACTATGTACACCTCTTTCGTCTCGACCGCATTGACATCAGCTATGTGCCGTAAGCAACTACAATTAATTATTTGATTCTATACTATTACTTTTCTTTGGTAGAAATAAAGTTTATTGACTTTTTGTTTTTGTTTTTGTTTTTTTCCCTTTTTTTACCGTATGACATTTTAATCTCTTCTGAAAAAAATAAAAAAAATTGCATTTTAAACTTTTATTTGAAAATCATATGTAGTGAATATTGATAGTAAACGTTTCAATTTTATTCAAACAATAAAGAACACTAATTAGAAAAAAAAATTAAAAGGAACTATAATTTCATTTTATTTCATTGTTTTGTGTTTATGTAACACCCTGCTCTCAAATACCGAGGCCTAACACATAAATGGAATGTTTGCCACGTGAATTTTAAAATAAACTCTAATACTAACGTAAGTCTGACATCTTATCAGAGTAATGAAAAATCGAGCGGAAGAGCAGAAACTTGCTGACACTCGAGGGAAAGAACCTCAAGGTCTTCCTTAGAAACACAACTCAATCAAACACTACTCCTGTCAAATTAGTATAACAAATAACTAAAACGAACTACTGAATCCATGATGTTAAAGTGATATAAGGAAATATAGTAGAGCCTTCCTTAACAGCTATAGCATTTAGGAGAACTGGTAAGCGCTTGATCTTTAACATGGTATCGGAGCCAGAGGTCTCGAGTTCGAACCTGGCTATAAACATTATTATTTCCCCCATTTATATTGTGCACGTGATGCATGTGTTGGGCCTCTTTGTTATTGGAGCCTAGTTTGCTCCGGCTGCCTAGTTGGCTTAGCCTTGTTATAGGCCCACACTTGAGGGGGAGTGTTAAAGTGATATAAGAAATATAGTAGCGCATTCCTTAACAGCTATAGCTTTTAGGAGAACTGGTAAGCGCTTGATCTTTAACACATGAAAACAAACATACCAGAGAAAGATAACTAAAGAGGTCAAACATTGTGTGTAGGCCTTATTCAAAGATAACATACCAAAGACAAACAACTAAACATGAATAAAATCTAAATCTCCATCCTAAGATTGTTCACCGAGCTCACTATCAAACTTATCGGATACCTGCATATCTTCTCAAATAAAAGGAAGAAGTGAGCACTAGTTAAATTCTCAGTAAAGAGTACGTATACGATCAAAACAAGAGATTCATTTTTGTCATAGACCGTGGTAAATGACATGAATCTACTCCTTCATGTTTGAAAAACAGTTTGAAGAACACCGTATAAAACTACTTTAAAAACATACATTCTTCCTTGCTTAAAACCAGTAAGATTCATTATCTTAATTATCATTACTTATACTGCTCTTAATTGTTAAGTTACTTAAACTTCCCACTTACTTGCATGGTTCACATTCTTGTCATTTTCCTGGTAACATCATTATAACACAATCAAATTAATATTCAATGGTATAATGTATGCTACCGCGTAGCATGATGGGATGGTGCAACTTAGGTAATATGGTTAAATAAAATCACACATGACATGTAATACCACTGTGCTCATGTTATATGTGCTTTGCAATAAGGGTAATCAAACTAGTCATACATGTAGAAGGACCTTTGGCTCACGGTACTCTTGTAATACGTTGTGGTTTATTAATTATACGTTACCAAGATTATCCAGGAAACACGGAAAACACATAAGATCATATAAATGTTAGGCATGGTGCTCAGAAAAGCAATAATGTATTGTTTTAATGAAGTAAAAGTTGTAATTTCATTAAAAGCATAGATATAAATTACAGTGCAAGAAAATCCCTGAGATTTCGTTATGTAATTAAAAAACTCAGTGCATAAGTGTTATGTATGAAAGATTGAGTTTCTGGCGTACTAATTCACTGAAGTTTGGGATCCCATACTCAAACCATCACTAGTGACCCAGACACTTAGAGTGTGACCACCTAATCCGTGTCGTCGGTGTTTGATACCTTAGTGGCTGCACTTATACGTGGAAGTGTTCACATTGGATTGGACCGATTCAATATGATGATCTCGTATTAAGTTTGTAATGATGTGATTATAGACTCATGCCTTTTTAGGGGTGACATTTGATTTGAGGGTATGGCTGGATAAGTAGTATCTTCCTTAATCCCGACAATCCTAGCATCACTCAGGGATCGGTAGCCAGAAATGTAGTCACAAAGATACAGTGCACTCCTTCCTCGAATGAGGAAGTGGATAGACGGTTCCGTTGATAGTTAATCCTGATACTGATCGATTGTGCACACCTTTGATGTGATTAAAGGAAATCGGTCACTAGGTGTTAATAGTAGTTGAGAGGTCTTATGGGACGATGCCTTGCTCCGTAAACGAACTGTTTGTGGAAGGTTATGCATAGGTATTGATTATATTAGCGGGTGCTCAATAACTACTATGAGTAAGTGGAGTAAGTATGTTCTATATTCTAGAAGAGTGCAATCTCAGCTTTATGGTGATACGACGCCAAGATTAATGCGCCAAGTGATTTAACTAAAGAGTTCGTTCGGTCACTCGGATCGTTTGAGCTTCTGGATATAGGCATATGGTCCCCAACTTGTCTACTCGTAATTCACAAAGAAGCACCCCAAGAGAAAAATATCTTTTTTCTCGAAATGTAGGAAAATCTGTTTTTCCTATAGACCAAGTATTTCATGTGTATGTGTATAAATAGGTGTGTATATGATATAAAATAGTCATGGATTATTTTAAAGATAAATAATAAATTAAACTAATTGAATAAGATTCATTTATTTAAATATGACTATAAAAGTGACTAGTTAATAAATTAAGCAGACAAAGGATTGGGTTTATCATTGAATAAGATAAGATTAAATGAAAGACTACTTTATTAGGCCTAACTAGCCTTATTATCTCCTAAAATAGAAAGAGTTTCTTAGAGGGTTTTTAAACCCAAGACATCATTAAATATTTTTTTTGATAAAATTACACTTTATCTAATGCCCTAATCTACTCTATTTAAGGATGTTTACATGAAATGCAAAAAGCCTAAGTTAATACTTGAAATATGGAGCCACTCTATAATTAGGAAAATTGATTTTATTCTCTAAAATACTTAGTAGATTCAAAGAAAAAGAAGTGATTTTTGGAGCTCAAATGATGGATCTTAGAGCATTCTTGGATTGGGTTCACTATCAAGTGTGGAGTATGCCTTGTTGAAAGATCTTGGTTTTCACTTGTTAATCATCTTATACAAGTTGGTATAATTTTCTACACCCCATTTCCATTGGATGTTTGTTATTTGACAAATACAAGTCTTGGTTTTGATTTCGAGCTATAAATGAGTTTATGATGCGTAATTGAGTTGATCATATATAGCCCAGAACATCCTAGAAACCTCGTTTTTGGAGTTTTGGGTAAAGGCCGGCTTGCTGAACCGACCAATGCCCTCAGTTAAGAGACCCATGTGTCTAGTATTAGATCATGGACACGTCTTGGACAAGTCTGGACACGCCTTGAAATCCCAAGTTGAGGCCACCTTGCTGACTGTGCCATACTCTCAGTTAAGCGACACAGTGAAGTCTTGGATTTGATCCTGGACATGTTCTGGGAAATCCAACAATAAAGAGAACATAAGTTCATGTTGAATCCATATTCTAACGACCGACTCCAATTCATATCTTCACCAAGCGTGTAATTAAAGTACAAAGTACACAGTTCGTAGAATATTTCCCAAAAACAAGTAATACTTCATACTAGCTACATACTTATGCACATAAGACGAAAAATAACACTCATAATTAGGCCCACCAGTTTCTCGGTCACAGACCACACTGATTATGGCTACGAATAAGCTTCATTTCTAGAGCTGTTTTTTGATTCACAATTACCTGGCATATATTCTAAGCACATAATATTTTTCAATTACGTACGTACTGTACTAATCAAGACGAACATAATTGAGAAAATATCAAGCCTTTAATTTGTACCTTCTACTTTTGATTATGGATTCAAATCTGCATCACGAACTGGATCAACCTTGATTTCTCCACTATAGACAACAGATTAATTAAACACAAAAATGATCAACGAAGCTGCAGAATGGCACACAACTCGTGGCCACATGGAGCGAGTTTATGGCTGCAAAAAGACTTTTCATCTAGGGAAAAAGTTTTTGCCAAGTTATAAAGTCTGGGGCTATTTAGAGCCCCTTTTATAGTCTTCCAGAACTTCTCAAATGGTTTGTTTTTCTTAAAGCAAAAGAAACTCTGTTACAAAAAGGTGATGGAAAAGGAATAAAAAGCTTATTTTTGGAAAGATAAAAACACTGTTACAAAAAGGTTATGGAATTTACAGCTTATTACTAGTTGACCAATGAATTGTGTATTCTCTCTTGAAATGTGAGCATACACCTAGTTACTGCTATTTTTCATATTTGAAGGGTCTCCGGGATATGACCTAGTGGTAAAAGATTTGGATGCTTTAAAATAGCTGATAGACCTTTAGCTGGAGTGTGGAGGTTTGAACCTCGTAAAGAGGACTCTTTCTGTTCATTGGTAACTACAAGAAAAACACTCGTTTGCTACAATAACTTGTCACACCCAAAAAAATTGGGGCTAATATATACTTAGTTAGACTCATTTGCCTCGCTCAAGTGTCTAAAAGTTAGTTTATAGCAACTATTTTGTGTGTGAAAAAATCTAGTGTAGGGCCCTGAAATTTTTTGGGCCTTCAGCGAAGTCGCCGAAAGAAGCCTTTTAGTTCGAAATTTTTTCTTAATTTTTTCCAAAATATTACTTCAACCGAGCATTTTTAAAATCTGTAAATACAAAATTCAACTCATTTATAGCCTCAAAACATACCTATAAAGTAATAATTCAACATCTCTTTTCTATCATATTTAAAAAGAAAAACCAAATTCATATGTATACATGTATATACAAAACATACTTACATATTACAACTTCGTGACCGCTCTTGCAGCACATTTTCAAAGTAAAATTGCCAATTCATTAATCATATTCTTTTCAATCGATATCATGGCTAACTCATTCAAACGTTCTTGAGTCACGTGCTTCGAAGATGGTTCTTTATTAACTTCAATTTGGAAAAAACTTCTTTCTCCATATGCAACTGTCACCGGAATAATCAACAATATTCGGTAAGCAATCTCCGTGTTTGCAATACATCGATCACACATTTTTAAATATTTCAAAATTCGGATAGGTCCATCTAGGCAAAATATGTGTAAGAAGTTGCAACTCCCTAAACAACTCAATCCCATCAACATCCTCTTCTCCATCATGTGTCAAATTATTAGAAAGATTGTACAAGAAATCTTCTAACTCTCAGCATCTTGTGATCTTTTTTTCAAATCAAACAAGAAGCCAAAATATGCTTAGATCAAGTTATTCAAAATTTTGGCCTATAAATTTGTCATTTCTCAATTCAAGTAATGTTTTTTTAACACACTATATTAGTGGAACTATAATTTGGGTCTTTATCAATTCAATTAAAAAAATTAACACATTATATTAGGTTGGTTGGGAATGGATCTACATTACCTTCTTTTGCGAAACATGTAATTGCGGGCCCGCCTTAATGGTTGGGCCTTTGGCGTCCGCTTGACCCGTCTAATGGGTGGGTCGGACCTGCTTGTAGTGGTATAATAGCAAACTCATGACTCATAGCAACTAGGTTACCTTATTATCACCCCCGCTCATTCCGGGAAAGACATTTTCAGCATCTTCTCCGGTCTGATTCACGGCCATTCTCCGATCTCCGACGGTCCCGAAACCGCCAGATTTCTGTTTTCCGACCGATATTCATCACAATCCTCATCAGAATTTTCATCAAACCCCCAGAACTTCATCATGACTCAGACAAGATCTACCGGGCCTGCTCAGCTCAACGGCATACAACTTTTGTCCAAAAGAACTGGCTAAAGCTTCGTTCAGGCGACTAACGGGGCAGATGTTGCCCATACTCAGGCTCAACTACCCTCGATAGAACAGAGCCCTAGCTCACCCACCGAAAACCCCGTGCAGCCCGACATCAAGATGTTCCTCGACGAAATGGTGAGGTCAAGAGAAACTTTAGCCGTTCCTGCTTGGCAAAACAGGGGAGACACGCGGCCGTGACATCTCGGCTAGATCGCACACACTCCCCGCACCCCACCGACAAGCCATACAAAAAGCTCTACACGAGAACACATCTCGAGTACGCTAGATATTATCAGAGGGGTTAGCCAAGTAAACCAGGAGCTATTAGCACTAGGGAAGCTGCCTCTCCCAATTGGAGACTTCGTCCCTCCGTTGCCATCAGTCCCCGGCAAACATGCACCACCACCGGATCATCCGATCCCGTCACATGGCATTTCTCATCATTTCAGAAGAGAGCGGAATGTCCACACAGTGTCGGATCGAGCTCCCAAAAAGTGATCAGCACTAGACCGTCTGGGATCGGGGCACATTCCACGATTAAAACAGGACATAAGCATTGAGGTACAATCGACTCCCCACAACGTCACGGCCATATTGGTAGGAAGGAAAGACGAATCCCATCGCCTATCAGGGGGATCTCGCTCGGAAAACGTATCCAGGTACTCTGCGCCGACCTCCCTTATAGACGAGGTCACCAACCTCAAGAAACAGGTCGATAAAATCTGCAGGGACAGGATTAACAAAGAAAGAGCCCCAACTGGGGGACTAGCGTGGTTAAAGACAGATTAATTGGGGAAGCACCCGAAAGGGTTCATTACCCTAACTTCCAGAGTTACACAGGGGAGACTTATCCTTATGATCGGGCCGACCGCCTTCCAAAACAAAGCCTTCTTGGCTACCAAAAGCCAAGTTGTAGGGTGCATTGCCTTTGTCGGCGCCATGCAAGATAAAGCATCCACCTGGATCAGAAATCTGCCACCAAAGTCAATCAGTTCGTGTGCAACTTCCAAACCTAGTTCATCACCGAGTTCAGATATGCCGGACATCCGAAAAAGACCCTAGATGCCCTTTATGAAGTTCGACAGGAGACTGGTGAGTCTACTCGGAGCTACTATAACAACTTTGTCAAAATTTACGATCAGACGAGGGGTCTCGCCGACAACATGGTCGTAACTAGCTTCCAAAGAGGCTTAATCAAGAGGCCTCTTAAGGCCGAGTTCTCCCTCTAACCTCCTGAAAAAATTTGCAACAAATGCTATCCTCGGCTAGAAAGTTCTCTGCCTCTAAAGCTGTCCAACAAGATTGCACTAAACCCCCTCGATCTCGCCAAAAATAGGGGGCCCACGGCATCAGCTATGTCAGCTAAGTGGTTCAAACGTTGCTAAAAAATCACAAGGCCGAATAAAAAGAAGACGTGCCGATTAGACAAGAAAATTAAAATCTAACTCAAATCAATAAAATAAGCCGAAACATGCGGCCAAGATGAAGTCAAATCATTACGGAAAAAGGGGAAAACATGAAAAGTTGTAAATTTACAAGATAAAAAATTGAGATTGGCATGCTGATCTTCAGATAAGGCATTAGGCTGAGCAACAAGCTGAGTAGTCGAAGCAAAAATATCCTCCAGTATCTAAGCCTTCTTGGCGTCTGCTCAAAGAGCACCACATGAGAATGAGAGATACCAGCAGCAAGAGCTTCACGACGAGGCGGACTGGGAAAATCGACATCCCCGGTCCCCAGTTGCACCGCCACTAAAGTCGACAGATTGACCGACTCTACTTCAGGAGGGACCCATGCATTGGCTCCAGCAGGCTGTTTCTCTAACTATTTATTCAGCTCCTCCTCGGTATATGGAATTTGAGCATGAAAACCCCTCAGAGTTGGGCTGAACAACCTTGGCGCGGCCCATTCTGAAATACGCTCCAAAGAATGGGCATGCTCACCCAAATCCCTCAACATGCATCTCGCCGCATGAGAAAAGCCTTGATCGAAGCACTATCGGCCTCCCCATAATAACAGCCTTGAATTCTTGAGACTTTCTTGAAGTCAGAAACAGCATGCTCGCCAACCTCTTTCAACAAGTCCAGCCCTTGGGCCTTAAGCTCTGCCAACTCGTTAGCCGCTGTAGGAGCCTGCTCGCGTTCTTTACTACATGCGACCTGAGCTTTCTCGATCTCCTGATCCATCCGAGCCACCAGATCGTTGAAATACTTGGTCTTCTATTCAGCAAGAGACCTGGCACTACAAAGCTCAATCTCGATTGCCTCCCTCATCAATTTCGCATCATGCTCAACCTTGTCAGCACGATTCTCAGCAATGGCGATTTGGACCTCATTCGTTTAGTCGTTTAATTCAAAGTTATTTTTACCTACTTCTCGGACGTGGCCGATGCTGTTGCTGAAAATAGTGGACGGGCGTCCGGATCTTCAAACGGGCGTCCGGAACCGTTCTTGTAGCAACCGCCTTTTTGCCCCCTCGAGAGAATGGCCCGCAAGCACAGCCATGGATTTAGCCCCGGTCGTTATCAATTTTATAAATCGAAAGATGAAAAAGGAAGCGATCACCGTAGGAAAGTTTGGATCATCATACAACTTCAACGTCAATAATAATCGCTTTGAGATCGGATTGATAAAAAATTATTACAAAGAAAATGTACCCGACTAACGACAATGCCCGCCGGACCGACAATGATAGTGGGCTTCGCCATAAAGTTGTCAAGGCGATTGGACATCGTCACTCTTTCCGTGATCCCCTCACCAAACACGGTTTATAGACTCTTTCCGTGATCCCTCACCAACGGCCGATCGGGCTCAACCCAACGAAGATGCCTCAACTTGGGAACCTTCTTTATGGACTCTCTAACCAGCACTCCGTCCTTCCAGGTAGGGTTGTACACGAATACGGATTATCCTAAAACTGAACCGAACCGAACCGAGGTCATCTGGTTCAATTCGGTTTGGTTAATAACTACTTTCGGTTAGTATTATAGAGAAACCGAAATTTTTTCGGTTCGGTTATGGATAACTCTCTAAATTATCCGTAACCGAACCGAATAACCGTTAACCAAAATTGAACAAAAAATTGAAACCGAAATGTCTATAATTAACATGTATAACTAGATTTCATAACCAAAATATTATGAACGTTATGAAAATTTGCATATAACCGTACCATTATCCGAACAATTTTTTAACCGCATTAAAAATTCGAATAAAAACCAAACCGTTTATAACCGAACATAATTGTTATTTTTATTTAAATTTTCGGTTAACCGAACCGAACCAAACCGTATATTTTGGTTCGGTTCAATTCGGTTACCTACAACAAATGGTTCGCTTTAGGTATCGAATTTCAATTAACTGAAAATTTCGGTTCGGTTTCGGTAAGGCCATTAATCGTACCAAACCGAACCGTGTACACCCCTACTCCAGGTTTTCGGATGGCGGAAATATTTCCTCATCCAAACAGTCTCCTCTTCGGCCGCCGAGTAAGCAATGGAGCGAGATCCACTCCTGGAGGTTCCTTTTCCGGCCCGCTGTTAGCTCCCGCCAGAACCACACTCGTCCAGACGACCAGTTGCCCTCTCAACAGACGTCGACCTCGAAACTTCCACACCACCCGTTCCGGCAGCATAAGAAATCGTCCCGCCGGAGACCTTTTTGCTTCTTTCTTAGAACGGATCTTAACGGCCGCAACCTCAGCAACTCGATCGGGACCGGGGGCCGACCCCTGAACTTTGAAACTCGCACTGACCATGTTCCTTTTCTTGCCAGCAGATTGTGTAACAGTAGGAATGGAACCCGTCGTTCCCTGCACCTCACTCGCGGTATTAGGTTGAATCGGGACAACATGAGAATCAATAATGGACGAGCAAGCTAGAGGCGGGTAACCCGCGTAGTCCCCTTTTCAAAACGAGCCTTTTTCAGTTCCACCTACAGGGACTTTTCTGGAGCAAGTCTAGCCCTCTCAGCGCGCACCTCAGTTGCGTCCATATTTATCTACAATCAAGAAAAAAGAGCTCGCATAAAAAGAAAGCATGAAACACAACCACTCATTAGTGCGTCCGAACAGAGGAATGGCCATGAACACCGTAGTGCCTTTCGGATGACAAACCCAGGATATTCATTACAAAACGCAGGAATCACGCATATGTAGGCCTCCCAGCCAGATAAAAGTGCATGAGACAAAGAAATCGACAAGGCTTGCCTCAGTTTCTCCGGTTAAAGCAGATAAAATCCTGAGCACAGCCTCACGAACCATCCGCATAATCTCTTTCTCACCGGAATCCTCTGACAACCACCGGATCTCTAAATGATGAAACTTGAACTTGCAAATAGTATTTGTGCCAAGAAGCTCTCTCCTTTATATAGAGGCAAAAATCGAAGAAGAGCTATTTCGAATTTCAAATCATAATAACTTATCTCTTCGAAAACCACGATCATTACTACAGCCGTCGTCAAATCACGCCACCCAATCAAAGAACTTGTCCTGACCACTTACAACAGTTATACCAGGCACGATATCTAAAATGACTCCCGCAGACTTACGCTCGAGCGAATCTTTGTAAACCCGTTTCGACACGGCCACATAGTTGAAACTCGCCATCGAGCAAATCTTTGTAAGCTCAATGCGATACGGCCACATATTTGGAAGTCGTCCTCGAGCGAATCTTTGTAAGCCCATTTTAACACAACCATATGTTTGAAGTCGCCCTCGAGTGAATCCCTTGTAAGCCCGGTTGCTTCAGCACGGAAATCTGTGGACACGCCCGCGAGGGTTCAAGCACTTAATTAAGCCCGGTCGCTTTGGCACGACACTGTGCGGACACACCCTCAAGCTTTCAAGCACCTAAGACCGGTCTCTTTGGCATGGAACGATGCAAACACTACCTTGAGCGTAACGCGTCTAAGCCAGTTTTAACATGGCACCTCACCGACATGCCCTCGAGCGTACCACGCCTAAGCCCGTTTTAACACGACCTTGTCTGGACATGCCCTCGAGTGTAACATACTCAAGCCCGGCTCCTCCGACACAACACATAGCTCGGCGTATGGTGAATCCATAGAAACTTACTCCTTGACGTATTCATGAGTGGACAATGAATAAATAAATGTGTAGGGCGGCATTGATATGCCAAGCCCGACAAACAGCCCGTGAATCCGAAGCCTGCCCTATGCATAAGCCTAGCAAAGGATAAAGCCCGTGGTCCAGTTAGCTTGCCCATCATAAGCCGAGTCACACCAAGGAAATAGAGCCCGCCACAGGCCTCCACAAGCTCGCGCCATCTACCGAGACAGAAGACGACGATCAACCTACGTGCAATTGAACTCGGATACTTGGGACCGACCATGGTGCCCTTAGCTCGGCACCAACCCGGACAAATCCCAATCGGTTAAACAAGCACACTAGCGGTCACTAGCGCGAGCTCGCGGCGGCCTCGACATAAGCCCTTCTATCAAAGCTCGCCCAGCGACACATGTATCTTACCGCCCTATTGTAAACACCAAATATGTCATCTATAAATAGCGGTGTCTCCTCACACACCAGAATTACATGCGACGTTACCCCCTAGAAAGTCACTGGCTTGATCCCTTACACTCGAGGGTACGTAGGCAGCCACATCGGCTCAGCCACAATCCCCCTCAAAACACCCCCTTTTATTGTACTTGATCTTCATATTGTTTTTAGACTAAATGACATACAATATACAAAATCACACTTCATTAGCTAGATATCCACCGCATAATCATGTTTGTGATAATTCTGACATTATTAAAGCTGTGGCTTCTGAAGTAGTGGTTTAGTAAGAATATCAACCAATTGATGATGCAATGATATGTAGCCAAAGTGAAGTAGTTTTTTAGCGATAAGCTCACGAACATAGTAGTTTCATACATGTAGTTTAAATGTATGAAAAACAGGATTGGCTGCTAAGTATATAAGTTGCCCTAACATTGTCACACCATATAATAAGAGATGACATGTGTGGAAATGGTAAGTCAGAGAGAAGAGTTAAGAGGCATAAATGTAGTTTTTGTCTTTTAAAGTATTTAAAATAAAATAAATATAGAAAGACACACCTGAAATAACGTGTTAAAGTAGATAAAATGTTAATTATCTACTGATACCCCTAAACAGTAAAAGAGCCAGCGGGTCCACATCAGGGTAGACCCATATGGGCTTGGGAGGGGTGCATGGACCCACTCAAATTTCCATGATAAATTTACTAATATACCCCTCTAATAGTATAAAAAAAACTGTGTATGGATATTATTTCAGACAATTTTTTGTCCAATTGTCTATTTATTTCAACTTGTTAAAAGCTTTATTGTTGACCCTAAAGTCATTGGTTTGAAACCCGACAATTGAGTTTTTTTTAAACCTTATTTTTTGAATTCGGCTCCCACTGAAAAGAATCTTGGGTCCGCCCCTGCATACTAGGCCCGTATGGAGGCCCAATAACGGATATGGTCCTCGGCCCTACGAGTCCGCATCTACGTAAGCCGTACCGGGCCGGGAACAATCCAGCCCACCTAAAAATTTTACTATC
Organism: Gentiana straminea; assembly: GCA_036785695.1. NCBI lineage: Eukaryota > Viridiplantae > Streptophyta > Magnoliopsida > Gentianales > Gentianaceae > Gentiana > Gentiana straminea. The sequence continues at coordinate 12,752,976 of JAVUPR010000183.1, forward strand.
CAGATCACTGGCTGGGAAACCAGCATCAACGATCAAGCCTTCAACCCACCACACACAACACGATCTGAAGAACTGGGGTCCGGTCAATCAGCCCTCCAACTCACAAGTCTGCCAGCTTGGACCATGCCCGCTCAACTAGGCGAACAGGGTTCACACATGACGATTACAAGACAAAGACTCAGCAGTATGGCCAAGTGTTAGGTCCTCCATTTACGAACCCGCCTCGACATCTGTCTAGATTAATTATGTCACATCATACTTTATTATGTCTTATCATATGGTTCATTATCGTCATTAGCATCCCGCCTATAAATAGCGGCACAATGTAACACATTAGACATCTTACATCTTATGCAAGCAGACACTCTCTGCAAATTTGTCAGCTACGAGCTCGCCTCTGTACATCTTTCAGTCCGACTCCAAACCTTCTTGAGCACCGTCGTGCACCACCGGCAAAATCACACATAAACAGCTAGATATCCACCACAAAACACCGCAAATCTTGTTTGTGATAATTCTGACATTATCATCTACATCTCTATCAGCTTAGATTTTTACGAGAGACGGTAATTCAACTGCCATGTTATCCATTTTTACTAATCATGGAGAACAAATCCGATGAATATTTTCTACTTCCCTCTTAAATGTTTGTCAATCTTTATGTCATATAATAAAATTTCTAACATATTTACAATTTAAATAAAAAACCCTGGTATCCTTCAATTTTTTTTTTTTTTTGCAAGTTTGAAGAATCAGCTACATTAGGAGATGTTCACAGTGTGGTAAATAGGTTTTTAATTGTTATTTGTTTGTAGTTGAACACAATTTCATTGCTATACACGAGATCGTAGATATGTCAACAATATACGAGATTGCATATCTTTACCAATTACCAAGTGCTTACCAAATAGTACGTTTGAGTCGTGTGTTAACTAGGAATGTTCACGCTTCGGTTTGGAAGACTTTTGTAAACCAAATCAAGTATTTCGGTTTGGAAAATATGAAACCAAAACAAATCATAGTAAATTCTGTTTGGTTCGGTTCGGTCATTCATTACTTCGATATGATTCGATTCGGTATGTGGATTTATGCTACAAATACTACTGTTGATAAAGCTCAAGAACTCAGTTTATAATAATGCACAATTATCTCATTATACATAATTTCATTTTATATAGTTACCCGACTCATTATGTCATTACATTAGAGGTAACATGTCCTGCATACAAACAAAGAAAGGGAAAACCCCGTTGAAAATATACGCAACCTAGAGTGACAAAATGTTCCGAACATGCTATCAATAATTGGAAAACCAATGATTGAAAAATCCAATCATATAAATATAACCACTAGGCAAATTTTAACATACTATGTCTGTAAAAGATAAATAATACCACATGTTGATATAATCATAAATTAAACATATAAATGTATGTATATATATTTGAATACATCTATTTTAATTATTTTAGTTGTTGATTCGGTTATACATTTTAAAGCCATAATCAAACCAATTTAAATCAGGTTGGTTTAGTTTTTTTAGGTTTTCATAATTTTAAAAATCCATTCAAACGGTTTGGTTTGGTCCGGTCTCAAAAAAACGTTGTACACCCAACTATAACTCATTTGTATTTTTTTTTCTTAACCGTCGAAGAGAGAAAAATCACACGGATTTATAAAGTGATTAATGTGCCCGAAAAAAAAGTGTAAAATAACACAATTACCTTTCATTCATTGTGTAGGAAAAATATACCAAAATTTGTCTTATTGAAATGAAAGGTAAACATGGAAGAAAATAATAAATGCCGCATTGAAAATGTTAAATGACAGATAAATAAAAACAAAACGAATTCTGAAAAATGACAGTTAGAAAAACAGAGGGAGTATGAGTCTTGTAATGACAGGGGGTTATTTTTTTTAAAAAAAAATCTCTCTATTTTATCAAATTTGTGATGCGCTCTTCTTTGCTGCTTGTTTTCTTCTGATGTCCAGGGCATGAAAAGAGGAAAAAAAGAAGAAGCCGAATAGGAGTTCACTGAAGAACTTTATAGTACAACTGCCGGATGCTAAATGCCTTCAATTTTATATCATAATAAAGACACTTTTTATTTCTTTTATATTATGAATTTTGTAATGTTTAACTCGAATATTTCGTTTTTACAGTTTTACTTTTTTTTTAAAGGTTACAGTTTTACTTTTTATTTATGAACTTTTATATTTTGAATTTATTTTGTTTTGTCAACTAATTTATTTTAGAGGTTAAAGTCTATTTTTATTACCTAATAAATAAATAGGACAAAAAATTGAAAAATTTGTAAAAAAAAAAGACAAAATGATAAGCACTTGACCATTATACCGTTATTTAACATAAGTATAGCATAGCGTCGTTTCCCTGGGGCGAATTATTCCCTCCCCGTTAAAGGTAAGCTCGTTATGACTCAGAGCTGCGGGGGATCTTGATTTACATCTCCACTCATCCCGTGGGACAGGGGGAGTGGGGACCCTCGGGGGTAGGGTTTACCCTTTTTTTTATAGCACAGCATTTGCGCTAATTTGGTTTTTATTTTTATTTTTATTTACCGACAGGAACTTTTGATTTAGAATTCCTATCATCAAGATTGTTTCATTAAAATTCATATTTTTTTCTCTTTATTTTGATATTTCATATGATACAATTTCGACGTAATTTTTTAAATCCGTAAAAACATCTGCATTAATTGTAACGTTTTTATTATAAATAACCGTAACTTTTAATTTAGAACTCCAATCGTCAAAATTCTTTCACCAAAATTTATATTTTTTCTCGTTATTTTGATATCTCATATGATGTCCCTTCGACGTAGTTTTTGAAGTCCAAAAGAACTTTTGAATTAATCGTAGCGTTTACACTAACACCTCACAATCATAGTAAAACCTTCAATCAAAATTCCTCATTCAATTACAGTAACACCTCAAAATCACAGTAACACCCCAGAAAACTTGTGTATTTCACAGTAACACATTCAATCATAGTAACACATCACAATCATAGCAACAGTATCGATCAATAACAGCACAATAACAGTTGTAGTCCAATGTCCATTAGCATCATGTCACATTAATTAATTGTAGTCCAAGGTCAAATGAACTTGAATAAGCATGCAATAACACATTTTACTAAAAATACATAGTGATATTAACACCTCACAATTATAGTAACACATCACAATCACAGTAACGGCAACAGTAACAATCCAATGTTCATTAGCATCACGTCACATTAATTAATTGTAGTCCAATGTCAAATGAACTTGAATAAGCATACCATATGCCTTCAATCACACATTTTACTAATAATACACAGTGATATTAACATCATACATATACAGTAACACCTCACAATCACAGTAAAACCTTCAGTAACAGTAACATTTGTGGTACAAGGTTCATTAGCATGACGTCTGATCTAAACATTTAATTATAGTACTAGTAGTTTTCAGAATGTAAAAATATGGTTATAATAAACATATAGTACTACAAAACTAACCGATAGTATAATCTAAGTTGATTCCCAAGAATCACAAGCAACATCTTAGTTCCTCAAATCACTGGAATGGCATAACAACTTTTTTTCTTTTTCATAAAACTAAAAATAAAAGCATTGTGCACATCCGCACGAGAACACAACTTGCAAGTGTAGTTACATAAATACAAAACCCACTAATACTGGGCAATAGTTCAAGAAGAGTAAATACAAATCAAATTTTAGACATTTATCAAAACAACACTAAATACAACAACACAAAAGAAAAGTTAAACCATCACTCTGAAGCCTTCAACATCACTTGTGCATATCCAAGATGTTTCCCCTCTTTTTCAACCTTGGGCTGCAAGGTTACGTACTTGAGCAAAAAAGAACTTCACAGAGCCTCCATCTATACATGCCTTGTACTAAAACGGTGTACGTAGCGCCTCCATCTATACATGCCTTGTACTAAAACGGTGTATGTAGCAGTTGCGAGATTTTCAATTTGTCAAGACCTTAAAGGGGTTGATTTGTTGATGTTGTAAATGGATCGATGGATTATTAAACCCATATATATGTGTATATATATATTGGGAAATAAGGGATAATGACACAATCTGAAATATTTTTAAGTAATATGACAGCTACATATTTTTATAGAGAGAAGGACAACTGCATAATTTTTATAGCGAGAAGGACAAACAGTGAATCTTCCCAGTGAATCCCGAAATCAGTGAATTTCGACAGTGAATCCCGAAAATCAGTGAATTTCGACAAGGAATTTAAACAGTGAATTTCGAACACAAGTGAATTTCGAACATAAGTGAATTTCGACAGTGAATAAATAATTTTGTCATTTATGCAAAAGTTTCAAAAGATCGTCCATTTACTCAATTGATGAAATATTTCGTCATTCTTTCTAATTCCCCATATATATATATATATATATATATATATATATATATATATATATATATATATATATATATATATATATATATATATATATATAATGAAATAAAACAATGTAATATGGTTGTGGATATTATCATTCAGGTAAAATCATTAAATCTCCACAAAGTATACCAAAATGAAGAAATCCATTGGATATTAGACTTCCATCCTGCAAATTCCCATCAAACACCCATCCAATCTATTGGATGTCTCTCAATTTTACCATTGACCGGCACAACGTGTCCAAGAGACAACAAGAGAAAACTCCCCCAAAACAACAATAAAGTAGTTAATGATCAAACCATCAATACAATGTCAAACCTACAGGTAGAGATCATCTAAGTTTCCACTATAGAACATCATTACAAAGTAGAAACTCCCCAAAACAATGTAAAAAATTGAAAAAAGTGCAAAAACAGGCATAAATTAATAAGTAGTTAATGATCAAACCATCAATACAATGTCAAACCTACAGGTAGAAAGATCATCTAAGTTTCCACTTTAAATTAATAATTATTAATAGAACATCATTATATTGTATATCATTCCTATCCGGATGTGTAATAGAAAAAAGCACACACTTTTCAGCTGAATTTAGTTCAACATCACGCTCAATTAAAACCTGCAATCATAAGCTGAAAACGTTGAACATCGAGTGTAACACTAGCGTAAGAGAAAGAAGAATCTGGGAATTCCTGAACTCCAAGGTCTAAAAATTTCTCTATCCATATCATGAAACTCCAACACAAAAGACCGAAAATCAGTTCAAATCAGTTAGAAAGCATAGTATGGCTTCAAATCTGTTCTCGTGTCTTCTCTTCAAATGAACTGGAAACATTCATTCCTAATCTCTTTTGATTGCTTTCGGTGATGTTTAATTCCAGCCCTTGATGGAATGTAATTTAATTTTGGTGTAGAAGGCTTCACATTATCAAATTTCAAGACTTCGTCTTTAAAAGGATAGGGTTTTAAACTTTTGTCAAGTATTGAGGAATACATCACTCAAGTTGAAGATGATCAAGTTCACTCTTTAGATGACGAGTTTGTTAGGCGGTTATTTGATAGTTTGTTAGGCGGTTATTAGCGGTTACCAAGCTAGCTACACTCCTATATAAGTAGCATGGAGTCATAGAAAGTAATTTATCAAGTTGTAAACTAATGTAATTCAGAATACGATCGATTTTCTCTCTTCAAAACTAGTGTCACTGTTTATATTGAAGAATGTCACTGTTCTTCAACAGTTTCTGATTTTTCTGCATTTTCTTTCTATTAAATTCACCAAACCTTCTAGTTTGATGAATTCCACATGGTATCAGAGCATGTTCTGAAAGTTTCCTAGAGTCGTTTTCGTGTTTTGTTTCTGATTCTTATCAGAGTTCTTGGTTGTTTCTTGGAGGAATCTTTGCTTGTTTTCTCGTATTCCTGCGTTTCTGCCGGTGCATCATGGATTTGGGAGCCCAAAATCAAGGTATTGTGCTAGGAAATCCTCTTTATTTGCATCCTAATGAAAATTCTACGTTAATATTGGTTCAACCTCTACTCAATAATAAGAATTATCACCCTTGGAGCCATTCTATGAAAATGGCATTGATCACTAAGAACAAAACGGGATTCATAGATGGAACAATTGCTCAACCCCCAGTAAATTCTCCATAATTCCAAGTTTGGTTACAGTGCAATACTTTTGTGAAAACTTGGATATTGAATTCGGTTGTTCCTACTATTGCTCAAAGTGTAATGTATATGGAAACAGCTAGACAAATTTGGTTGGATTTACAATCAAGATTCTCTAGATTAGATGTTTTCGCTTGGGAGACTGTTAGAACAGTTCATTCCATTAAGCGGGGGATTTGGATATAACTAGCTATTTCACTAAACTCAAGACTCATGGGATGAGATCGCTATTATGAAACCATAACATGTTTGTACTTGTGTCCCTAGATGTCATTGTGATGTCATTAAGACCTTCAACGGGTATCTTTGTGACGAGAAAAGGTTGTAAAATTCCTAAGGGGTCCGAATTCTAGATATTCTCAAGTGTTAACACAAGCACAATGACTTATAGTCCCCGTTCCACGATCTTGATACGCTTTTGCTATGGCCTTGAAATTGGAGGTTCAAAAGGAATCTGATGCAAGATTTCCAAAAGCTACAATTCTTTATAATAGGGCATTTAATATTAATCCATCCACTACTAGTTCAGTAAATCCACAGAGTGCTGCCTGTTTACAAAGTATAACTAGAACAACTAATGGAACATCTAATTTCAAGAAGAGCTTTGGAAACACTGCAACAGGCAGGAAAGTCCAGTGTACTTTCTGTGGTTACACAGGCCATACAGTGGACAAATGTTACAAGAAACATTGTTTTGCACCTGGTTGGAAGCCAAAGAGTAAGGCCAATATGGTTGAGTCTGCTTCAGAGGATCAAGATGCAAATTCTAGGAGTTTTGTGCCTCATAGCTCAGAAATAGAAGGGTATAATTTGAATAAAGCTCAGTTTCTGCAATTGATAAAGTTTCTAGATGGACAGCAGACAACTTTCTTGTGATCATATGTCAAATCAATCCACTGTTCTAACAGCAAACTTTACCCCTACTGCCGACACCTCAGGTTCTTCTAAACCTAATAGCTCATCTACCTGGATTATAGACTCTGGTGCTACTAACCATATAGTCAGTAATATCCATGATCTACAATCTAGGAAATCTATTTCTGACATGTTTGTAGGTTTACCTAATGGTGCCAATGTGCAAGTTACACTAGGAACTGTCTGCATTAATGAAAAGCTAACCCTTACAGATGTTTTATAAATACCAGCTTTTAATTTTAACCTAATTTCTTTGGCTAAGTTGACTACTAATCCTGCCTTGTCTGTCATATGATCATGGTTCTTGTCTGATTCAGGACAAGAAGCTTGGGACTCAGATTGAATCATCTAAAAAGTCTAGAGGATTGTATGAGTTGGATGTTCAGCAACCTTTGATTAATAATGCTGCTCTAATAGATGTTCAGTCTAGCATTGCAGATGAACAAGTCTGGCATTGCAGATGAACAAGTCTGGCATTACAGACTTGGACATTTGTCCAATACAAGACTTTCTGATTTGAATTGTATTGATTCTAGTTGCAAACTTAGTCAAACAGTGTGTCATATTTGTCAACTAGCCAAACAGAAGAGAAATTCTTTTTCTTTAAGTACATCATTTATAAAGAATGCTTTTGATCTTGTCCATTTTGATATATGGGGTCCATATAGACAGAATATTGTACATGGTCATTCCTACTTTCTTACCATAGTTGATGATTGTACTAGATTTACTTGGATCCACTTGTTAAAAGCTAAATCTGAAGTTAGACAACTTGTACAATCTTTTGTTCAGTATGCTTTTGTGCAATTTAATAAATGTGTTAAGATCATAAGATCGATAATGGAGCTGAGTTTTACATGCCTGACTATTATGCTGAAAAGGGAATAATACATCAGACATCTTCTGTGGACACTCAACAACAAAATCTTATAGTAGAGAGGAAACACCAGCATATAATGAATGTTGCTAGGGCCTTAAAATTTCAGTCTAACATGCCTTTATCCTATTGGGGTTATTGTGTGATGCATGTTGTGTTTCTGATCAATCTTATTCCATCACCTGTAAGTAGAAATAACACACCTCATTTCTTGTTATATAGTACACAATTTGATTATAGTCAACTTTGAGCATTTGGATCTCTTGTTTATGCATGCACATTAGCACATAATAGGACAAAGTTTGAACCTAGGGCTAGAAAGTGTGTCTACCTTGGAGTACCTAAGTTCACCAAAGGTTACATTCTGTCAGACACACAAACCAGGGACATCTTTGTGTCTAGAGATGTGAGGTTTTATGAAACTCTGTTTCTTTACATAATAAGCATACAGATACACAGCAGAATCCAGTTCCCCTACCAGTTCCATATAATGGTGAAACAGATGCACTACCAGTTAATGTAACAGTTCACATGCCAGGGTCTGAAGTTCCAGTTATTCTAGCTCCACCTCCTCCTGTTGAAACAATGAGATCAAGCAGACAAAGACAGACACCAAATTATCTTAAGCAGTATGTTGTTCCTAACAGAAAATCACCACATTCATAAACAATATGGTCACATATGACAACATCACCAGCAACTATCATAGATTTTTATGTGCAGTAGCCAACATTCAAGAGCCTAAGACATACAATTAGGCTATTAAGCATGATTGTTGGAAAGAAGCTATGCAGAAAGAATTGGATGTATTGCAAGCAACCAAAACATGGGAAATTGTCACCCTACCACCTGGAAAGACCACAATTGGGTGCAAGTGGGTATATAAAGTCAAGTATCATGCTGATGGTTCCATAGAAAGGTATAAGGCTAGACTAGTAGCCAAAGGATATACACAGACTTATGGAATTGATTACCAGGAAACTTTCTCTCCTGTGGCAAAAGTTACAACTATTAGGACATTACTTGCCTTGGAAGCTTCTCAAAATTGGCACATCCACCAAATGGATGTCAATAATGCCTTTCTTCATGAAGAATTAGATGAGGAAGTCTACATGGATCTGCCTCTTGGTTTTCAAACAGACAGACCAAATCAAGTGTGCAGGCTGACCAAGTCTTTATATGGATTGAAACAAGCTAGTTGACAATGGAACTATAAACTAACTGAAGCCTTGACAGCAATTGGCTTTACCCAATCAGCACATGATCACAGCTTATTCACAAGGGGTACAGGATAAGATTTCATAGCACTCATTGTCTATGTAGATAATATAATAGCAGCTAGCTCATCCATGTCACCTATTGATGAGGTTAAACAAGTATTACACAAGAAGTTCCAAATTAAGGATATTGGCAATCTCAGATATTTTCTAGGAGTTGAAGTTGCAAGTTCTGATAAGGGTATTTACATCAACCAGAGGAAATACACATTGAATCTACTAGAAGAATATGGTTTCTCAGAAGCCAGACGTATCAGCACACTAATGCAATCCAAGCAGAAACTATCCATTGGGATTCTGAACCTTTACCAGACAATACCCTCTACAGAACCATTGTTGGAAAGCTAATCTACATATCCTTCACTAGGCCTGAGATAGCCTATGTTGTACAACAACTTAGTCAGTTTTTATCTCATCCAACAGTAAACCATATGCAAGCAGCACATAGAGTATTGAGGTACTTAAAAAGCAATCTTGGACAAGGCATCCTTTTTGAAGCTAATAATGACTTGGTACTCAAATGATACACAGACTCAGACTGGGCAGGATGTGAGGATTCTAGGATATCTATCTCAGGTTATATTATGTTTCTTGGTACAACACCTGTATCATGGAAACCAAAAAGCAAAGTACAATAGCTAAGAGTTCTTCTGAGGGAGAATACAGGGCCATGGCCAATCCACTTGTGAGTTACAGTGGCCGGTCTACATCATGAAGGATCTGCACATACTTGTTTCACTACCCATTCTACTTTTTTGTGATAATGCTAGTGCCATTCACATAGCAAAGAATCCAATTTTTCATGAGAGAACCAAGCATATTGAGCTTGACTGCCATATTACAAGAGCCAAGGTTCAATCAGGTTTCTTAAAGCTAATGTCTGTCAGAACAACAAATCAACTAGCTGAAATCCTAACAAAACCACTGGATGCTCATCTGTTCAACTATTTCTTATCAAATTTAGGAGTCTACTCAGTCTTCACACCAACTAAGAATTGATGATCCACTACTCAGCAGTTTGTTGATGTTCCACTCAGCAGCAGACAATCATCAGCATACACTCCTCAGCAGTCTGTTGATGATCATCGCACGCGAGACATCATCATCGACAGACACTTCTCAGCAGTCTGCTGATAATCCTCAACAGCAAACACTAGGACCGGCAAGAAGATCGTTGACCTACCAACATCACTTCTAGTACATCACTCAAGTTGAAGATTATCAAGTTCAAGCTTCAAGTATTTTCATCTTGAGGGGGGTATTGAGGAATACATCACTCAAGTTAAAGATGATCAAGTTCGCTCTTTAGATGACAGTTTGTTAGGCGGTTATTTGATAGTTTGTTGGGCGGTTATTTGATAGTTTGTTGGGCGGTTATTAGCGGTTACTAAACTAGCTACACTCCTATATAAGTAGCATGGAGTCATAGAAAGTAATTTATCAAGTTGTAAACTAATGCAATTCAGAATACGATCGATTTTCTCTCTTCAAAACTAGTGTCACTGTTTTTATTGAAGAATGTCACTGTTCTTCAACAGTTTCGGATTTTTCTGCGTTGTCTTTCTATTAAATTCACCAAACCTTCTAGTTTGATGAATTCCACATCAAGAGTATTTATCACAACGCGGTAACGCTCATTATATTATCTTAAAGAATCAAAATAGTGAGTCGCACTTGTAAGAACACACTTTGATAGTTTGAATATGCACCCCTGGCTAGAGTTGGAGCAAAGGGGATCCTTGCTCATATTCTTACGCTACAAAGTTTGATTTGGTACGATCTTTTACTCCGACTGTTTGGGTTAGGGGTTCCAAATCAAGTAATGTTCTAAACGAGTTGAGTATATTTTCTTGAGTTCGAATACGGTATTCCGAATTCAATCTCGAGCTGACATTTGTGAAATGATTAAAAACTCAAGTCGAGCTCGAGTTTTGCATCAAACTTATCGATTTTAATATGACTTGCATTGCAGCCTTAATTTTTTAAATTAACTCGTGATAAATTAAAAAGAGTCTCAAACTTGACTATTTTCTATGAAAGTAATTATTAAAGTTGCGAAAATATATGGTTGATTAGTGAAGAATAATTTAAATACAAAATGTTTAATAACCAACAAGATAACATGAGTCTATACTCAATGAAAAAGAGAGAAAATAAAATAAAATTTTAGATTTTGATATAATAATTACATCTTTCCTAAAATAAATATTAAAAAAATTTACATCAACTACAATTATAAAGATGCGTATACATATTGACCTAAATACGTACGTATATTAGCTTGCTCATGAATATTAGTCAAATCGGGTATATATTGTATTGCTCGATCATTCATTTAATGTTCGAGTCAAATCGAGATTGAATTCGAGTAGATATAAACCAAGCTAAGTTGAGTTTCGATTCAAATCGATCTCGAGCTACTAGTGAGTAGCCTAGCTCGCTTGCAGGTATGTGCAATAAAAGCTATATATATATATACTCTTGTTCATTTCCTCACACCTTCTTCTATATTTTCCTTTTTCATCATCTCCCTCAAGTGTGGGCCGGGCACACAAGGCCAACAAATAGGCCCAACACTTGCATAATAAAGGGTGGCTCCGATACCATGTGGAAAACATAGGCCCAAGCCCATATAAGAGGAGATATCTCATCCCCAAAACCTAGGTTGTGAGGTGAGGGAAGTGCGCCTTTACTGACACCGATTGGATTTTAGTATAACAGTACACATATGCTATGGCCCCAATCACCAAATTTCTCAACCTTTGATTCTATGTCCATCTTTTCTTTACTCACAATCTGCTCAAATCAAAGGGAGCAAGTTCGCTTTCAGCTCCATTCTTCAAAAGCACGGTAGATGTATTAAATAATCGTACACGCTCAAAATATTGCATCGTAAACTTTCATGAAGCAATATCTTCTGCAGCCTTTAGCAATCTGATGTACTCAACAAATTCAATGTCAGGACTAAAAGGTTTCCGAGCTTGCGGCCAGCATAACCACTTCCGTGTGCAATCTTCTTCAAGAACCCCAAGTATGCAATTTAGAGCAAGAACAGTCCGCACACCTTCAGTTCGGTCTAAAAATCGATTCCTTACGAGTTTTTCAACAGTTCTGCGAAATTCCTGTTGTTGTAAGCTTACATGTTGCAAACCCAACCATCTTCGTATCGGCCTCGCAAAGATCTCAAAAAGGGAAGCATTGACTGAAGTTGATTTAAAAGGCTCTGGTCTACATTAGGCATATATTTCATAAAACTCAAGCTTCCATTGCCATAAGTGTACATGCATAGGCCTTGTCTTTAGTTATTTGACAAAATCAATCCCACCATTGCAAGTATCAAACATTCCAAACACATCCTTTATACTTTTAACCTCATTTATACCATCAAACTTCTTTGACAGAAAATAAAACTTTTGTTGAAACATTCCCAATTTCCCACTCAAATATGCCAAGTTATCAGGTGGTTCAAATGAACCAAGCATTTCTGTGCTAATAAGGTTACCTTTTGGATATATGCCATACCACCATAAACTTCCTTAATATTCCAAATCTTCAAAACTATCATTTGTGCAATTGATGCAGTCCATACCATTCTGTATACTTGCCATCTCAAAACTATACGTACGAGATCTTCATGTCTCTGACTACCGATTCAATCACATGTCTAAAAAATCACCAACACAAAGAGCATCAAGCTGTCAGGAGCATTACCAACCCAAGAACACAAACACAATGCATTTCTCTTAGCAACTTTGTCCTTCAACACCATGTGAGAATCAAAATCACCATTTCGTTGGATAGTTTTACTGCTTTTAATCAACAAAATCCCCAAAGTTTGAAACTCCTCCCCGGTCAAATAAAAAAAGATACGAACTCGGTAATAGAATAATTAGGATTCATGCACTCACCATAAATCAGAGATTTCACGCTTCTATAGTTGACAAGATGGAATTCAAGGCCACCACAACTCTGATTAGCAAGCTATCACTTCCAATCTTACATTGCTCCATGTTTCAAAGGGTAATCTCAAGTCCTAATTGATTAACATATTCCAAAACCTCTTAGACATACAAGGCAACATAGAAGCAACAACGGGGAGTGTTATACTGTTTTTAAAAGTTACTTTGCACTCCAGCTCCTATTCGAAAACTTTAGAATCAGATTCTACCATAATGCTAACATTCAATGGAAAATATTCCCTTCTGGGCATTTCACAAGCATCAAAATGAACAATATTGTACAAGCCTAGGTGGTGTGAATTAAAAGCAGGCTTACTATCCATTTCTTCCTCTTGTCCGTTGATGCTTGACTTGAAGGGTATATCATTGAACACATGGCGGGCTTCATTTCTTTTTCTTCAATTGATCGTTCATCGCCAAGGCTTTTATCTGAACTCTCATCCTCATTACTATTTTCAGTGCTCTTCCACTCTTTTTCTACAATTAGCTGCACAACATTTCCAGATGTTGGTGCAGTCTAATTAATTGCAACAATATAATAAAGGTCATTAGCAGGTCCATTCTCTGAGGGGCCATCCCCCTTGCAATTTTCAATTTTTATGCTTCAATCTCAGCATCTTTCGTCGAACACCTATTGTGCAAGAATTTATTACCTGAGAACATCTTCATTATAGCCCACAATACAATTTTCGATTTGCCCTCTGAGCATCTGTGGTACTGTAAATTTCGCCACCATGACTCGGCTTCTCCTCCCAAGCTGTAAGATTCAATATTATATTTCAATTGTTCCGTTATGTCCATTTGCACGAAAAACTCCTCAAGTGTATCAGCCCAATCAAAGAAATGGTTTGGTGTCCCATTAAAGAAATGAATCTTCATTCTGATTCTAGACGTGATGTAGTCGTTAAGATAGAATTTCTCTTCTCCAAAATTGTGATTCTGGTAGTGAAACCCATCAGCAACGTCAACCGCAGATACACGAAAAACATCTTGCTGAACTTGGTCGCAGTCAAGCATAGGGTATTGTCGCAGCCCCATCAAAACTCGATCAGTTTCTGTCCCAAAAGAAACAGCCTTTTGATTAAGCCGTGATGGAGTATCTCATAGGATCTTCGAATCTCGAACACCGTCGTGGATCCGGAAATCTTCCCAACTCATTTTAGCCATCATAAACGCCTAAGAGAAAATCCTTGCTTTGAATACCAAATGATGTAGGAATCTACGATAAACAGATAAAACGAGCTAATCTAAACTCAAAGGTAATTTTATTCTCTAAGAGAAGAAGATTCAATATTTCATGATTACATAATGATCTAGCATTTAGGATACTAAAGGAATTTATAGGCTTAAAAGCCTATTTAGGTTAAAATACCCTTAATAATGCCCACATGGCTATTTACTAATTAAAACATAAAATAAAAGACAATTAACTAATCGATGTGCAACATCGGGTGGTGGTAGGGTAGGTAGGGTATGTGATGGAGTAGGGTAGGTAGGTGGGGTAAGGTAGGATAGGGTGGGTTAGGGTGGGTTATGGTGGAGTAAGGTAGGTGGTGAGGTAAGGTAGGTAGAATACATCATGTAGGATATGGTAAGGTAGGATGGAGTGGTGGGTAAGGTATGATAGGGTGGGGAGGTGGGTAGGGTGGATAGGGTAGGGTATGGGTGGGGTGAAATAGGGTAGGGTGTGGTAGGGTTAGGTATGTGAGTGAAAATGTAGGTTGATTGATGTGTTAGGGTAGGGCAAGGTGGGTAGGATGGGGTGAGGCGGCGTATGTTGGGTAGAGTAAGGTATGTAAGGTAGTGTAAGGGTAAGGTAAGGTGGTGTAGAGTAGGGTGAGGTAGGTGGGTGGTAGAGTAGGTTGTGGTAGTGAGGTAGGGTCGTGTGGGTAATGAGGTATGTGTTAGGTGTGATGCCCGAAAGACAATTTTGTAATTGTTTTATTTAATAAATGAAATGATATTATTATTCATATTTATTATTCTCATAATCACCGATGTGACAATAGTATTTACACTACGTAAAACCCTAAGTATATCGTTTATATCACTTAACTCGGTGTATGGGATATACACGGGAGGATTGAGTTAGTGAAGATGTACTTAAAATACAATTAGCCCGTAGTGAAGTTAATCGAGAGTATCGGGTCTCTCCTTTAACGTGCTATTAATGCGCCCGTAACACAATAGGTGTGATTGTCTTATCCGGACTTTCGGTTAAGAGAACCTAATGGGGCATTTATATATGATAGATATATCATATAGGGTATCGGACCGATTTGATTAGAGTTCACGATATAATTCCGTAATCGAGAAGTCTTATCGAATCAATGGATGATCATATTTATGGATATATCTTAATCCCGAGGTGATCACAGTCAACTCGCTTGAATCGGTATGAGGTTTGACTTGACGGTTAAGGATTACACCGAGTCCGTGGTCCGAATTACCCCATCTTGGCATTGTACTTGGATTGAGTGAGTAGTCTGTGTTATCACAGATACGGAATCCATTCCTTCCATTTATGGAAGTAGATAGACAGTTTCATTATTTGTTAATCCTAGAAACTGATCGATCGCGCGAGTTCATATTACACTGATTAGCTACCAGTGAGTTATATGAATTAATTGATCACTAGGGGGTTAATGGTAAATAAGGATAAGAGGTTCTGAAAAGGGTTAACGGTAACTTCCCGATTTGGAATGAACAGTCTATGGAGGATTAATCCATATGTAATGATTATATCAATGGACGCTTATTATTATTCTCGTGAGGAGATAAATATAATCTCATAATCGGAGGAGTGCGATCACGGGATTATGGTGGCATATTCCCGTGATTGATTTATCGAATATAATTATTTCGTTCGTAAGATAATTATATATTTGATTTATCGGAGCCGCCGATTATTAGTCCATGGTCCCCGACGTGCCTCCTAATATAGCATAGCTATTCTCGGACGTCGAATCCTAATAATATTAATTTAGTTCTTGTTGGATTTTATTAAAACGATATGTGAATTAATTGTTTAGTGAACTATTAAATTAGTTGGGCTAAATAATTAAATATGTGGAAAAGAAATTTTCCATAATCTTGGCCCAATTTAGTGTGTTAGTCGAAATTATTGTGACTAGGTCACAAGCTACAAATTTCGCCCCATAGCCTTGTTTTTGGAACAAGAAATTATTTTCTTGTGTATTAATAAGACATGTGCATAAAATATTTATTGGATAAATATTTATGGTAAGAAATAAAGATAAATATTATTCTAGATTTGTTCTAGAATATTATGAGATTATCTTTTATTTAATGAGATTATTATAATTGATTTTGTATTAATTATTAAATCCTTGGAGGCTAAGTTTTACTCTCCTATATAAAGAGAGTTCACCCAAGCCTTTTAACACACAATGAAACTCGACTTCTCCTCTTAGAGAGAAGAAGGAATAAAATTCGGCCAAGGGGTTTAAGGGGAAAATCTTGGAGATTTTCCGGGTAGCATATCGGAAGGATTCGAGACGAGGATTTCCTTCCACCGGGAGTTGCTTGGATCACACGTACGGAAGATCGTGGTGCTCTTCACATCTTTCTTTGTTTTCTATTGCGGTTCTTCAACTTGGATTTTGAGATCCAAGAGGTATGTTCTACAATTCCCTTGTAGAGTAGATCTAGTTATTTTATTACGTGTAATTTATAGATCTAGATCCTTAAATCGCTTCCGTTGCGGATGGTATTACTAACAGTATGGTACATGTGATAATGGTTTTCGGTTATTATATATTTGTTTGTTTAACGAACAAATTATGATATTGTATATATATGATAACGTCCTTAGCATTAAATTGTGATAGAGAAACCATGATT